>OZ017739.1:466047646-466647646 GCA_963969285.1 Odontomyia ornata | reverse complement strand
ACTGTACAATAAAAACTTATTTCTACACCCAGTTCGTCTCCAATATCAGTCGATTCTCCGATTAGAGCTTCACACTTAGCTGGAATGCTCGTATAATCTGCAAATGAACCTTTTCACTTTTTAGTGCTTTGCAAAAAATTTCTACAAACACCAACCAGTTTTGCCTGTCCGTCTATCTATCTATCCGTACGTCACAGCAATTTTCCTCAGCAACTGTAGCAGCTAGAAAGCCCAAAGTTTTTAGAAAGGTCAGATGTGGAGGTCTCTCAAAAATTTAAGTTTTGTCAAAAATTCCAAAATTTGGGTTGAAAGGTTTCTCACTTATGCAGAAATATTTTCTGTCAAAAAGTATTCGGGCGGGGTACCAAATGCGAGATCTTGCTTAGGATTTTCAAATCAGAAACAGTAAAGTCATTTTATGCACCAAGAAGTCCTAAAGGAGGCAAAATGTACGAAAAATGTGGGTCCCTCCCGCGCGGTTGGACACCTTTAAGTTGAAAAATCGGAAAAAAAGTCACGGAGGTAGGTCTTTATGAGTACAAGGGCAATAAATACTTCTGAAATCAAAATTAATTCAGCTTTTTTAATAATAGTATGATTTGTAAATATAATTTTTTCCTATAAAATCAAAACAGTATCATTAATTTTCAAATTTCACAGTTACGACGATTAATATAAGACCCTTATGCTTAGAGGAACATAATAATGTGAGTTACAGCCATTTCAATTATATGAAACTAGAACAACAGTAACACGTGTTGATAGTTTAACCATATTTAAAATCGACCTAGACACTCTTTTCTTTGGATTTTCATGAAAATTTGAGGAATGGCATTTCATTTGCATATGATTAATTGGCCGAGCATTCAGGGAAAATTATTTGAGCTGAGGAAACTCCGTATTTTTCGGATTAATTTGTACGATTTCTCATACAAGTACTATATTGGACGAATAATTTCTGTCATCGATTTACGCCTTCAGAATCTTATTTTACAAAATCATTTCCATAAAAACCTTCTCCTGCTTGCTCGACTTGCTTTATTTATCATCTGATATTTTTTTAAGTTTCATCAAAATCAATTTTGGAACCTGGCCGCTAGAGAGCAGCAAAAGTCTGAAAAACCACATATTTGAACTGCTGCAATATTGGAATTTGGCCACAAATGATCACACAAATAACAGAACCATGAGTTATGATCACTTTTTACTTTAATATGAAGTCTCATGCAAACAGAATCAAAATCATGACTATCAAAGCACTTACAATTTCAAAATTTGACTAACTGCCATTTTAAAATTTGAGACCCGACCTTAACGTGTTTTTATAGCTCTCTAAATATGTATCGTCTTAATTATTCCATTAATATCAGTTGGAACATTTAACTACGACTACAATAAAAAATTTTTGCACATTTTTCGACCATTAAGTGGCCGCCATTTCGTTTCAAACGATTTGATTTTGTACTTTCCATTGTGAGCTTCATTTTAGAGTTTAATAAATTTTCTTTCTAGGTTTCGTGCAAATTGGAGCTGTACTATGGCTAAAATAGAAATCACTGATTTCGTCCAAAATATATATAAAGGGTGATTCATTATGAAGTTTGATTTTCAATAGTGTTTTTTTGACAGATCACGCGTGACTCCTGTCAAACTGTAATGTAATTTTTATTCAGTATTGTTTGTATTGAAAAACTTACACCGCAACATTATATCTAAATTGTTCAGCTGAATTATGAAAATCAGCAGTCTGAGAGAAATTTGTGCTTTTAGAGCAACTTATGGTATGCATCATCGACCTACCGAAACTACTATAGCCAACAACCATCCGCAAATTTGACACCCACCATACATTAGTGGATTACAATTGACCGATTAGACCACATCCAGCACGTAGTGAAGAGAATATAGTGGCTGTAATTGAGAGTGTGGCTAGAGGCCGTGACGAACTGATTCGCCGTCGTTCTCAGTAGCTTGGTTTGTCGTAGGCAAGAACTTAACGTACTTTACGTAAAGTTATTGGTTTTAAGGTATGCAAAGTTGAATTCGTGCAAGAAAAGAAGCTGGGGATCTAGGTTTTGTGAGAACGTAATTTCATTTTTTTGGACCTGTGAATTGGCCGTCTAGATCGTGTGATATCACACCTATAGGTTATTTTCTTTGGGGTTACATGAAGTCTGTCTCTGGTCTTCAAGAATAAGCCAGCTTCAATGGACGTTTTGGAAGCCAACATTACTCGTGTCATTCGCGAGATACCGGTCGCTATGTTGGAACAAGTCGTCCAAAATTGGACCCTCAGGATGGACCATTTACAGTGTAGTTGCGGTCGCAAAATAATCTTTAAAAGTAAATATTATAGATCGTTTCTTTGGCTCACAATAAAATTTTTACTGTAGAATTCAATTTTATGTCTTTAATTGAGATTGAAAACTAAACCTCATTATGAATCACCCTATATCTATATATAAAGCGTGTTTTTTAGATGTATAGAAGTTTCAAATTAAATTGAATATGATAAAATTGTTACAATCGCCATGAAATTGGTTTTATTGGAGAGATAATTTCTGCCATTTTCATTCAAATATGATTTCGGGCATGTGAGTACAAAGACTGCCGTAGAGAAAGTTCAAACGAGAGGTCCAATTTTCGACCACTCTAATCAATAATTGGGACCATATCTCGCGAATAACGCAGCAAATACTATCTTCCATTTCATCATACTCATGATAAAATCCTCCATGATGAAACAGATGACAACAGCCAGCTCCTGATTGACTTTGCATACAGCAAAAATTTAGTCATATATTCGACTTGCTTTTCACATCGAGGCATACACAAAATGATCTGGGTATCACTGCATGGCAACACACAAAACAAAACCAAATTGACCATGTTCCGATCCAACAACAATGGGCCTCGAGCATACTTGACGTCCCTAAATATCGAGGGGCCAATTGTAATTCAGATCATTATTTGATCAAATTAAAGCGCATTCAGTTAAGATCAGCCGTAAACAGAAATTCTGCATCAAAAGTCTTCAAACGGCGCCTGTTGCACACACTTCCATGGAGGCCCTCGTAAGCCAGCTGGCTTCCATCCTATTAGACACATCACTGAAAACAAACAACGAGCTCTGGATGGAAAGGAATGCGGCGATTAGGTCTGTGACAGAGTAGATGATTACAAATCAAGCCTGATGCAAGAGAAATGATTAGTTCGATGGTAAGTGCCAAAATGCGTTAGGCAAAAAAAAATTAGGCGCACAAAGTATATTTTGGAAGGAAACCAGGAAGGAGGGAACATATGAAAATTTCAGAAGAGTAGCAATAAAGTAATGAGTATTAGAAAAGAAAATACTATTATGACCAATTGAGTAACATCGATGTATGCCTAGCAAGCAACAACACTTTTATGTTTGAATAAGGTACAAACTATTTACTTAGACTGGCAGTGATCAACTGGCTATTATATTCAGTATAGAACGCAATGGCGATACAATGATGTTAACAAGTAAGGGTGTGTAAATAATACGCAACACCTTTCGCGATTTTAATACAATAGCAATTTACTTTTTTTTAACTCTATCGGTACGTTAGTCGATCAAGTTTCCTTGTATCTCGGTTTTTCCTAAGCATCTTTATGTCAAAGAGGTGATGGGCTACTCAGCTGGGGATGCGTCCAGGTTACTATGTAGGTCTACATCGCTTGTTAACACTGATGGTTCTGATATTGGTTCACTTGACGCATCCTGGAATGTTGACCAAGACCACTCGCCTTCATTGATGTGTCTACAATGTTATATACTTACTCATTTCATCAATATGGGCTGATTTGCAGATGCCATAGACTTTAACAAAATACATTCGGACTGATTTCTTATTTCTTGATAATGCTCTTACGACTGTGCCTGGCTGCCATACCTCGTTCTTATTTAATTGCATCCGTACCTCTTCTCCATTTTTAAATTGTTTTGTCGTAGGTAATTCCCTTTCATTCGTTTGAGACTCATTCCATTCAACAGGAGGCTTCAGCATTTATAATGAATCCTTTGGCCTTGTATTCAGCATCATTTCAGCTGGTGCCTTTCCTGTTGCAGTACATGGTTTGTTCCGATACTTGAATAGAAATTGATCTTTTAATTTTTGGAATTGAAACGAACACAAACCTAGGTGAATTTTTGCTTTTCCAAGCATTGTTATACTCGTAGTTATCTGAACTGCTCGCTCTGCCTGGCCGTTGCCTTGGGGATGATATGGGGGACTTTTAAAAATTCCATTAATTCTGCTGAATTTTAAGGAGGTCCATTATCCGTGACAAATTCTACCAAAACTGAAATAATCTTTCTCAGTTCTCCGATTACTGCTGCAGCTGGAGTCCAGCACATATGTATCATTTCCATCCATTTGGTATTACTATCAATTAACAACAAAAAATTTTGTCCTCGGCAATGAAAATAATCTGCATGCACATGATACCAATTCCGGTTCGGTTTTCGCCAAGTTAATGCCTTTGGCGGCTCCATTTTACCTAGCTGTTGACATTTTAAGCAGTTTCTATAGAATTATTCGATATCTGAATCGAGTCCAGGCCAACAACAAATACTCCTTGCGAGCGTTTTCATTCCGATATGTTGTCGATGCAACAATTTCAAAACCTCGTATTGTAAAACTCTTGCAATTATTGTGCGCATGGCCCATAACATGCTTTTGGATTCAATGGATAGTTCATTGGTTTGTGGCAAATATGGAGATAGTTCCTCCTCTGCGCATTTTTCTGGCAAAACGCTCTCTGTCATTTGCTGCACTTTTGGCAAGACAACATCTTTATACGTAGCCTTCGATATTGGATGAAAATCTATTGGTATGTAGTCCACGTCATAAAACGCATCGATCTCCGAGTCATCGTCTCCTTCAATCACTGATACATAACAATCTTTCTCCAAATTTGCATTCATTTGCAGTCTTGAGCGTGAATCAGCCACAGCTAATAAAGGACCTTTTTTGTGTACCAATTTGTACCGGGATGCAGATAAAATTAGTGCCCACCTTTCTATGCAACTTAATGCTATCGTTGGCATAGCCTTATTTGGTGACAAAGTCGTTTGAATTGGCTGGTTATCAGTGACCAATGTAAATACACGCCCATAAAAGTATTTGTAAAATCTTCGTACTGCAGATACTATCGCCATCGCTTCTTTTTCTAAGTGACTGTATTTTCTTTATGTATCTGACTACATATTTGTAGCGAATAACACATATCCGTCTAAACGTTGCATTAAGACTCTTCCAATCCCATAACTTCTTTAGACCGGTCGTAGGCACTATTACTTGATTATCAAACAACATTAGTGTGCCTTTCTGAAAAGCTGTACTGCATTTGCTGGACCATTTCAATTGATTGCCGTTGCGAAGTCGATTGTAGAGTTGTTTCAATTCCATTGGAAACATTGGTAAGAATCTATTTTAAAAATTTGGCAGTCCCAAAAATGAACGCAGTTGTTGCACATTCTCTGGAGTAGGTGCTTCCATGATTGCCTTTGTTTTCTCGTTCGTCGGGTGTATTCCGTTTTTGTCTATTCGATGTTTCAAATACTCAACACTCTTTTCCTGAAAAAAGCATTTATCCAGACTCATTTTCACGTTAAATTTCGCTAACCTTTCGAAAACAGCATTCACAATTTCACGGCAGTGTTGTTCATCTCGTCCAGCCACCAATATGTCATCAAAGGAACAAGCAATGTGTTCCAATCCTTTTAGTATACTGCCCATTATTTTCTGGGAGAGGGCTGGTGCAGCTGATATTCCAAATGTCAAAACATTGTACCGGTAAAGTTGAATATGGGTATTTATTGTAAAATATGGTAATAAATTCGCACCAATTTTTAATTGCTGGAATGCTCCTTTCAAATCGATACTTGCGAAGACCTTCATACCTGCTAATGTTGCGAAAATATCTTCTGCTGTTAACAACGGACACGTGTTGAGCTCAATAACTTTGTTTAGTGTTTACTTAAAATCAGTGCACTTACAAATTCCACCTTCCTTCAAAACCGAATCACATGCGCCACCATCGCGACATCATTTATACACACCCAAACTTTCAAAGGATTCGTCTTCCTGATTCTTCTTCTTTGTAGCACTACAGCCTCTCTCAGGCATTCGCTTAGAGATAGTTAGAGTATCTCATTTTCATGAGCTTATTGATTTTTTCGGAAGTTGGTTTGGTCAGTACCATGCTCCCGTGTGCCTACTCAGCTACGATATGATCTGATTAAATCAGTACATATTACCACTGAGTGAACACTCGTAGTCTGTCCGAAAAATCCTCTGAACTAAATCAAGTTGCTCCCAACGAGATTTGAACCTGGGACCTTCGGCTTATGCATTTATGCTCTAACCACTAGGCCACATAGACTACACAGTCTTTCCGATTGCCAATACCGTATTAATCGCTTCCGATTTACCAATACTTTATTCTCCGACAACGGCGTCTATTTTCTCCCGATTCTGTGTACAAATTTTTAGCGAGGTGCCCTCGCTCACCACACTTATAACATGTATAGAATCTCACTTTGCATTTTGGTTCTTCGTGATTTTTATCACCACAATGTTTTCATGAATCATCCTTTTTGTTTCGACTTGAAATCGATCCATAGATGTATTTGACGGATGCATCGACCCGGATTGACTGGATGCGGTCTTCATTGACAATGCTCTTTTGTTGCTAAGTCCCACATTAAATCCTCCTCCGATAATAGAAGCTGCTGTATATTTTTGTTCAGCACTCCACAAACTAGCCTGTCTCGTAACGCCTCCGAAAAAATGAATTGAATTCGCATTTTACGGCTAACCTTTTTTACTCTAGCAATTAATCACGTACACGTAAATTTTCTCCAGGTTTTTGATTTTGTTCATAAATTTTCTCCAGGTTTTTGATTTCGTTCGTAAAAATGAAATCTCTCAGCAATTATAGACGTCTCCGTAATGTTCGATTAACTTGAGCTTTATCTGGTATTATGTCTTGGTGTTTACAATGTCTGGCGCAAATAAATTTTTCAACACTCCGTACGCAACCTGCCCAATATACGTATGTGACTATCATCGGAACTTTTTTTTCGTTATCAATCACATTAATCGCCAACTCCTGATCAAATCTTTCTAAATACGATTCGATTTCACCACCCACAGGGTCAACTACTCCATGAATTCTTTTATGAGAGCCATTTTGGGTTAAAGCCATCTTGTTGCCGAGTTTTATGTTTGAACAATGTACGAACTATATGCTTGGACTGTCAATGATCAATTGGCTATTTTATTAGTCCTGAAGCGAATTATTGAAGTGAAGCTAGACGGAGACCAACTAACCATGAGCTGTATGAAATTTTTGACGAGGTCGAGAGCTCAACAAGACTGCGGAAGTTGCTATGGGCTGGCCACATGAATTGTATGGACCATAGTACATTCACATAGTATCCACACTTAACCTAGCCTCCGGGAAAATCGTACACAAGCCGAAGAGCGAACAATAAATCTTTGGCAGCAGGTAGGTAGGTGAATGCTGGCGCGAGGATTGGCGCGAATATTAACATGTGCTTCAATGAGAGATTACAGAATTACCAGTTAATAACTTTGCAGTTTTATTAAGATCTGGCAGTACTCCCATCTGAAATGCATAAAAGAACACGTGCGCTGAAAATCGTATTTGCTTTTTATTTTGGTTTTTGAGTACGACAGGTATCGGCTCAGTTGGCGTGTCCCGGCTCAGCTGACCGGCCCTGGGAAAATTCAGAAAGTGTGCAACACAGGGTAAATGGAAGTTGTGGATACCATGTGAATGTACTATGGTTTGGACGGACAACTGATACCCAACAAAGTATTCGTTGGGAGAACTGAAGGGCGGAGTTCAGTGGGGAAACTGAGGTAATGCTTTTTTGATTCAGTCGACGAAGACAGTTCATCGCTGCACAGATTTTGAAATCGGAGTACGTAGCCGATGAACCGAGACCGTGAGAGGCAGTTGTTGCAGGCAGTGAAGGCCTGAAGGAGACTGTAATGCCATGAGGAAGAAAAAGAAGGAGAATAAGAAAGGACTGGTACAGAAGAATACAATTTTACTGAAAATGCATCTATGGGCTACGCGCCAATTACGATCGTTTTGAGGAAATGGGTAATTTGAATTTACTTATGAAAATCCTTTGTGTTTAGCCAAATAATTAAGTTGTTTTAATAATATAAAAAATAATAAAAAAAACTTATTAAAGCAATCCAATTATGTGGCCCTACACAAAGAATTTTCATACGTAATTTCAGGCTATCGGAGCTAAAATTATCGTATAAATTTATGTTAATGTAAAAATGGTGAAATGATCAATTTAAAAGTTTAGCAAAGACGGATAATGTGAAGTTTGGAATAATTTTTAAGCAGCCACAAACCATCTTGGAGTGCACAAATGATTTTAGCAACCTGTTGAACAGAATACGAGTGCACAGTGGTAACACCTCGAGTCAACCGCTGATCGCATGAAGACTTAAAAATGATTGAAAGGTAAATTTAGCCGATTTCAAGCAGGACAGGATGGTGTGGTCTTATAACGCACGGCGCCGGAAAGTAGGTCTCCAAAGTTTCAGATTAATTGGAATTGACTAAATCGATTACTCGAGTAAATCAAAGGTATCATATGTATATTGCATACAGGAATAACGAGATCAGAGAGCAATAAAAATTCTACATCTGGACTGCCAAACCACTTTTTTTACCTAGGAAGATGGAGGAATAGCTTGCGAAACATATTTTGGGGCAAAGAGGCCAAACAAAGGACTGAGTTATTACCACCATTTTCCATTTTATTATAATTCTCGTCATGTAAAATAACGACAGAAGGTACAACAAAAAGCAACCATGAATCATGTCCGATCGCAACGATATTTGAGTTGGATCATCAAATCGAAAGGTATTGAATTTTATATACAAGCAAATGACAAATAAAGATGAATTTGGAGAGAGATCCTTTTGGCAGTAGACAGAGGAAATTTTGATATAGCTGTCATAATTATCTTAATCGAAATAAAGTTGCAAATTTATTTTCGAAATAATATTACAATAAATGAAAATGGTTCTTTCTGCAACACGTGATATAAAAAAAAACAGTTTTTATTTTCAAAGAAAGTCTAAAACATAGACTACAGGTAAAACAATATATTTGAATAAACAATCATAAAATGAGATCTACATAAAATGGTGAATTTTCCAATTGCTAAGCTTATAGTCCAGTATGAATCTCATTCTTAAAATAAGTTTAAAAACCCCATTTCAAGACTTCACAGTTCTTTAGCAAGTAATATAATCATTATTATGCTTAACCATGTAATCATTCACTGATGGTCTAGAAAGGCACTCCTTTAGCAAAGAAAAGTTGGGCAACTATTGATTTTATTCAATTTGATATGTTGTTAGCTTACGATTATTGCAGTATGTTCATAAAATATAGTATTTTTCCTTCTTGAAAAGCCGCCGGGCCTTGTTTTTTTAAGAGAGTAGACGAGTTTCAACTCATTTGAGTCATCTTCAGTGTGCCTGAAGATGACTCAATGGAATCCAACGAGTCTGCTCACTCTAAGAAGCAAGGCCCAACGGCTTTTCAAAAAAAAGGATAATTGGCCTGCTGATATCAAATAAAGAAAACAATTGACTATACTGTTTTTCTTCAGAATCATAAGCTGTTTAGTTGAAAAATTGATAAAACATTATGATACAAAACACTTTGCTAATTTGATTCACTTTAACAATTTATTTACAGAGCTTATTTTTAAATATTAATCATTTTTGAATTTCTGCTGAGGAAAAAAACAAATTCATTCAAAGCTTCTTCCAACCATCTATTAACTCAACTCGGTTCCTCAATGACATCTTGTTTATCATAAATCAAAGATATAAAGAAACTACTTTGAAAAAAAAATCGAAACAAAATGTCGGGGCACATTTCATGCAAACCTCACTCAGCAAAATGGTTTAGGAAGAATTGAGCCATAAAAAGGAACCTACATACAAAGACCCTTTTTGTCATTTTCCCAAAGTACAACTCCCTTTGCATGAATGGCATACATGCATGGCTCTTACTGACATACATGTTCATATCGTTTTTGGGGTTTCCTGCGCTCTGCCACTTTGCATATATTCCATCTCATGGAATTCCGAAATATTTCAATGCTGGCATTCCTTCAGTGAAAGAATTTCCCAGTTAAATATTAAAACCATCTACCACACAGATTGGAAATGATATGATGCCGTCGGTACCGTCTCTGTCGTCAACGTTCTTTTGTCATCGGCACAGAAAATAAGCAAATATTTGAATTTTTTCTCTTTATTTTGCTCAACTTCCTTTCGCCTGGCACTTGAGAAAGTTTGTGTCGCTTATGTTCCACATTCAGGGAATTTTAGTTTGGGTGAGGATTGAAACGTGAAAAGTTCCCGAGTTCACAGAATTAAACACTAATATTTCGGTACTTAATATTTAATTTGCAAGGCAAACATCGTTAAGAACTTATGCATCAATTTCAAAGAAACATTTCAAGACATTCTGAATAAATACATTTTGGATTTTTTGAACCGGAATAGTTGCTATTAGTGGTGAGTACCTTTTATAAAAAATGACTAGTTTCGTCCAGCAGTCATTCCCGTTAAAAAAATAATTAGGGAGTACCAGACCTCGTGCCCAAAAGCAAGATGATATATGCTAGGCTATCATCAAGCATAAGCAAGAGAGGTTGGCGACTGCCTAACAATAAAAAACATTTTCGAGGGTAAAAAGGGTTTTTTTCTAAAACTCAGAGATCCATCAAAATCGCCGTTAATAATTATTTGAAATTCCTTACAAAATCGTGCAAAATGGCTCATAACTTGAACCAAATATTACTGGGATTCGGTTTTTCTTAAATTCGTTAAGAAACGAAAAAAAGAGAAATTTTAGAATATTTATGGAAATACTTTTTGAAAAAATTAAATAACCTTCATCTTGGTTTATTGTTTCTGATATGCAGACTCTACTGAGTGATTAATCATTTGCCCCATTTACCTTGTAATTCTTGTCGAGTGGTATTTATAAATTTGTGCAAAATTTCAATATAGTGTATTGCCTTCTGCATATAATTTATGAGAAGCAATGGATTAGGGTACTCATAGCTAGGGAAGCAAGCTCCTAAGTTCGAACCTTGGTTCAGAGCTTATCGCGGTAGAGGCATCGAGTTTGAACTTCTGATGCTGCTGTTGGACTATCAGCCCACTCAGCTATGGTGGGTACTAAATGAACAATTAGCTAATAATCACACATATTACCTCGAATTTCATTATGGTCATGGCATGAAATACCCTAACAATAAAATCGGTTCGGATTTGGACTGTTGTGGGATGTATTATTATTATTGCCATCTGCATATAGTTTAGTGATTTTCCTTTCCTGCAAAATATGTGATACTTTAGATGCTTTGTACAGATACTTTCAGATAATAATAAAATAGCTGCTCCTACCACAATTTCTTGCCGTACGATTAGTAAGCAACATCTGGAAGTACTGGGCCTTGCAGAGTTCTCAATTTTGTGCTTAAATTATAATTTTTTTACATATGAAACTCCATCTATCCAAATGCACACGTAATAATAATGCATGGGGCATCGATGACATTCCAGTAGATCTCAATAAATATGGTGGCAGTGAAAGGGACTCATAAAGTCATCCAGCATATTTGTCAACAAGTACATATGCCAAAGCAGTCAAGCCAATCGTTTATATTCCCTATCTAGAAAAGGGTAATAAGCTACACTGCGTAAACTATTGTGGGATATTACTACTTTGTACGGTGTACAAAATAATTTCACAGATCTTGGGATATAAAATCAGATCGTACGCCAACAGTATAATTTTTTACAGCCAGGCAGCTAGTCGAGAAATGCTGGGAGTTCAATATAGACGTACATCAAATTTTAGTTGACTTTAAGCAAGCATACGATACTTTTGATCATAACATACTTTAACAAATAATGCTTGCCAAAATGACAATGAAGTCGGCAATGTTTTTACGAGACAAAACTATTTCCAATGGACTATCCAATCCGTCCGGGTACGTTTTGGGTTCCGGGTCGCTCCGTCGGAGACGGGCATGGGCGCCACCCGTAAATTTTCCCTCCGAGCCTCAAGATGAGTTTGGCTGGCGCCGGAGTCATCATTTTCACAGAAAACTATCACGATCACTGCTTCGACACTGCCTTTATACGTTAAAAACCTAGAATAGGAGGGAAAAAAGTACCCAGCAAACTTCCGCGACAGTCCCGTAACTTACGTACCCTAAGTCGTAATTGCCGATAAATGAAATCCACCGGGAGCTGGAATTCATGGCCCAAAAAGGGGCCTAATCTACCCCAGCACCTGCAAAATATTTGCACAAAAGTTAGGGACCTTAAAATTCTTACATACACTTTTGAGCCACGTCTCACACTTTACTTTTAGCTCGTTCTTGACTGGAAAAAGAAATACAAGAAAACACGATTTATAATTAATGATAATAAATGATAATACTCATATAACTCAATATCCAGTGTAATTATTTCTTAGATCTACCAATATTTATTTAACTTCATATAGCACTCTCGACGACAGGAGCCCCCGTTAAACTTTCTGCTATGATTGTGTGTCTCGTTTGATCGACTCCCGCTAGCAGCATGCATCTCTTAACAAATCACCGGCGATTTTTCCAGGCGTGTATTTGTCTAACCGATGTTTTTTTGGAGAATTTCTGGAGAAATGAATTGGGAAACTCTGCCATGTTTCTTCCCTTTGCTACCAACTCGAGTATTATTCCAATCGATTTTTTCCTTGTTTGCTGATACGTCCTTACCACTCACGTTTCCAAAACAGAAGAGAGCTTCTCGTTCATTGTCAGGTCGGTTGTTGCCTTGGGTTGGACTTCAGCCCCTTAAAAATACCCTTCAGTGAAGTTGGCCGCAACTTCTCGGATTCTAGCACCACCATTGACCTTTTGGATCTTCAGCCATCCGTGGCTCCAACCTTCTTTGCTGCGAGCTTTTTCTCTGAATTGTTATTTAGTTGCTTGATTATCAATGTTAGTAGCCGTGCCCGATTGAAACGTCAAGTGCTTTCCATTTGTTTATGTTTGCTGCATCCAGGAGTTGAAATTAAATTTCACTTGTGTTTTTTGAGACATTATCCCTTTTGTGTAGGTCTTTCATTGTTGGCAGCTTCGATTTGATGATATTGATGGGTGGTTTGATGAACAAAAAGCTAGACCAGCATCGGTATCGTTTCTGTTGTTACATGTCCAAACATTTCTGCTAGCTACTGTTGCAATCGTTGTCGCAACTATCAATGACATCATGTTCAACAAACAAATGTACTCGAAAGCACAAGAATCGACCAGGCATGATCAACATCTGAAAGTGACGTCACTGCGGCCATTCAGAATCGCTCGAATATTCCATGTAGTTCGCCAATGTACGAGAAATGGATTGATTGACTAAAGACCCTATTTAAGGCCGAACTTAATGAATGGGAAAAAGAGCAAAACCGCGATACTGAAACTGCGATAGAGTGGAGCGCGAAGTAAAGGAGATATTGATTGATAGTGGAGTGATTTTCGTGAAACAGACAGTTGGAGTGTAAATTGATAAAGTGAAAAGTAAAAACAAAAAATTTTGAAATAGTTAAATTAATGATTGTGCATTTTTAGTAAATAAACTCTCTTAACTTAATTTCAAAAACGGTGCGCTTCACTTTCCCGGAACATTAAAATTATTGGCCGCAAACTATAGCACGCGACAATATTGTGGCGTATTCCATCATCCCAACTGCTCCGGTATCACAGTCCACTCAGGATTCCTTGGTGTGTGAGTTGGGGCTACTATTGAAGACTGCTAGGCACGGCTCGATTATTCGAGGTAATTATTCATACGTTATGGCTCTCGAATTTCACGGATTAATTTTCCGGCTAACTTGTTGCACCATGGATAGGTAGAAATGGTGTGTTCGAAACCAATTTAAAGTTGTATCTTTTAGCGATACGGACACGAAAGATGAAACTTCGCCTCCTTGTAGGTGTCGTCCGTACTGTGCCTAACTTTGCCAACATCTGCTGGGTAGGCTTCTATATTTTCCAGTGAAAATAGTATTGTCGCTGTTCCAAACAATCTTAGTTGCCCTTGAATACAAGAGAAAATTATCTTCATAGGATACGACCCAACACAAAGTTTCATTTTGGAGTCGATACTCTTCAGCCACTTCCAAAAGTCAGTCGTTCAAATTACACATTCGCTTGCTTTTGTGCATGTAAGTAGCTCAGAAGTCGATTTCTTTTCGCTTCATGGTGATTCCCATGTGGTGGACTTACTGCCATGTCTGACGCGAATAGCTTTTGCTGCTGTCGTTGTGGTTGTACATACATACTTTGTTTGCCATTTGTGTTATTACTGATTACATAATATTTCAACAATATTTGCAAAATTTTCAACAGCAACTTGGCTATCATTTTTCATACAAATTGTGAATTCATGGCAGAGGCAAGTGCTGAGGTTTGGAAGGAATTTGTCCGTGACAAACTCCCAAGTCCGCATTAATAACCAACTCCTGACGCTTTTGACACAAATATAAAACTGAAGCAGGGAGATGGGTTGGTCCCATTTCTGTTCAATTTAACTTTGGAATATGTCATCAGAAAGCTACCTGCCGATACAAGAGGGACGTTACCATACAAGTCATGCAAAGTGGTAACCTATGCGGACGACATCAACATTTTGTCACGGTCATTAACAACAGCGAAAGAATTTTTCCTTAAGTTTGACAGCAAATCAAAACTAGCAAAGCTATAAATCAATAACACATATCCAAATATCATGCTTGGTGAATACAATATCAAAAATGTGCATTTAAGCGCCAAAGTAAGGAGTACCACTAATGAAACAGACGAAATACGCAGTAGAATATAGCTCGCTACCGGAATATTTTATTCAGCTTTGACGATCATGAAGACCAGCTGCCGGAAAACAAAGTTCGAAGTACAAAAATCTGTGATAAGACCTGTGCTATACTATGGGTGTGAAACATGGACCCTAACTCAAGCATCTGCAAACAAATTGAAAGCCATTGGGTGATGGGTCCTGAGGCGGATAATTGGAGCGAAACTAGATGGAGACCAATGGAAAATTCAAAGCAACCATGAGCTGTGTGAAGTTGTAGATGAGCCAGAGGCCTCAACGATTGTAAGACTACGGAAACTACAATTGGCTGGCCACGTGAATCGTATGGATAAACAACGGATACACAAAGCGGTATTCGTTAGGAGAACTGAAGGGTGAAACCGAGTGGGTAAACTGAAGAAACGCTGGTCTAACTCGATTGACGAAGACAGTCCATCGCTACTCGGATTTTAAAATTGGTGGACGCTGTCAATGGACCGAGACAGTTGGAGCCGCTTGTTGTTAAGAAGAAGAAGAAGAAGAAATGCAAACATAGACTTCAAGCATGCTTTTTATATTTTTGCATTGATTAGAGTGAGTTGCATCTGATTTTTAGGAGCGATGCATGAAAACAAAAACTCTCAAAACTGTTACAACAGCTGTATAGTGATTTCAAAATTAGTGGTTTTAAGTCCGTGCAGGAGATGGGTGCCGATATTCTGGCATTAGGGCCAGCAAGTTATACAGACCAAGCGCAGCTTCGTAGCTTTGCCTTACGACCATGTACTCGTGCTTGTCGGCTAGCTATTTGCTGCATCATATGGGACAAATTCTTTAGCGCACCACGAAGCTTCGCTACAAAATATTTATCTCACGTACTCTGCTCCACGAGATATTGTATTCCGATTAATTTACATTATCTTTAGAAATTTTCTATCATGAGTCAATGGAGCTGCTCTACCGTAATTCAAAATTTTTCAGCCGTTAAAGTTCGCCAACAGAGAGGCTTGAGATAAACGCAAACATTGTATAAAAAGCAATCATTGCTTTCCCTGATGAAGGTCTTTGCATTGCAAGGGGTGTGTAAAACCAAAAGACGTTAAAATAGCTGAAATTAACCCTGCCTAAGCGATGGAAACTTGATGGGGGTAGGTAACCATAACTAGTAAAACAACCAACAGAGCAGTTTTGAAGGGGTGACAAACTTTTCTCGCCAGAAACAGCTACTTCTGATCATCAGAGGCTGCTGGATTGCCAACGATTATTGCAACCCTTCCTTAAATTTAGTCATTAGTCAGTTAAAAATCCGCAAAATTCAATCATGGCTTCCATATTTTTTTTTCATTGAGTAGAATGGGTAGAGTCTACTAAAATGCTTTAGCAACCCTTGCATTGCTTGAATTTGAGAGATTTAGGCATTTACATATTAATTAATATTTAAGGAATATTTAATTATTTGCCGCTAGTTTTAGCTTCATATATTCCTACTTGTCCTCAAGAAACTGAGTGACATGACCGGCGACATCATTCCTGAATAATGTCATACGTTCTTTACAGATTTGAAGCTACGAAATTTCATTTAAAAACTAGAATTAGATACCCTATTATTTGATTTGTAATTAAATATAAGTGCTGATTATCTTAAATAAATCTAATTGCAATTTATATTAGCAAATCTAAGTTGTTTGGATACATTTTTGCCTATAAACCTATGCTTTGCCTTTCTCTGTAAGCATACAATCAAATTGCTCTTGGTAAATGTTTAACCAGATTTACCTTAAACGGCTTATAGCTTTTTGAAAATCGCACTATAGCACGTCTCCAAGCCAAACAAATGGTGTTTTTTCTGCTCTCGTAAATAAATGGAGCTGTCCACTTGTCGCCATTTTACATCACTGACTACGACAGTTTTTATTTATTCTAAATAAATTGTATCGGAGGGTAAGCTTCCTAGCAAACAAATTGCAACGACTAACATAGGTGTGTAGTGTGTGTACATGCAAAAGGAGGATTGACAAACGACAGCAATAGCATCCTGGACAGAATGCAAATAAGGCAGATTGCTGGAAATAAGGGTACTTCTCTGCAGGAAATAGATCAAACTTTTTGTCCCGCATTAAAAAGTTAGTTTGTTTTACGAGATCGATGAAATGAACAACACGGACATGTTCTATGCATCAAAGTGTCTGTTGATGGCAGGATATGATAAATTGATAACTTTTGTTAATTTTTTTGATTGTATAAGGAACTATGAATAGCAGATACAAAAACTTCCTCTTGAATTGAAAACCATCATCTTGCGAATTGAAGTTTTTTGAAAAAATCTATCAAAGAGCTTTGTTACTAAAAATTTATTTATTTAGATTATTAAATTATGCGTAAGTTAAACAGATAATCATAGGGAAAAATTATTTTGTATGTTTTGAATAATAATAATCTATTGAGGAAAAGTATCAGTCTAACATATTTTTCAAAATATTTCAAAACACACTCTGCTAGCCCTATGAAAACCTGTAGTAAATATAAAACATTAAAATATTTTGATATTAAAGGCTCGATCACATTGAAAATCGTTTATAGATTTTCGTAGAAACAATATATATTAACAAGCATAGAGAATTTTATTTTAAATCACAAAGTAAACAATATAACCGGCTAAATCTTTCCCTCCCTAGACCATGTGTGACCAGCTATTCAAATTCCATAGATTCTTGCACGACATTTTCCTTAAATCTCCTACAATGAGACCATTCGTTACAACAAACATTCGGCTACACATATGATTGTTACAAATGACAAACCTGAAAAGAATGTTGTATGCAAATTTAACGTTTCTTCCTTCCAGAATTGTTCACTTTGGTTTCGGTCATCATTGGCATTCCGAGTAAAGCTGACGAAAATTTTGTATTCCACTCAACACACACATACAACTCAAGACGGCTTGACATCCTGAATGACTATGCCTTACTTGTCTCCTGTTTCGTTGCTATTCATTATTCAAATTTATTCTGATTTTTATTAACGAAGGACAAGGCGGAGATCATCGAATGAAGATGTTTTACAAAAGGAATGAATTTATTTTTCCGCCTGCAATTTTTTGCCGGGTAACGTTGGGTATGTTTTACGATAACAATAGAATGAATGGAATAATTTCGAAAATTTGATTTATTTATCGGGATGTTTTATTTGATGAAAATTATTGGCGATATAAAGTGGTTAAACAGTTTTTTTTTTCAAGAATATACACATTAAAATGTTCAGAACGAAGATTGGAGCTCAGAAGCGATCGTTTTGCCAGGAATTGTGCTAATCGCCATTGTTGATCCAGCACGCTGCATTTTTATTGCAATATTATTGCTATCATTGACAAAATGAAATCTTAAAGATGTTTTTGCTATTTATCGTACCTGAAAATGTGAAGAGGAATTAAAAGTGTTGTGTCTGGTTCGATGGAAAGTCCAAATGGTAGGAAAATTTTATTTTGCATTTGGTCTAATCAGTGAAATTTCAAACAGCTGAAACTTTTGTAACTACGATTCGATTTTATTGAAACTTACAGAACATAGGTACTAAATGCTACGTTTCATAAGCCAAGTAGAGTAAAAGAAGAAGAAAATACTTGCTATAGTTGTAGTCATAGGAATCTACAACCATGATTACGAAATCCATAAAATGAGTCAATACCTTATACTTCAAATGTTGAAAATGGTAAAATATAACCCAAATTTATAGAAAACTCTCATTTAAAACAACCACCGATTTATTTTACGATTGCTGATATCACACATTGAACTAATATCTAAAGATATTCACGTTTTTCCTTTCCAGTGCTGCAATACCAGTATACTCTATGTATACTGGCACGCACTGGCAGCTTGATATGATGTGTATCCTATATATACATCAAGGCTCCCGGGGAGAGAGAGAGAGAGACTCACTGTATGACCCTTACCTGATGTTTCATACTTGACAACCAGTTCAGTAAAAAGATGTTCGTTTATTTAATGACTTAATTTTTATTTCGTTCTTTGTTAGGCAATATAGTACTCGTTCAGTTGAATACCATTCTTTAATACCATTCTTTAACAATAAATTCTTTGAGGCTTATTAATTTATAACAGAACGAGATACTGAGAACTTACGCCTACATATTTATACATTTAGAGTTTTAATGGAACAGTTAATTTTCACGATTTACGCTTACTTTAATTATATTTGTTAGTCATTCAGAGGGAAAAGGAAATTCAAAAAACCAATCTATAAAGACTTTAACTGCAGCCCCGGGCGTTACTGCCTTAGGATGCTAATACTCGGGCTAACGCCTTGAGTATGCAGTCAGTTTGATAAATCAATCAATTACAAGTCCAACTGAAGGCCCCGGGCGTAATTGCTTTGGGGTGCTTATACCCGGGCAGATGCCTTGAGAATGCAATTGAACGTATTCTTAATTCGCTTATCCTGGCCTAAGTGCCTTGGGATAGAATAATTCGGGCGCGCGCTTTGAGCCAGTGAATGGAGAAATACTTCTCGATATTCTTGTTTCTTTTATTTTCTTATACAGCATGATCATGCTAACTTAATTGCCTACTAACCGCAATAGTGAAGACAATTTAAACAAGTACACGAAACAAAGTTCAAAAGTAATGTTTTCTACCACAATTTCTCTGTGACTGATGCGACCACAGAGCTCAAGCTTTCGCTGGATTGGCCTAATTGTAAATACGTGCAACCAATTCGTTCCGCTGAGGCAGTATGTTCGATTGCAAAGTCTTGTGTGTATACGTTTAATTGTTATGGGAGCCACAGTGTGAATATTACTCGGTCCATGTTCCATCGTTCCTCTCTGTGTACTGTGAATGGCAACATATGCGAAAAGCTACGGATTGTAATTAAAACATCTGTGGGCGCAGCGTCGTATCATGCATTAGCATAAGTGGGTGTGTATCCATACTCGTATTAATTATTTAACATATACATTTTTGCTCGCGTTCAGACCAACCAGTGGCCACCATTTTGTTTAAGATGGTTCAAGTTTCAATTTTATATTGTGAGATTCATCACAAAGTTCAACATCTGCATCTAGTTTCGCCCAAAATGGAACTATTATTTAGTCAGAACAAAAGTCACGGACTCTCGTCTCAAATGGGTGCTATTTTATTTTGACTTGACTACTTACTCAATTCTGTGCGAATTGCGACCTCCAGCGCATATATATATATATATATATATATATATATATATATATATATATATATATATATATATATGTATACATATTGTGAAAAAATGGTCACAAATTTAATATTATAAGTATTGTTCATCGCTAGCTATAACTTTTTCCCATTTTTCTGGCAATTCACGAATCCCCTCTCTGAAAAATTCGACGGGCTTCTCCGCTATCCACGAATCGATCCAATTTTTGACTTCTACATAATTGGAGAAGTGCTGGTCAGCCAGTCCATGTTGCCTTGATCGGAAGAAATAGTAATCGGATTGCGCAAGGTCTGGACTGTACGGCGAGTGGAGTAAGACATCCCATTTGAGCGTTTCAAGGTAAGTTTTGACGACCTGTGCAACATGTGGCCGAACATTGTCATGTTGCAAAATTACCTTGCCGTGCCTTTGCTCATATTCCGGCCGTTTTTTGCGCAGTGCTCGTCTCAAACGCATTAATTGTCATCGGTAGACTTCCCCTGGGATCGTTTCATTTGGTTGCAACAGCTCATAATAGATCACACCCAGCTGGTCCCACCAAATACACAGCATAACCTGCAGGCCATGATTATTCTGAGTGATCGTCGATGATGATGCATGGCCGGGGTATCCATACGTTGCCCGACGTTTTGGCTTATCGTTATCGACCCACTTTTCATCGCCAGTGACAATTCGATGCAAAACACTTTTTCTTTTGTGCCGTTGAAGCAGTTGTTCACTCGTGAAAAATCGGCGTTCGACGTCCCTTGGCTTCAATTCATACGGCACCCAATGGCCTACCTTCCGGATCATTTCCATTGCTTTTAGACGATCGAAAATGATTTGTTGAGCGACGCCAAGTGAATTTGCTAGTTCTTCTTGCGTTTGGGATGGATCTTGGTTGAGCGATGTCTCCAATTCGTGATCTTCAAACTTTTTCGGCTGTCCGGACCGTTCATCGTCCTCCAAGTCAAAATAGCCACCTTTAAATAGTTCAAACTACTTCTGGCACGTACGCTCAGCTAGAGCATGGACACCATACACTGTCACCAAAATACGACTTTTGGCAGCCTTTTTCTTCATATTGAAGTAATGAAGAAGTTTTCCCCGCAAAAACACTTTATTCGGCACAAAATTCGACATTTTCAGAGTACAAAAAATATTGTTGTTTACGCTTCAGCTAAATGACACATACTCATTTTGAAACTATATAACAGTAGTTTTCCAAGACATATTTGAAAGGTGAATCACTGGAATAAAAATCAAGTCAAGCCATCTGTAAGAAAACCGCTCGAATTAACAGGTGCTACTATTATATATATATATATATATATATATATATATATATATATATATATATATATATATATATATATATATATACATTTATATATATACATATATATTCATATACAAGTATATATATATCTCTTTACACTCTCCGTAATAGGTGAATTTCTTCCGAGAAATTAACCTAAATTGTATACCTATTTACTTTACGCCGAATAAAATTTGAGCCGATATTGGAGTCAATTCTTCCTTTTTCCGGTAAAGTAAAAGAGCTCAGCGGGTAAATGAATAGAATGTAAATACGTCTTTGCTATCATGCTTACGCCAAGTTTCCGTCCAGATACTTAGCAATTTCGGGGCGTGGCTATCACATAACGGTAAGAGTACTTCTCCTCTGGTCGAGAAATTGTAACTAGAGATCTTACTTCATTGTTGGTATTAAGAAACGGTGGCCTGCTCTACTGAGAAATAGAGGAGAACTTTCCAGTGATCATCTTTACAATGGAGAGAGAGGAGAAAAGCGTGCGTTTTTAGCAATCATGGATAATTAAAAGTTTTGAGTCCATGAAGGACAGCAGCGATGTCAATTGCTTCAGTGAGGTAAGATTTCGAGCTATGCTGGAATTACCTTGCCTGATGACGCATACCCGTGCTGGCAGTTAGCTTTATATGGTGTCATGGTGCGGGTCGTTTTCGCCAGTGCAAGGTCTGCACTACAAAAATTATTTTTCACGCGTACGATTTCATGGTAACTCGGCCTGATGGAAATCAAAGGAGTGTTATTAATACCTGCCTAGCCTACGGGTGACAAAGATCATCTTCCCATTTTCTACGGGGAAGTTAGCTACTATCTGAAAATGGGGAACCAGGTGGATTTTGCGCCCTTTGCAACCTCCCAATCGGAAAAAAATCCAGACGACTAGGCTCATCATCATCACTGATGAAACCAATATTAAGGAAAAATGGGCATCATATTTAAAAAACCTTCTTAATCCTCCGCGCAGCTCCAAAACATCGGAAAAAGCGAAAATCACAGAGGCATATCACTATTTTGTTCGGCGTACAAAATATTCTCTAAAATCGGATCATACGCCAACAATATTATTGGGGAGTACTTTAAGAGCAGATCGACAAGAGTCCAATAGTTCACAGTCAAGCAGGTGCTGGAAAAATGCTGGGAGCTCAACATAGACGTACACCAAATTTTTTTTTACTTTAAGCAAGCATACGACAGTGTTGATCGTAACGTACTGTACCAAATAATGCTTTGCTTTGTTATCCCAGCCAAATTAGTCCATCTTACGAAAATGACAATGATGTCACCGAGCTCCTAAGTCCACAGCAATAACCAACTCACCGATACCCTTGACACAAATATCTTACTAAAGCAAATTGATGAAAATAAAACGAAGCTCATGATGCAGTTGAAGAAAAATACCTCAAATACACAAAATACCACACTTGGCGAGTACAGTATCGAAAACGTTAGCAAATTTGTTTATTTGCGCGTCAAAATAATGAAAATGGGTAGTGAAAGAGACGGAATACGCCGAAGAATACAGGTCACAAATAAAATATTTTATTCAGTATTGACGATCTTGAAAACCAGCTGCATACACAGGGAAACAAAGCCCCAAGAAAACATCTGTGATAAGACCAGTGTTATGCTATGGGTGTGAACCGTAGACCCTAATCCAAGCATCCGCAAATATATTGAACGCCTTTGAGCGACGGGTCCTGAGGCGAATAATTGGAGCGAAGCTAGACGGTGACCAATGGCGACCATGAGCTGTATGAAATTTTCGACGAGCCGGAGGACTCAACGATTGTAAGACTGCTAAAACTGCAGTGGGCTGGCAACATGAATCGTATGGACAAACAACAGATCCGCAAAAAAGGTATTTGTTGGGAGAACTGAAGGCGTAGACCAGTGGGGAAACCAAAGAAACGCTGGTCTGACTCGTTCGATGAAGACAGTTCATCGCTGCTCGGATTTCAAAATTGGAAGATGCGGTCGATGGACCGGGACAGTTGAAGGTGCTGTTTGCAGGAAGTGAAGGCCCGAGAGGGGCTGTAGTGCTACAAAGTAGAAGAAGGAGGCTCATCTCTTGGGGTTTATCTTTCTGGGCGTAGAAGCTGCTAAGAAGAAGTAAAAGGTATATTATCTAAGACTGCTTTATTGTTAAGGGAAGGCTGACCAGAAATTCTTCGTAATTTTTTTCGCAAAATTTGTCATCTTTTTTTGTGTTTTATGAAGTAATTTCACTAAGCCCAACTAAAATTACAATACGTCTCTCCATTTGGCGGTCCGTCCGTGTTTCACAGCAAGTTTTCTCATAGGCTAAAATGTGCAAGCTGATATGATTAAATTTTTGAACGTCACTTAAAAGTTGTGCCTTCTTAAAAATTTATATAAGGCTTCTAAGGTCGTCTCCCTATAAAGCGGGATTAACCTTAAAAAATTATTGTTTCCAAAAGCAGCCAATGTGGATATCAAATGCAAATGAGAACTTTTCAAAATATATCTGAAACCGGAAGTGCTTGCATTAAGTCATGCTGGGGGAGCGAAATGTAGGAAAAATTGGGACTCCCCTCCCCTAATTGAAAACCACTTATCCTGAAGCACTGAAAAAAATTCTGGAAGTAGGTCGTTATGATCGCAAGACTAATGAATATTAAGAAATCAGAGATGATAGACTTTGCGAATATCATAATTGTACATTTTATGAATTTTACATTTATGCCTAAAAAATCAAAAGGGGATATTAATTATTTTGTTTATTTGATATTCACAGGCCAATTCTCTTTTTCTTGAAAAGCCGTCGGGCCTTGCTTTTTTGTGTAAGCAGGTGCGTTTCGACACCTTTGAGTCACCTTCAGTGTCTTCGAAGATGACTCAAAAGAGTCGAAATTCGTCTGCCCATACAACAAAGCAAGGCCCGATGACATTTCGAAAGATAATCCTTTAATTTTTCACTTGTCAACTTGTATTTAGATTTCTTGATATCCATCCCATATAAGGAAATTACAATTAATTCATTTATAATTAATATGTAATGTATCAACTACAACAACAACATGCGATACTGTGGAAATACATATTTTCAATGGTCCTAGACTTTACGTATATGCGAGACTTTTGATGAAGATATAAGAAAATTGTTTTTATCCTTAAGAAACAGTGTGTCATATTGATATGTTATCGTGGCTACTCAAACAATGAGGTTATCGTACTGAAAAGAAAACGGCGATAAATCAAAGTACGTAAATCCTTATATATGTATCCCCATTTCTTTCTTGACTTGTGTCACTGAAAATATTTCAAATGTTTGAATATTTTCTGTTTTCAGAATTTAAGAATAAATATGCAATAGAATAGTTTTAAGGACCATCACATTAACACAATGAATCAAGCAAAACAGCTTTCCCTCACACGTTCAATTATCGTATGATTAAAATTATACGAGTAGTTACAACAATTTCAATTTTAAAACTAAGATTATCTTCGGGAGGCTATACCTTGATCTAATTATTCAGGACGAGCTACAGAGAGCCCAGAAAACTTGTTAAAATTCCACTCAATAAATTCACGCTTACCTGAACGTTAAATTTTTATCCTATTGAATACAAGTAAAACACGCTTTTCTTAAGAACACACTTGAGAAGTCTTTGAATGTATGCTGCTGAAAATAAATTATCTTAAGTGCTTCGTCATAACAAAAGGACACCCCAAAAAGAAAGGAAAAGAAAAAAAGTTTCAAGAAGGGCTTATGCAAACAGCTGAAATATTTTAATGGACGGCAGATGCTTAGGACGAAAAAGAAGATGTAAAGCAGTGACGACGAAAGGGAGCGCTGAAAAGTAGCCTTTTTAAGAATGAAAGATGAATAATGAGCTCAGAGACTTATTACTGAAAAGGTTATGTGTTGTATCCTTTTAACAATAACACTCTTAAGTGGCTATTTCAGAATAATGCCAGAAAGTGGATGGGACGCTGTTGCCAGTGGTTTGGAGTGCTTGAAGCCATCAAGGAAAAATGTTCATAGGGACAAATTAATTTGAGGTGGGTCGCGTGAAGATCAACAAGTTGAAAGCTTCTAAGTTTGCATTTTTAATTGAAATTGTAGGAACGCGCAAGACATTCAAAAAATTGACATCATGTTTGACCTGACTACGGCAAAATCATTTTTAAGTTCAGTTTTATTATTGGAAGCCTCCAGTAAGTACATGCGCACATAGAATTAGTAGTCCACTTAATATGGTTTTTATTAAATGTTCCAATAATAGGAATACCGCATTTTATGCCCACCCAAGATGAATGTAACTTTCAATACGCCCAAAAGCTGTAGTGCAACCTAAATATTTTAACGGAAGTTCATTTAGACTTAAATGTAAATTGACTTATCTCCGAGATTTTTTAGCTTTTGCTCATATTCCAAGAATTTAAAAATTGATGAAAATAATAACATTATCGTAAATATTCAATAGATACCATCAATTGAAAAAAGCGGAAAACCCGAGTTCAATCCACGTGGAGAGGGTTGCGTCGGATTAATTTGTAATCTAACGTGTTATTTATTTTAATCTAGAGCAAACTTGTACGAGTACGTTACCGAGATGTACATAGAACTAAATTACTGAATATATAGTATATTTTTCCACTCTGGCGTGTCGTATGTTTGAAGATATGTGGACTGAAACTGCTTTATAGAAGGAACTCTCAAATTTCATTTTTAATACAAAACCCTATTGAAATCACGACCTTCGTCCTTCTATCTGTCCGTCTGGCCGTTCGTTATACGTTTGCCTGTATGTCACCGCACACAAAGGTCAAATGTGGCGATTTCTTGTAAACTCAAGGGTAATTATTTCTTTCAAAGGGTCTTAAGGGTGTCTCCCAATATATTCATTTATTTTGTTCCATTTAACAGAAAACATCCAATTACAAAATAGATTAAATAACAGCACAGCAAGGAGAAAGAAAAAAAAAATAAGGATATGCAAATTGCAAGATCAAAGTAATTAAAACTGCAAAAACCAGGAGCAAAAAAATTACTAAGGATTGAGAAGAAGAGAGTTGACATATTTTTTATAAACTAAGGAAGTTCATCACGGTTACGTGGTAATCTGAACATGTGTGAGTGAAAATACACAAAGCTACGTGCGAATGGAACATCAAAGATATTAGACGATCTTTTAGAACGCATAACGCACCCCACTGGAACCTGGTTGACTCGGCGAACCACGGCAAAGCCTGTAAAGGAAACATTCATCGAAGTAGAGTCGACGCTTTTCCAGCGAGGGAATATTTTGGATGGATAAGCGTGATTCAAAAAAAATGTAGGGAATCTGGAACTTCAAGAAGACGATCCGGTTAAATCTTTTTTGCACAGCTTCTAGCTTCACTTCAAATGAGGCGACCAAACTGGCGAACAGTACTCAACGATGGGATGAATCAAACTTGAATACAATTTAACACACGATAAAGAATCGGAAAAATTATGGAATTTCTTAAGATCAAGCCAGAAATACGATAGGCTTTAGAAATTCAGAAATATGAAACCCGAACTTCAATTTAGGATCGAAAGTGACACCCCAGTTCCTGAAACGTGTCACCGTACTTGGGTATGAATCATTTAACGAAATTGTAAGCTTATAAGGCAAGGGTTATTAGAAAATGAAAGAATATGGATGCATTTAGAAACTTTTAATGTAAGCTGGTTATAAGAACTCCAAAGTAAAATGGCATCCGAATCTTCTTGATGCATGGCACAGTCATCTTTTGACGACACTACTTTGAAAACCTTGACGCCTTCTGCATAGAAAAGACAAGAGGAGTTGATGACAATGGATGGCAAGTCAAATATGAACAGAATGAACAGTAGTGGGCCAAGAATGGATCCTTGAGGAATGCGTGAAGACGGGTGGAATGTAGTGGAAAGACAGCCTCAAAAAGATACCTGACTGACATGATTGGATAAGTAAGAGGATAACTAGTAGAGCAAATAATCAGGAGCGTTAGGAAATTTAAGTTTGCTCAACAAAATATTGTGATTTAATGAGTTGAAGGCTTTAGAGAAATCCGAATACAAGGTTTCGGCTTGTAAACGGTCCTACAAGGCTTTTGAAACAACACTTATGAATTCTAAAAATTCATTAAAGTTGACCGCCTTTTGATAAAACCATGTTATTCAGGAAGGAACGAATCATGAGTAACTGGAAAAAGGTGCAAGTAGACGATTTTGCTCAATAGTTTGGAGAAACAGGGTAATAGGGAGATGGCAGGCCGATAATTAGCAACATCTGAGATGCTACCTTTTTTAAAAATAGAAACAACATGGGATCTTTTCCAAAACAATGGAATCGAGTCTGAAGATAAGCCAGAGTTGAAGATAAAAGAAAATGGGACATAAATAGAAGTAGCTAAAGACTTCACCAAATGATTAGGAATACAATCGGGGCCTGAACTAATAGAGTCATCAAGCTCAAAAATAAGCTTCATAACATCTTCTGGATAGTAAGGAAGAGGAAATGAAGATGGCATGGGAATGATTGAAAACAAAGGGCTATTGCTAGGAGTAGTATTAAAAATAGAAGAAAACTGAGTTCTAAAAAGTTCACGAATCTCTAGAGGTGAAGTTGCCAAGCAGCTATCCAAATGAAGAGAGGATGGGAAACTGAAAGAGGATCTGAGAGACTGTATATATTTCCAAAATGGTTTTGGTTTTGGTTATAGGGAGGCGACCCTTCAAAACTGTTATTTCACCATTGTTAGTCGAGTAGGATATCGTTCGAAAGACTTCAATGAGATTTTATAAAAAAGATAGTCTTACAATTGCCCTATGAGCATCGTGATGGAAGGGAAAAACCTTTTGCGTACCCCCTCATCCGAAAAATCTGATAAAAATCATGAATGTAGGCCTTTATGAGTACAAGAACAGCAAATACGTGAGAAGTCAAAATACACTCTACTTTGTTAGTAATAGTACGATTCATAGATTTGATATTTTCTTGAATAAAATCTTAACGGTACCGTTAAATTCCATAAAGTTCATTTTCAAATGTCTCTTAAAAAATCAACCTGTCGTAAAAGTTTCACAAAGATCGAATGGTATTTAACGAAGTTATAGTGGTTTGCATTTTCTTGTATTACTATGGAATAATATGTGCTGTATTGCTATGGAAACATATGGCTATGAAATAATATGCGCTTTTTTCTGACTAAGATACTACAGGTTTGCTAGGACTTGCATGAAAGTTTCAGGAATAATAGGCATCATTAATATCTTTGAGAATTAGTTCAGCTAGTGGAATCAGGAATGGTAAAACAAAGTAGTGGCTATTTTAAATGCAAAGATTGAATAATTTGGAGTTATTTTTCCCCAACGTCAACCTTCAAGGTACATGCTTTGAACACTTGATTCAATGAATGACTGAGAATGAGTACCTACAAGGAATACTCATAAGTGAAACAAGTTGAAAAGACAAGAGAGAGCTCCTAACAGAAGGGCCGTGTAACCATTCTAGGGTTTGAAATAATTTCCTGATACCATGAATCGATGATTTGAATTATTCAACAAATATTTGTTTAAGAAATCGTTCAAATTCATCGAAAGGATCCAGAGATTTATTCATAAGCACAGAACGGCCGCGATTTTATTCCTATCAGTAGATTTTTCTGAGTGTTCGGCCCATTGAAAATATTCAAGTGAACCACTGTTCCTTAAATTTTCATGAAAATCCGAAGAAAATAAGAGTGCTTTGGTCGATTTGAAATATATATTAACTATCATCATGTGTTATTGTTTTTGTGATTCCATACAATTGAAATGGCGATAAATCACTTAATTATGATTTGATTTCCATGAAATTTTGTAGGTATAAGGATCTCATATTAACTTATATAAATGTAAAGCATTAAGAAGTTTAAGGGCACCGTGTAGATTTTTGGGGGAAAATTCAAAATTTACAAATCATACCATTATTAAGAGAGTTGAGTGAATTTTCCTTTCTCAGGTAGTTGTTGATCTTATATTCAAAAAAACCTACCTTCGTGATTTTTTTCAAATTTTCGGCTCAAAGATGCCGAATCGTAAGAGGCGGGAACACAAATATTGTTCGTGCATTTTGCCTCCCTCTCGACTCCTGATGCAAAAATGACTTATTTTTTAGATTCTGAAAGTGCTCAGACCTTTCATTTGACACCCACCTCGAGCAGATTTAATGGAAAAATTTACTAAGGGCCACTTTGTTATAAGGGGGGTTCCCCTTAAAAAATTTTGATATATTTGTTAAGGCCTAATTTTTTTAGAGACCAAAACTTCTGACCTTTTCGCAAAGGTTGGGTTTTGTAGCTTCTATAGTTTTGGTAGAGATGGACTGATAGACGGACGGATGGACAGACGAAGAGACAGATGGACAGACGGATAGATAGGACGGTAAACTAGTAGGTTTCTACAAAATTTCTTTAAGAAAGCCCTAAAAATCATGGAGCTTTATTAGAGGCTGAAATTCGTTGAACTTTGCTAAAAGTAGTAAGACTTTACATTTTTTTCAGTAAAAGTGTATCAGTATCATTAAATTGGATGAAATCAGCCATTCAAGTAGTTCTTTGAAATATCATCATATTCTATAATTTTCAATCAAATATACCAACGTTATATCCATTTGATGTTCCTCCGATTACAACAATCATATGCACTACACTTTTGATTGAATCTTCTTCAAATTTTCAGATGATATGAATAACAAAAATATAGTAAAGATTCTGGATAGTCAGTGATTTTAGCAATATTGAAACAAAATGTTGGCCGGTTAGAATGGGGTTCCTTTAAAGTAAGAATATATTCATGTATATCATAATGGCTTTACTTGTATTAATTCATTCTATCCCTACTTTATTTTATATCTATCAAAATGCAATTGTTTTTCTTTTTGACATATATATACTCCGGGAGTAAGTTACTCTCTTTTTCAGTGTCAGTTATGTCAGAAAAAAATAACTGACACTAAAAAAGGGGGCAATTTACTCCTGAAATATATATATATATATATATATATATAGGTCAAAAAGAAAAACAAAAAGCATTTGATGGAAATAAAACAAATTAGGCATAGTTTGGAAGCGCTAAACATGGGAAAATACACACAGTAAATCATTATTTTTATGCACATATTGTATATTGAGTACAAAAACCTTTTGACATGAGCGAAGTTCTGTCTACCAAACTTGTTAGATTTGTCCTACATATTAATATTAAAGCCTTCTTCTTAATAACTTTCCATCATCATTAACTACATTTTCAATGCATTCGACTATGACTTTCTGAATGATATCGAGTAATATACCGATGACTAAGAATGGACCACCAAATGGTCTGAGCTGCAATTTTTTATCACATTATTAAAAAATGTACGGGATTATTTTTGTATTACTTCTCATAAATTTTCATATAGTATAACCAGTAAAAAAGAGTTGTTTTTTTCAAAATTTTATGCTTAGTAGTTTCAGTGATAAGGGAGAATGATGAACTTTCACATATGTTCTTGAATAACTTGAAACTTGTTCATTTCAAAATAATAAAAAAAAAATTATAAAAATTGTTGAGACCCTATTAACAATACTTTTCATTTGATATGTCGAATACACTTGGCACAACTTCTTCTTTCAATCCCCCTTTTACTTTGGATGTAAAGAATGTTACAACCACGGAATTTAACCGCAGTTGCAGACATTCGTTTCTGGCAGAGGGGTGCTCGACTCAGGGTGGCATACTGAGGCCGACTAGCACTGAGTGGTATCGTGGGTTTTCTGGAATACCCATTATAGCTAACAACTCCCTCCGCGACCGTCAAAACTTCACTCCCAATTAATTCCCCTAAAGTTCTCTCGTCCCCCCGGTCATGAGTCCACCAGATATCAGCCGCCGTTGTCGACGCATCTCGTTCAAAAAGCGCACAGCTGATGCTCCATAGCACTTGTTTGGCTAGTTCTTCTCAGCTGTATGCTCAGCGGCATACCGTACCGTCGTCACGTCAGCAGCCAGCTAATGCAAACTTGTTATTGCCGACAACGCCCAGCTGCTCGTACCATTCAATAATAACGCAAAAACTAATGTTGACGCACGCAAACAAATTTTCGTTGTTGTTATTGTCGCATATTGGAAAGAAATTACTCCAGGGTGGATCTTCTTTCATTAGAAACTTTTGGGTGTTTGAGATTTGAACCTTTGATTAGTCATGATGAAAAGTTCAGTTAAATGAGAACAAATCCCTAAAAATAGGTACCATAAATTTATGGCTTTTACCCATTTAACCAAAAATAAATAAATGTCACCTGAACCATGTCCTGCTTTCTGTGTACATAAAACACAATCGTCAATATGTCTGTTACGATACTTATATATGCGAATAATTATCGATTAATTCATCCGGAAATTTCATCTTTCCTCTCGCACACAAAATTTCATTTGTCGTACTTTGGGTTATTCATAACTTGATTGGTTTGCAAATGAAGCCAATTTATAGTACCTCGTTTGATGCTGTCCACAATTCCCGTCGTATTTCAAAAGGATATGCACTTCCCATCTAATAAATGGTTGCGCTAACCAGAATCCACTTTGACTGAAAGTGTCATTTTCCATTGTGGCTAATCTCTATCTGCTCTTGCTGTTGAATGTACTCGTATGCATGCAGTAGATGTGCCATCGGGAGTGAAAATGATTTCCCGAATACTGCATGGCTCTGGGATGAAAACTCAAATGTGGTGCATATTACCCGATTAAATGTGTCACTAATAATAGCAATTGGGTGATATGTACAGCTTGTCGGTGCACTAAAATTGAATTCAAATGCATATAATTTAATTGGTTAACTACCATCGGGAAAGTGCGTATCGAAAAATAGATAGCGAAATTAGGACTGGTGTTCCTGATGTATATATAATAGGAAGTATGTCACGCTGAGTGGATATTTGAACGAAGCAAATAATGCTGAGATATGATAAGCAGGTTTCAATAAAACATTATGGCACTCAAACCTATTTCCTCAGAATGGGTTGCTTTCGATTTATCATTATTATATTTATGATAAAATTAAACAGGGGTTTCATTCATTGGAGAATCCTCCATTGATTTTTTTTTCATGCATTAATTTGCAAAGCTTGTACGAGGAAACAATATTTGGACTAATAATTCTAAATATGCGTCCGGCTGTAACTCAAGTCAAAATGGCAATCAAAATAGCTTTTTGACATTTGTTTAGGCAAAAATGATTTTAGCGATTCAATTTCTGCTTTTTATGTAAGGTACACTTTGTGAAGTTTTGTTTTTTTCCATATAAACCTAATATCTTTTATAATAAAAACTGATAAAGCATAATTTATAATTTATTCGTATTTTATTTTATTTCAAATTTGTATATCAATTATTTTTTTGCGTCAGGCTTATTGTTTGATCATCTACTCTGTCGCGGTCTTAATTGCTACTTTCACTTTAATCCACAGCTCGTTGTTTGTTTTCAGCGATGTGTCTGATAGGATGGGGGCTAGCTGGTTGTCGAGGGTCTCTGTGAAATTTTTCGCCAAAGGCACCATTTGGAGCCTTTTGATGTAGGGTTTTTGTAGATAACTGGTCTTCGCCGGTCACGCCTTTGACATACAACGTTGATAGATTAGCTTGATCAAGAAATGGGTCAAGTTACAATTCGCTCTTCGGTGTGTACGGACGTCAGGTATACTCGAGGCCCAATGTTATTTGAACAGATCAAATTTATCACGTACATATATATTTTTGTTGCTTTTTAGGGTTTTGTAAAAAATTTTACAAAACCCTACTAAAATCACGCCTGTCCGTCCGTGGGTCACAGCTTTTTTTCTCGCAAACCGTATAAGCTACAAACATATAATTTTCTATATATGTGTAAGGTGATACCCTCTTCTAACTTTCACTACTAAAAAAAATAGGGGAGTAGCCCCTGAAAAAAAAATTTCATCAAAGGTAGCCGATATGGGAAGCAAATGCAAGGTCTAAATGAGAACTTTTCAAAACAGGTCTCAATCTGACATTTTTTGCTTCAGGGAGCGCACAGGAAGAGGAAATACACGAAAAATTGATGCCCCCCTCGCGATTGGATACCTGTGATCCGAAAAATCTGAACAAAATTATGTAGATAGGTGTTTATACGTACAATAACAAAAAATACCTTGGAAGTAAAAATTCACTCAACTTTGTTGATAATAGTATGAACATTGAATTTCACATTTTCCCCAATAAAATCATATGCATACCCTTAAATTCAATGAAAGCCGATATAGTTTTATATAAGGTTCTAATATTTTGCAAGTTTGATGAAAATCCAATCATATTTACGTCAGTTAGAGCCATTTGAAATTTCTCCAAATACAGCAACAACGACACACGATTTTGGTATTTTACGGACTTTCCATTGAATCAAACACTACAGCTTTGATTTGATCTTCTTGGAATTCTCAAATAAGATCAATAATATGTATATTTTTTTGGGAATGCATGTTTTGAGTGATTTTTGTTAGTTTACAACAAAATGACGACCGTTGAATCTACAGAAGCAATGGATTTTCTTTTAAACGTGCACATCTCTTTGACATGTTTCTCGCCTTTATTCGTTGCTGGTGACTGCGTTTCGCATGATGGGTACAAAAACCATCTGACATGATTGTAGATCTGTTTACCCAACTTTTTTATGTATGTTCACGCACAACTTTTGAATGGATAGAGGAAGAAGAGTCCTGCTTTCGGCAAATGATACGTATTTTTTCTTGTAAGGTCCTATTTAAAGGACAAGGAGTTCAATCAACGGAGAAAGACTTTTAACCGTTAAAAATAAAAAAATTTCACCCCGATTTTTCAGCATAACTGATCAACGCGGTTAAGGATTTTTATTGTAGAGGTATCAAATGAAGGGCAACATATTTTACTAAAACGTGTTGGTACAGAATTGTAATTCTGTCAAGGGCTCTGTAGATATTAACAGTTCAATGTCAGTTCAATCATTCCTACAGCATAAATACGATTCAACATGATTTAGAACAATTTTATTTGGGGGAAATTTGAGGATGCTCACTCTTTGCCTATTGATGAACTTATTAAAATATCCTTCTTACATTCTTAGACGTAAACGTTACACATAGAATTTATAAAATTCCCCGAAGCAATAATAAGGATTAAACGATTGCACGTTATTGAGTTAATTACTATTTGAAAATTGATTCGTTACTTTCTACTTAATATTATGCATGATATGCCCAGAAACCTAAAATATGTGATTTCCATACATTTCGATTTATTCAGATATATATATATATATATATATATATATATATATATATATATATATATATATATATATATATATATATATATATATATACAAAGGGTGATTCGTAACAAGTGTACACATTTTTTTTCGAAAAAAACATAGTTTTTGTAAAGATTGAGCTGTAATGTTTTTTTATTATGAAAATTTGGTCCCTTACAATTAAATATGAAACATTACTTTGGGCATATGTGCACCTCGCGCTGCTTTACAGACTATCAAACGATGATTGTGATTTTCGATGACATTTTCGCACATTTCCCGCGTTATTAGGCGTATGGCGGCTCGATTGTTTTTAATGCTTCAGTTATCTGAGGAGCATCAGCGTAAATACGATCTTTCAGAAATCCTCAAAGGAAGAAGTCAGAAGGTGTCAAATCACACGATCTCGCCGGCGAATTTATGGGTCCATTTAGTGAAATTATTCGATTTCACGTAGAGCGCAAAATGTTTGCACTGGCGATTCATTATTTTTGTAAAAAGTTTTAACAATAATAAAACGTTTGGCTGATGTGTATGAAACCATGGTTAAAATTGTACAAGACCAAACTGTCATAATCTGTCAATATATGGACCTGAAATTGGTGATAAATAAGAGTTAAGGCCCATTTACATGTGTACACTTGTTATGAATCACCCTTTATATATATATATATATATATATATATATATATATATATATATATATATATATATATATATATATATATATATATATATATATATACCCCTGTATATCTAAGATTCATTCAAGCACGTAATAAAGCTCACAATAAAAAATCCACAGCTGACCCATCTCAAAGTAAATGGCGGCCGTTCAAAAGTTGAAAACAGTTGAACAATAAAAGAAAACTTCAGGGTCAGATTAGAATATCAAAATGGTGGCTGGGCAAAGTTCGAAATTCAAAAACTTCTTAAAGCTACAATTCATATTGGAAATTAATGAAAACTAAAATCAAGGTAGACGTTGATGGGATCTTAGACTAAAATATTTCAGAACGAAACTCGATTCCAATGGAAACTGCAGATTTTAGCAGTAGTAAGTTTTCCTTCTAGAGAGAAAAAAAAAGAAGTCCGACTTCAAAATGCCCCAAAAAGGATGAAATAAATTTTATGGAAGCGGTACCAAACCAATTTCCCTATTTCACCATGAAAACTTCCAATATGTGCACCATCAGAAAAGAAAAGGGCGGAGTGGAGATGGCAACGCTCCTTAAAATTTATTTCATCCGCTTTTATGGCATTTTGAAGTCGGTTTTCTTTTTTCCTCTAAACATTTTTTTAATATTTTTCATCTGAAAGGTATTCAATCGTCAGGGGAAGGCGACCCAAATTTTTCATACATTGTGCTTCCCCCTGGGCCGCCTAATGCATAAAATGGCTTTAATGCATAGGTAGAAGTTCTAATCAAGACATTTCGTTTTATTAAGTTTTTTAAGGAACAATTTTGTTTCATGCACTTTCAGAATAAAATTATACTATTCTTATCCTTACTACTGGCAAGTAGTTTTCTATATCTAAGCTTCTAAGAGTTTATTTCAATCTAAAAAAGAGAAACTCTATAAACATTCCTTCCAGAATAAAGCATTGAAATTTAAAACAGTCTCGTTTAAATGTTGACCACGACTACGCTGTAAATAGTCCATCTTAGGAGTCCAATTTTAGATGATGCGTTCCAGCATAGTGAGTGGTATCTCGCGAATGACACGAGTAATGTTGGCTTCCAAAGCGTCTATTGAAGCTGGTTTATCCCTGTAAACCAGAGACATCGTGTAACCCCAAAGAAAATAATCTAAAGGTGTCGCGTGTTATGGTTTGCAGCCAATAATTTTAATGTTCCGGGAAGGTGAAAAAGCAATGTCTTTTAAATAAAGTTAAAAGAGTTTATTTACTAATAAATGCACAATCATTAATTTAACACTTTCACTAATTTAAATTTTCACTTTGTCTATAAATTTTTCACTTAAACTGTCTTATCTATCACAAAAATCACTTTACAATTACTCGATCAATATCGCTTTCCAATTCGCGCTCCACACTATCGCAGTTTTTACTATCGCGGTTCTAATCAATGATCCCCCATTCATTCAGCTCGCCATTATATAGGGTCTCTAGCCGTTCAATCCATTTCTCGTGCATTGGCGAATGTCCTGCCGAGAGATATCTGCCATATTCGAGCAGCTTAATGAATGGAACAGTGACTCACTTTCAGATGTTGATCATGCTTGGTGGGTTCTCGTGGTCTCGAGTAATTTCATTTTGTTGATGTTCTTAATGGTTGTGAAAACAATTGCGACAGTAGCTCGCAGAATTATTTGTACATGTAACAGTATGATATCACACGATCTAGGTGGCCAACTTACGGTCCAAAACGTGAAACCAGGCTCTCACCAAAATGATTTCACAATAAGTACTTGGTTTTTTGCGCTGCACGAAAAGTATTTCTCACAGAACGCTGATTTTTGTAATACAGCTGAACAATTTGGATACGTTGCTGCAGTGTAAGTCTTTTTTTGATGATTATTCAAAAAATATTGCATTACAGTTTGACAGGAGTCACGCGTGATCTGTCAAAAAACCCTATTAAAAATCAGATCTCATCATAAATCACCCTTTATGATGAGCATTCATTCGAATTTGCTTGAAAGACGTAATTAAAAACTTTCCAGCAAATGTCAGTACTTTGCCTTTATACCACGCTTGTATCTACATACTGGTATCTACGAGTTTTCATCTACTAAACAATGTTGATGTTAACTTTCAGTTTGTTGAAAAGAAAAGTTTTGCAAATACTCTATAATTAACAATGTATGAGCGAGTAAAAGGGAATGTTAGTTCCAGCAGAGTGAATTTATTTGTAAATGCAGTAGAGTAGTTTTATGTAAGCAGGGCTTATCTATGTATCCCTTTTCACAAGTAAACTTATTTACAGATCAAATCATTTTTAAGGGCTTTGTTAAGCTAATTTGACAAATTTCCATTGATTTGATTTTGTCTATCCATCGATACGTGCGTCACAGTAAATTTCCTTAGAGACTATAGAAGCCATAAGGCACAAACTATGTGAAAAGGTTAGAAGTGATGGTACCTATCTCAAAATTAATATTCTATCAAACATTTCAAACCTTTTGAGAAGAATATCTTCGCTTATAACGAAGTAACACCTAAAAATTTTGTTTTTGAAAAGTATTCGATCAGGGAATCAATCGAAAGGTCTTAGGAATCTGAAACAAAAAATTCAATTTATTTATCAAACGGCACCTTTGAAGTGAAAAATCCGAAATAATCACGGAAGTAGGTCTTAATTAGAACAAGGGTAACAACTATCTTAGAAATCGAAATCCATTCAATTTTGTATGTAAAGTATGATTTTTAATTAATTATTTTGTTTGTTTTCTAGAAAAAAATTATTTTTAAATTTAAATTGCCTTCAATAGTATTGGGATGGTACACTTAAACTTCTTAAAATTATGTGCATGAATATAAGATCCCTATGCCCACAAAAAACTTAATGGAGATCAAATCATAATCAAATGCATATGGAAATAGAGCAACAACCGATAGTGGTGGATGGTATATACTTCAAATCCACCTTCTTGGGATTTTCATAAAAATTTCAAAAATATTGTGTTGCCTGAACTAGGCCTGGCCTAGTATTCAGAAAATTTATTGAAAATGCAATAAAAGGGTGGCTGTTTTGTGTTTATAAAAGACACTTCCACTCTTTCGGATATGCTTGAATGATTTTTATATGTTCAATGGATTCGTAATTCAAGTTATTGATTCATGTCATCAGAAAAGTTGTTTGAAACTATAGAATGGTAACAAATCCCTTCCGGTAAGAGCACTCTCCTGCCTACAAAAATTGTTAAATTTACTACCTTACGGGAAGAATAGAAGCCCAATTTTTATCTTACCCATTTTCAAGTGGCGATACATTCTATAATTTTTCTCATAACGTTTTTATTGTTTCTTGTATGATTTTGCTATTTTATCGATTAAATTTACGTCTTTTAATGTAAGGAAAATAAAATATTAAAAACACTATCTTTAATATGCAGCTAGAGATTACATGTTGGAAAAAATAATGTATATTAAAGTTCAAATTGTTGCGTAAAACATTTATAACTGTTGACTTGTACTAAATTTTTCATCAGATCGCGGATTCGTTCTCATGCATTTTAGTGCAGTTTTACCTGGACGAAAATTGAAATATGCATCGATTGGTTATGGAAAAAAGTTGTTTAATTCAAAATAACTACTCTGTACTGCTATCAAATGTCCATTTCTTTTAATTGGAACTTAGCAGCCCGCGTGGTGTAGTGGTTAAAGCAATCATCCCGTAAGCCGAAGGTCCCTGGTTCGACTCTCGTTGGTGGCAATGAGATTTAGTTTCAGTGATTCTTTGGACAGACTATAAGCCCGTTCAGTTATGATACGTGCTGGTTTGAAAATCAAAACGTATCGAAGCTGGGTGGATGGACACACACCCAAAGCGTGATACTGACCATATCACCTTGTGGAGTACCAATACATTCGTTCATGATTATGAGATACTCTATCCATCTCTCAGCGGACTGTAGTCAATCAAGCAAACTGCTCGAAAACCTGTTATGAAGGTTATCCGAAATTTTAATTGCAGATTTGGAAAAAAAACCATTGCTTCCATTCATGGATATAAATTATAAAATATTTTGTGTTGTTAAATGTAAATTTTACATCATTTCCTTTTAATTATATTCTTTATGATATTTATCTTTTTATTATTATTTGAAATCTTATTAATTTTTTTTACTTCGGTTACTTTTTAAAAGTCCAATCTGTAAATTAAAATTCCGGACATGGGAACACTGATTTCGTACATCACATCCAAGTACTGCATTGGCAGATGCAATCTAACGTGCTTAAGCTAGCAGTTTGGAAATGTACTGTTGCGACAGGGAGAACTGAACGACGTACAGAAAAGACGGGGGTCTGCTTGAAATCGCCAACCAGCGAGGACGCTGCGAGAAATTTAAATCATGAAATTTGATCGTGAGCCCCGCATGCGGTACAAGATGTGGGTGTGATATTGACTGCGAGTAGGCAATTATAATTACAAGCACGGAAGTTAAATCTATCGCAAGGGTACACTTCAAGAGTCCCAAGCGATTCGAAGCATCTTAAGAAGTTTGGAACCGTGAAGTGATTAACGTATTGTATTGTTTCGGTTTGAACCATTGGTTGAATTTTGATTAAAAATGGTTAACAATGAAATACAATAAGTTCAAGTGAAACATGTAAAGTGTGCAGTGTTTCATCTAAATCGAAGTGCTCCAATTGAAGACAAGTATATTATTGTTCAGTAGAAATAAAAGAAAGATTGGAAGAATCGTAAGCCATTTTGCCATCCATGTTTTCGAAACTGTTTACTTTACAGCTTATTACATAAAATAAACCATACGTTTATATCGACCTTTATGCAATACCTTGTATGTTTTTTGTTAATAACGGCTTAAAAGTTTAAACAACCGTTGGCGAATTGTGTTGGTATTAAATGATCGGACATTTATTAAGTGTGAAATGGATCTCCCGTTAATAATTATCAATATTTAGTTCAAAGATAAAAGAATCAGTTTTGAGACGTGGAAAAAGTGTAATTTTAAGGAATTTTTACATGTTGCCTAAAGTAATATTCGGATACTTGCATTTTCCGCATTCCTATAATGATTTAAAGTGAAAAAAACTCAAGTAGAGAGAAGTACGCTTCCGTCAGAATGATTTTGTACTAAATCTATGATTTTCTGAGATCTTCGCTACGCGTTTAATGAAAAAAGTCCAAACCGTTTCCGGGATATGCATCTCATATTAAATAATAGGTATAAAGAAGAACCTCCTATTAATAACCTATATGTATATTTCAGTGAACATAATATCAAAGATATTGAAAATATTTTAAGAAGCTTTGATCAAAAATGCAGCCTCTGGTTTGAGCTAAAGCTAATATAGTAAAACTGGTGAAATCCATTAGTTTTGTGTAACCGTTCAAGCGCATACTTTTGGCATGTAGCTGAAATAACAGGCAATGTTCGATGATTAGGCCATTTCTGTGGAATTTTACGCACCTCACTGCTCTCTACTGGAACAGAGCTACACTTTAGTCAATATTTTTACTGCATGAATGTTGGATTTCAAAAGAATCTGTGTAATAAACCGGTTTCAGTCATCACCACATCGTCAACGAGCGCTCATCGAGGATGCTGGTGAGTACCGTTTTTTATTCCATTTTTATACGTTTCATATATTTTTAAAAGTTTTATAAAAATATTTATATTTGATTTGGTTGGGTAGTTAGAAATTCTATATTAATGAATTTATTAAATATAAAAAGGAAAATAGTGGTAAAATGCTGTTTAAAATAGAAATTACATTTTAATAAATTTAATTAATAACACCATAAAGAATAAACACAAAAAAATCAGATTGTAACGTAAATTGTTTTTGTAAGGGTACCTAGATAGCATTTTGGCCCCCAAGAAATAATAAAAATTTTGTAACAGATAGAAGCAAAATAATTAAATGTGACAGGGAGGAAGAAGTTTTTGAATCTAGCTTTATATTTAATTATCCAAGAAAAAAAGGAATGGTACAATCGAGTTTAGTAGTTTTTTGAAGGTTAAAGTCTAATAAAAAAAAATTTTGAATTGGTAGAGAAACAAAACTTGGTCTTTCTTTTCACTAACCCTGACCGGGTATGAAACCCGCAACGATGGCAGGCCCCTCGACTGGAATGAGCTAGCCATCGGGCACGCGTTTCACTTCTATTGCGTTGTAGGGGCTCCTGCCCGGATGGAGTTGCCTTCCGCTCATGTGCCCTTTTATGATATAGTGTGTAATTCCATCGCATAATATTATAACATAAATGGGCCAGGTCAACATTTCTCGTTTGATGGAGAAATTCATGCAAATTATGTTTGTATGAGTTTTTCACTCAAATGAGAAATATATTGCCACGTCTACATTTGGGTCTAGATCCGGTTGGGAGGCTGCGAGGGGGCACCACTGCCACCTGTATGGCCCACTCTTATTTGGGGGACATAAGTATCATCGGTAACGGCGAAGTCTCTTAAGTCCGTCTGTTTCCTCCATGTCTAATTTGTTCTTTGAACAAACAATTTCAATCCTTAGTAGGTTAGCTCTGTCTTGACACCAGTCGATCGGCATTCGACCCTTCGTAATTCGTGAATGTGAAACTTTTTGCAGTAGGTCCTTGTGGTGGGGAAAAGAATCCGCCCCACGAAACCACAATGCTAGCCTGCCAGCGCTTTCAAGCGTCATCAGACAAGGCCAATCTTGGCGGATCCTACCATCGTCTTTCGCCGAGTCAGCAGACCATCGCTGCAGTCCTTCAGGGACATTTATATCTAATAACTTTCACTACGGAAGACCCAAAAGGGGCTGTAATGCTACAAAAAAAATAAAAATTGGAACTTGAAATAAATCTAATATTCTTGAAAAAAACCAATCTCAAATATTTTTCACCATTCAAAAGTTATGTTCGGACATGCATAGAAAAAGCAAGAAAAAACATTTGGGTAAAACTGATATCCTTTACTCTTTTGGAAATTGACTAAAAATCCAATCATTTTCCATTAAATCTTTATAACATGAAACAACAAAGCTGCAAATAACATTAAAACTAACATATATTAGCAAATTTTAATTCCCGGTATTGAGCTAAACAATGCGAAGAAATTCAATTTGACTAGTACTCGCTCCCATCAATGACGGAAAATTTAACATTTTCATGAGTATAAATAAACCAAAACAAGTCAGAAACATAATTAACAAACATGCAGTTTCAACAGAAATCATGACATATTTACACTGAAAATATGCTTACGATACCACAATAATCAGATCATGAATTACACACACTTATGCCCGCGTTGATTGTTAATTTCATTTGTTAATATCAAGGACACCGCATATCATATCGTTTGCGAGCTAATTCCCAAAACAAAGCCGTTGAAATTTCCATAAGGCAATTGTATCACTAACGAAGTGCCTGTGGAAATCTTGTCAGCTAATTATGAAATCCACCTTCTTATTTACCTCACCGTCTAAGGATTTCCATTGAATATGTGAAGAGCTTGACTTCTGCTCATGCAATTAATTTGATTGTTTCGGTATTTGTACTGCTGAGTCTCATGTATTTCGAATTAATTTGAATGCTGAATTTTCAATTGTCACTTTGATTTCAAGATTTATGATGAGAGTTGTTGACTTGTTAAAATGACTGCTAATGAAAACGTGAAGTTTAAGTGGAGAAATTGAGCTGGGAATTACGATTTGCTGAAATTGGTCGTGTCCGTTCATATTTTCCTTCAATCCTTAATGACGTTTTAAAAGTAGTTTTTCAATTTTGACTGAGATATTTGTCTGTACGTCAAATATTTTTTGCCGCAACACTTTCGATTGGGACAAATTTATATTATAGTATTATGTGAGGGAACCACATAACCCTATATCATAAATAGACACGCGAGCGGAAGGCCACCTCTAAACACATTAAAAGGGGTAGGCTCACCTAATGGCGAGCTCATTATAGTGGAGTGGTCAGCCAACGTGGCGGGTCCCACACCCGGTCAGTGTTGACGACAGGAAAGACCGAATGTAATTCTTTAATCACACATTTCCTTTATTTTCTTTTTCTTTCATATTTTCATTCTTAATTCTTTTCTCATTACTATTTCATTTCGCACCATAAATTAAAATATGTGCAATGATTTTAAAAATTAAGGAAAATTGATCAACAAAAAAACATAAGAAATATATCCAGTTTACTCCATTTAACATGATGCAGAGTTTACTGTATTTAATATTTTCATTTCATAATCGTTCATATCAAATGCACGGTACCCAATATTTGAAGAATTTACTATCCGTTGTTTTGTTCGATTATAATTAAAAGGAATGTACATAAAAATGCATACCCAACGAAACCAGAAAAAATATAAAAAAAATTATATGAAATTTCATTGCGTTCTATGTTCGTTTGTATCCTGTTTGATGTATTGATATTACCTAGCATTTAAGTGAGATAATCACAATCCTGCAACTGCATGCATGAACCATTTGACCACACCTCTATTTTCCAATTTTTGCATAACATAACTTTCACGATTCGTGATAATACAGGCTAAGTTAAACATTAAATATTGTTGAATTTGAAAATTTCATGTAATTTTCTAATGAAAATATGGTAGCAGCACTAAAAGTTCTTGGTAAACACATATGTTTGAAAGTGTTTTTTTATTATTGTGCATTTTGACAAGATTATTTCTTCAAATTTATATTTGGTGGTAACTATTATTATCATTTAGTCAAATTTTTCGAGTTTTCTTAGCTAAAATACTACAAATCCCCTCAAAATACATTAAGGGATACAGGTGTCCTAATATGTGTTAAGGAAACTATTACTTTAGGCTTATAACATAATTCAGTTTCCTTCTACATTCAAGTTACGGATATTCTCCTCATAAATTTTAACACAAAATATGGCCACAAATCAACGCAGAGAGTTCGCGTTGCGCGATGGAGTAATTTTTAAAATTTTGATGGTGGACAACAGCGACGATGAAGGTTATTTGATTCTTGATGAAAAAAATCAAACTTTTTTGGCACAAAATTTGAATGCTGGCATGTCAAACAGTCAAAATTGCAGGAAGCTTAGAACCTTCACAAGGCGGCACGGTTCAGAAGCAGCAGTCTCGCATACCCGTCCGATCATTTAACTGACGATCGAATTCTTATTCACACCACAATTTTGATTTAATTCAGGGATATAATTACGGCGACGCGTATGTTTTAGAAAGCTTCTGACACGGAATCGACTCCAACGAATATTTTCGATGTAGTTGCAGGCTTCAACAAACTAATGTTACCCTTGAGTTACCCTCGGCGTGGGATTTCCTTCGGCTAAGGATCTCGGAACCAGCTTGCCGTCGGAGATGGTCGTAGGAGGCGCCACTTGCTTATCCCCTGATCCTAAAAAGCCACCAAGCGAGAACGCGGCCACCAAACACCCCTCGCCTAGCCCGAACTACTACACTACACTAATTTTTTTCGACACAGGAGAGAATTAGGCCCACCAGGTGACCACTTGCACAGCTTGCCGGGCTCAGATTTTCTGGCGGAACTCGCACCGAGTGAAAATTTAAGGGAAACACCCGCGCTAAACGATCCCGGAATAAATCGCAATAAAAACTTACTCCCGAACACACCCGAGCCAGGTTTGCACTTTAACTTCATGGCATATATTTCATGATAAAGTACAAAGAAAATTCAAGATGGAACTTTAATTAATTTAAATGCAAAACTTAACTTACTCTACCTAGTTGGGGGCCCCCCGAAGTAATCTGCGTTGCAAAGCTCTCCTGCCAGCACGCTTATTGTTGAGTTGATGTTGTTAATCTACCTTGATTGAATCGTTGCCGCTATTGTAATTTTCCTTGTCGCGAATTTCTTCCCTCGATGAATTTCCAAAAATCTCGGCGCGCTATCCACACTTGGTCCTCGGATGTTGATCCTTACCCGCCAGAAAAGAGAAAGAGCCGTTCTTTCTTTTCTGATTTTATATCAGCTCTGTTTCGACCGGCGAGCCGTTAACTTGTTCCCTGGGCAATTCAATGTTCAATTGCGATCTCTCAACTGGTGCAATTGAAATCCAAATTTCCCTTCTTTTAGTACACTCGCCCATCACGTGCAAATGTCAAAGTGACTGACACTCTGTCAGCATTGTGTTTTTGTTTGTTTCGGGCAAAATGTAGGAAAATTATTTTGGTTTGGAAAATAGAAATCGTTGTTGCAACTTGTTTCAAACGTCGTTAAATTCATCTCTCACGTATAATTTAATGCCATAACGATTGCAGGACTCTGGCAGTTGTACTTTCGGTTTGTATAAAAAACTTTTAAATGTTACTCGTTTTTATAAACGTTCTTTATCCTGTTTTGAAAGTTTATTATTACTGCCACCAGTATTCCAGCTGTTTCTTTACTTTCCAATCTACGGCTATCATTTGTATTGAAATCAATCAATTGTAAAGGTGATCTTGTTTGACATGTAATATCCGCTTGACTAGGACTTATATCTTCCGGATCATGTTCGATAGATAATTGTAGAAGATTATCGCTACTTTGTATAAGTTTATCATTCTTTACAGGAGGACCATTCACTTCTTGGATACGATCTCCAATATGAAGGGACATAAGATCCGTATTTAAATCGATTTTGATAATTTCACATCGCATGCTGAACATATTCAGAATCTTCGACAGAATTCAATCAGCCCGAACAGGATACTGAAGGTTTATCAAATTTAATTCTGAATCTTTCGAAGACGGCAAGTTCCCTGTTCTATTGCTCAGTGATTGATTCGTTCGTTGGTATTGTTTCAGCACGTTTTTACATCGCGTAATAAATAAACCTGGTCCCGGATAAGTAAGCGATCAGTTGTAAATGATTACGTGTTGAATTTATTGCTAGACACAATGTCTTCAGAGTCGCCGACAATCGTGAATAAAAACGACAAGACAGCAGAAATGCCTGCTGTCATGATTGACGAGGAAAAGGCTGAATACTATAAAAACTTGGGCAATGAGCACATAAAAAAGAGAGAATTTAACAAGGCGATAGAGTGCTATTCGGAAGCTCTTCAAAATAACCCACACAATATGGTATACTATGCAAATCGGAGTCTTGCACATCTACGGCAAGGGAGTTTAGGTTATGCACTTAGCGATGGTATTGCTGCCGTCAAGGAAGATCCGTTGTACTTATCCACATATAAATGGGAAAGTTGATGATAAGTTCCATCATACGGTTGACTTCTGTTTAGAATGTGAACTATTCCGCCTTTTCGAATTAATAATTCAGAATTTGTTTCCAGCTCTGCTTTGCTCGTAAGTGATATTAATCGGATTTTGTTTTCTTTGCGATTTTGTCTATTTTTAACTTTACATTTTTATTTTAATCTTTTAACATTTTTATTTCATTATTTTAACCCTTAATCATCTTTAATATTAACCTTGGCTTGGGTGGTATTTTAACAACCGCTGAGAAAAAAAAAACAACAAAATGCAGATGGTTTCCGTGACACTAATTAACGAAATTATTGTTCCCGAATCAATACGTTACGCACAACAAAATGGTCGATGTTTCACAATCACCATTGAAGACTTTAAAGCTTTCTTCGGAATGAGCCTTGAATGAGGTACCATTGCTTACCTACGTGCAGGAATTATTTGTCTACAGACCCTGACATAGGAGTTCCTTATATGACTAATATCATGCCTGTATATCGTTTTGAAGAAATTCGTGAAACTTACGTTTTAGCGATAACTCAAATGGATTGAATAGGATAGATGCCTCTTATGATAGGACCCATTTTCAACCATTTCCACTAAGCTTTTCAAAGTGCTCTGACCAATACGAAAACCCAAGCAATGGAGGAGCGTATGATAATGTTAATCATGGTGCAGAGCTGACTCTTTCACTAGGTATCTTTTTCAGTTTGATTCATATACAGGAAAGAATAATTGTGGGCATGAAACTTTTCGTGCCACAGTTATATGAAATCTTGATAGGTACAGCCTGTGAAGTCTATGTCGACAACTTTTCAATAGCCCTTATCTTCACTATACGTAAGCACATATGAATATTAAAGCTTGTGGAACAGTGCCCTCAAATAGAAAAAATATTCCCAAAAATGTTCCAACCGACAAAAGCACGAAACCTGGACATAATTTTACAAAGGTGTATGTTTATTGAGAAATTTCTTGTCGCCACTACCAACAACAACGGTAAAGAGGTGTGTGCATTGCAGTGGTGACAAGATGAATGTAACTTGCCCTGAGGTGGTTGTCGTAGTCCGTGTGGTGTAGTGGTTAGAGCACTAAGCCCGTAAGCCGAAGGTCTCTGGTTCGAGTTTCGTTGGCGTCAACGAGATTTAGTTCGAGTGATTTCTTCGGACGGACTACAAGCCGGTTCGGTTATGATACGTGTTGGTTTAAAATCAGAACGTATCGCAGCTAGGTGGACGGACACACGGCCAAAGCATGATAATAATCATATCGCCTTGTGGAGCGCCGATACATTTGATATTGAGATACTCCAACTATCTCTAAGCCAAGGCCCGAAACGGGCTGTAGTGCTAAAAAAAAGAGGTTGTAGATTACAACAAAAACATGGGAGGACTCGATCTTATGGACGAAAGATTAAATATTATTTACGATTTTTTTCGATTTACTGAATAAAGCAATGAATAATTCCTATATGATTTATTGCAAGTATTGAGCGAACTTTGCTTTCAAGCCTTAAATATAGTCAAGTAGTAGCTCGCTCACTTATTGACAATTTTTCCTGTCGCCAAAGAGTTTTGTATTCAGTCATGAATAGGAGAGCGTCTCTTGTCCAAAAACAAGGCACACCATCACATGCAATGGCAAAAGTGGCTAACAGAAGACGCTGCGTTCAAGTATAGAAAATCTTGCAAATAATACATGCTCTACATGTAATGTCCATTTACGTCTTACATCAGAGAGAAATTGTTTTTGCGGAATATCACTGAATTTTTTGTTTTGTATTCAAAAAGAACTTTGACATATTGAATGATGAAGATAGGGACATATATGTCCCCTGCCAAAAACCCTTAATAATGCAGAACAAAGTTACTATTCTGAACTTTTATTTTAAATTAGACCAAAACCACTGCAAACAAATGATAAATTATCTTACCTATTACGAGGGCGGTCCCAAAAGTACCCGTTTTTAGGGTTTTGTAAAATAATTTTACAAAACCCTACTAGTTTCGCGACCAGTCTGTCCGTCTGTCCGTCCGTCCGTCCGTCCGTCCGTCCGTCCGTCCGTCCGTCCGTGTGTCACACTACTTTTTCTCGGAAACTACTTAAGCTAGAAACATCAAATTTTGTGTGTAGGTGTAAAGTGGTGATCTCTTTAAAGTTCAGCTACAAAAAAATTTTATAAGGTATTTAAGGGGGGTCTCCCCATATAAGAGCGTGACCCCCGAAAAAAAAATTTCATTGAGGGTAGCCGATATGGGTATCAAATGAAAGGTCTTGATGAGAACTTTTCAAAACAGGTCTTAGTTTGGCAAAATTTGCTTCGAGGGGTGCACAAGGAGGGGAAATACACGAAAAATTTGTGTCCCCCCCCCCCTCGCGATTGGACACCTGTGATCCGAAAAATCTGAAAAAAATCAGGGATGTAGGCCTTGGTACGTACAACAACAACAAATACGTGAGAAGTCGCAATTCACTCAACTTTGTTAGTAATAGTATGATTTATCGATTTTATGTTTTCTTGAATAAAATCTTAATGGAACCCTTAAATTCTATGAAATTCAGCACGTAGATGTCTATTTATAAGATTGATCTATCCTGACAGTTTCATAAAGATTGAATCATATTTAGCGAAGTTATAGCGGTTTGAATTGTCCTGTATTACTATGGAACAATATGCGCTGCATGTATTACTATGGCAACATATGGCTATGGAACAACATGCGCTTTTTACCGACTCAGACACTACAGTTTTGCTAGGATTTGCATGAAAATTTCAGGAATGATAGGTGTCATGTATATCTTTGAGAATCGGTTCAGCTAGTAGTATCAGTAATCGTAAAACAAGATAGTGGCTGTTTTAAATGCGAAGATTGAATAATTTGGAGTTATTTTTTCCCAACTTCAACGTTTAAGGTGCATGCTTTGAACACTTGATTCAATTGAATGAATGACTGAAGATGAGTACCTACAATTAATGCTCATAAGTGAAACAAGTCAAGGATGTGAGAGAGAGCTCCTAGCAATAGGGTTTTGTAACCATTCTAGGATTCGGAAAAATTGGCCATGAACCGATGATTTCAGCACAGGAGAGTGGCCCCTGAAAAAAAAATTCATCAAACGTAGCCGATATGAGTATGAAATGAAAGTTTTCATGGGAGCTTTTCAAAACAGTTGTTAAACTGTCAGGTTTTGCTTCAGTGGGGGCACAGGGGGGAAATACATGAAAAATGTGTTTCCTCCGTCGCGGATGGACATCTGAAATAATTATCAAGGGAGATATTTATGAGTATAACAATACCAAAAACTTCAAAAGTTGAAATTCATTGAACTTTGTTAAAAATAGTATGATCTTCGCATTTCATATTTTCTCCAATAAAATCGTCTTCGACATGTTTCTTGATTTGATTCGATCTGGTGACTGCATTTTGTAAATTGAATACAAAACCCTTCTGACATGAGCGTAGGTCTGTTTACCCAACTTGTTTATTTTTCAACATATTCTCCTTTCAACTCACGTTATAGTAGGAACCGTCAAGCTCCTCAAAATAGCTATTAACCGTCGACTCTACCTCTTCATTGGTGGCAAATCTTTTGCCTCCGAGCCATTTTTACAAATTTGGATAAAGAAAATAATCCGAGGGGAGCAGATCTGGAGAAACGGGTGCGTGAGGAAGCAATTCGAACTTCAACTCATTGATTTTAGACATCGCAATGACGCACGTGTGGACTGGTGCGTTGTCGTGATGAAACAAAACTTTCTTTTTCGTCAGATGGGGCCGTTTTCTCTTGATTTAATCACTTAAACGTTGCAATAAGGCTGCATAATATGTGGCGTTTATTGTTTTTCCTTTTTCCAGATAATCAATAAATATTATTCCACGCGCATCACAAAAAACGGATGCCATGACCTTGCCAACTGACTGAACTGTCTTTGCTCTTCTTGGAGCCGGTTTTCCCCACTTAGTCCACTGCTTTGACTGCTGCTTGGTTTCAGATGTGAAATGATGGACCCATATTTTGTCCACGGTTATGAATCGACGCAAAAACTCGGCTTTACCGCTGCGAAACAATGTTTTGCAGCAATAAAGCCTAGTTTTTGCGATGAAAATATCCTCAAGTTACTGTTTGTGCTCCATTGTGAGCAAACGCGGCACCTATCTTGCGTACAGCTTTCTAATGTCCATGTCAGTCAAAATGCAATGCACAGCACTCTTTGAAATGCCTGCTTTGTCTGCTATCTCGCGCACTTTTAGCCAACGGTCATCCAATACCATTTCGTGGATTTTCTTCAGATTTTCTGACCTAGTGACCTCATTTGGTGGACCACTGCGGTGTTCATTTTGGCAGTTCATACGACATCGCTTAAACTCAGCTACCCAATGTTTGACCATTGTAAACGAAGGAGCAGACCTCCCCAGAGTAGAATCCAACTCGGCTTTGATATCGGTTGGACTTAGACCTTTCAAATAAAAGTATTGTATCACATAACGATACCCAATTTTTTCCATATTTACAAATTCACTGAGAGCGTTCACTTTGGATGTCTGTAAAAAATAATAATAAACGTAGCGTTATGAATTTTTCACATTAAGTTGTTGACAGGTGGTATTGTCAGTCACAGTAATTATTTTTTTTAAAGTACCTGTATTCATGTCAGGTGGGGTACTTTGGGAACTGCCCTCGTAAATAGCTTTTGAATATCAGAAATGTGTTTTTTTAGGAATTATCGTCAAATAGGAAATCTATTAGTTTAAATTTAGAGTGCTTTGTTACTAAATATCATCGTTTTCTTGGAATTTTCAAAACTAATTCAGTACTTATATTTGTAAATAACGAGGTAGTATCTAATGAAATCATAACAAATCCATCCGGAATAAGTGTGTCAACACATGAAACTACAATTCTAAGAACTATGCTCTCTTTATATATTTTGTATAGACCATAACAACGAGCGAAATGTAAGTTAAATTTCTTTTAAGTTTGAAGGTTTCCTACCAGATGCAAAACTTCAATGAATCTTATTAAAAAATCTAGTTCGAATTTTTTTAACGTACAGGACATTTCCTTATCTACCGCCTTTATTAGTAGTAGTAATGCGATTATAAACCCTGTATGGAAAAGCACTTGTCAAAACATTTAGTGGAAAAACAAATATCAAGTCACTTCCAGTATGAGATTTTTCTGAAGAAACTTTGATGCTTGTAGCTAAGATTGTTTCGAAGAGAAACTGCTATTCCAAAAAGTTGAATGAAGAGATTTATGGATGAATAGGTGAACGGATGGAGGGAAAAGCAGGCCGGTCACAACAACAGTTTCTGGTAAATTACTGCTTAATTCTAAAAATGCCATTTGCGTTCGTTAATAACATTTTGAGGAAGAGAGGCTTTCTGTAAATTTGACTTCATGGGTTTTAGAGAAAATGCTATAATGTGGACATAACACAAATAACTCAATACTCTAATAGTGAGAATTACTAATCGCCTCATTCACGCGGTCTAACGCCATTGGATTTCTTTTTAATGGGACTATATCAAGTCACTAATCTATGCCAATAGGTCAACAACTTTAAACGAGCTCAAAGGCAACATCCAATGTGAAATTTCCCACGTTCCGCTCGAAATGTGTGCCAGAGTGGTGGAAAATTGGTTCCGAAGAATCGACCCCTTTAAACGGGGTCATGGTGGTTATATGACCAAAATAGAATTTCGTTCATATAATGTGCACCATACCTACAGTAAATTTGAACTCAATATCTCAAATATTTCTGTTTATTATTAATAGATAAAACTGTTATGTTCTTATTACAAATATATATACGGATTTGGGGCTCAAAAATCGAAAATGTCGTCAAAAACCTCCAAAGCCTGCATAAACAATCAACGCTACAATGACTTTGGCAAAAATATTGGCTAGCAGGGAGATGGGCTGGCCACATTGCTATTCGATTTGACTCCAAAACATGTCATATGAAAGACACCTGTCAATACAACTGGTACATTATGATAGAAGTCGATCCAAGTGGTATCCTATGCGGACGACATCAACATTTTATCACGGTCGTTGACAACCGCTTAAGCACTTTTCCTGGAACTAAAATGGGGATGGTGAACTTTTATCGCCGCTTTCTCCCACACGCAGCTCAACACCAGCGTGCCCTAATACAACTGATCACGAGAAACTGCAAAATGTGACCAAACACCTCTCAAATAGACAGGCGAAGCCATAGCCACATTCGAGCAATCCAAGCCAGACTTGGGGAAGCACCGATCTTGCTCCATCCCGATTCAAATGCCATATGGTCTCTCTGCTTCTATGCTTCAGACAGCGGCATCAGACCCGTACTATAGCAATCGAGGAGAGGAAGCGTAACGCCGCTGGTGTTCTTCTCCAGGAAGCTAACAGATGCCCGGCAAAATTACAGCACGTACGATCGGAAATTGTTGGCTATGCACGAGGCGATTCAATACTTCCAACACATGGTCGAATGTTCACTGTCTTCACTGACCACAAGCCCTTGCAGTTCACACTCCAGCTGCGCTGCAAAAAAGTATCACCGAGGCAATAATGCTAGCTGGATTTCATTTCACATTTCACCACGGACATCCGACACATTTCAGGCTGAGACAACACCATCGCTGACTACCTTTCAAGGGTAGATATAATTGAATCCATTGATTTTATCACTATCGCTCTAGCTCAAAAGGATGACCCTAAGCTTCAAGCTCTTTTCGGTAGCAGCAATAAGTCCCTCGAATGGAAACAACAGAGAGTGGAAGATTCCTCCCTTACTCTACACTGTGTCATCACTGCCGAAAGGATACGACCACTTTTCCCGCAAAAATTTCTCGCAATGGTCATGCAGAACGTTCATGGACTTTTTCACCCGAGCACTCAAGCAACCAGGAAGATGATCACCCAAAGATATATAAAGTAATGGACGCGAAATGAGCTTACTTTCATCCATACGTGAGTGAAGTACTTTTACTACATACATGCCTTCCTCTCGGATGCGAATTGAAATCCCCCTACCTTTCACGCCGCTAGAGAATCCACACACTCAAGTGGCTCTCTAGTTGCTCTCACGAAAATTCCACTCCTTTTACACCTTAACCCTCGAATTATCAACAAAATATCAACCATATGATTTGTGAAAATTCAACAATAATGGGCAACGTCTAATCAAGTTGAATTTGAAATTGTACACAAAACAATTTTTTAAGATAAACCGTTTTGAATCTAGTGCAAAAGCGTTGCAAATATGATAATTAATCAAACTCAAAAGTTTGTTACGGATCGCGAGTGTTTTTGTGTCGAAAAATGAAAAATGTAGTGACGTGTGTGGGATTATAAAAACAGCTCTAAGAAGCATGTCAGGGACGTACCCTTCGTAGGGTAAGTCATGCTCAATCTTTTACATCGTTCAAGTTAGAATACCCAAACGGAAAATTGATTTAGTTCAAGATGCGAAAAAAAGTGGGGGACGTCACGTCAAATTTATTTGAAATTCGAATCAACTGCTAATAATGCGCTAACTTTACGCTAAATGATAGAGTGCTTCAATTCTCTCGATGCATTTCGTATCCATTCTCTCTGAGATCTATGTGATCACCGAACGCTACTACTACAACAAGTTCAGCTGAGCCTGCCATGCCATCGCAATAAATTCACTGAGTACACGAAATCACCACTACAAAAATACAGCTTACCTGATGTGAGGTTCGAGCACATCAGCCAATGCGAGGTTCGAACACATCATTCCATACTGATCACCATTGTGGGCAGGTTCTCCCACTGGTGCAAGGCGATCCAATTGAGCCAATTATGGCCACAGCAGTCGCAGAGGCGCTAATCAACAAATGGATCAACCATTTTTGAGTCCCTACACGAACCAGGTATTAAAGAAGCTAACCAAACTACACAAAATCACGCACTTGCAGACACCGCCCTACCATCCGTCTTCAATGGCACAGTAGAACGATGGCATCGCTGGATCAAAACCGCGAACCACTGCCACGACTCACTCTAGCGGAGCAAAGCACCACCGATTGTACTGCTGGGACTGCGATTGATGCTGAAGGAAGACATCGAGCCCACAACAGCCGACATGGTCTACAATAGAACTCTACAGCTACTTGGAGAATTTTCTAGCGCATCTCAGGCTAGTGTGAATCACTCTAAATTCCTGAAGGACCTGCGTACGGAGATAACTTCGTTAACCCCACGCAATACGGTGCATCACAGCACCGAAGACATCTTTGTTAACAAAACTCTAGCGGATAGCACACACGTCTTTGTTCGAAACGACAAAGTCAGGGCCCCATCCACATCATCTTACGACGGCCCGTATCCAGTGTTGGCATGAAAAGACAAGTAGTACAAGGTTGACGTATGTAAATGGATGACTAACATCAATTTCAGGTGTGCTATTCCAAAAAGTTGAATGAAGAGATTTATTAATGAATAGCTGAACGGATGGAGGGAAAATCAGGCAGGTCACAACAACAGTTTCTGGTAAATTACTGCTAAATTCTAGAAATGCCATTTGTGTTCGTTAATAACATTTTGAGGAAGAGAACCTTTCAATAAGTTTCAGTTCATGGGTTTTAGAGAAAATGCTATAATGTGGACATAACACAAATAACTCAATACTCTAATAGTGAGTATTACTAATCTACAGAAAAATTTCCTTTATAATTTGTTCTATTCCAAAAAGATCAATATTGAAATAAAAAGAAATCAATAAAAGCTGCAGACGTGAAATATTTCAACACAAAGTTCACAATAACATTTGATTACTTTGTTCCTTCACATTTCCCTCTAAATAACATAAACACGCTTCACAATACCACAATCACCATCCCTTTTGTTGACAAAAGGGTTGATATCATACAATCATTATATCTTCCTGTTTTAACCCGAAACTTTCACCTTTAGCGGGTCAGTGTGGTGCCGAATTCTAATAGGAAATAATAAAAGCCATCTCATAACAATGAGATTTTTGGGTAGACGCACTTGTGGGTGGTTTCCTCATTGGCTTGACCTAGTAAGCAACCCCACTTGACCGCAATTTCACTAAAAAGTCGTCTCCTGGTAACAGCTTATCTGCTTCTACTATCACTGGGAGCAATTCACAGGACATAAGCTATTCGTAGATAGTTCTTTCTTTTCCTCATCCCATGTTAGCGATTCTTCCGTTATGTTGATTTTCTTTATAATATACGATTCACCTCCGCCATTGTACGATGAAACTCCAGACAAAGACCAAATATAATTCTAACGCAGATGATGTTAGCACTCCAGAAGGGAAAAACGAAATGAGAAAAGCTCTGTTAAACGCTCAATTATGAAAATGAGATGGAAATTGGCAGAAAAGGGACAAAAAGTTTATGTAGTTTAACAAAGGAACGATTAAGGTGGACAAATGAAAACCAAAGTTGCGGATGTGATGGGTGTTAAAATCTGCACAACCCCTTTAACCAATGTTAAATATTTATGATGTAGTTCGTTTTAAGTGTATATGAAAATATACAAAACCATTACACGTTATAAAAATTTGATGGAAGAGCTACGCGAGTTGAACATTTTATCCAACGAATATACTCGTACTATAGTAGAGTTTGCCAGCAACCTGAATTTTATCAATTTTGCATGTAAACGGTAACTACAAATATGGTCGAACAATTCTGACTAATTCAGGATGAACTGTACTGCAGGTGATCGCAGCCATACAAACATGAGATAATTCCTTCTCGATTGACCGTAACAAGACCCTGAACCATGCAAATCAATTCTATGTATTCTGACACGACATGCAGAGCATGGCATGTACTTACTGAAATAATCAATTTTGTATAATGTCCTTCCTTCATACGATCTTGATACCTGCCCCTTGCAGTATATTGGACAGTAGTGCGACGTCATAAGCAGATATTGAATTTTCAAATTCAATATTGAGGGACGTTAGGATGCCCTTAGAAGTAGACGTAAATCAGAAAGCATCACCTGCATATGGCAGCTGTGCATGGACAGCTAATAATCCTTGCTGAGTGATTCAAATTTTGGAATCATCAATTCATATAGGACTCAATTTGGATACAGTGAATGCCATCCAATTAGTGTTATTGGAAAATGTCTTGAGGTATTCTGGCAAGAATATTATGGAAGACATTATTCCTCCTGAATGGTTTTCGACAGATGTGTTTAATGGGGGCAGATTTATTATTAGTATGCGAGTATGTATGGCTTTCAAGTACATCATCTGAAGTATTGAAATTATTCAACTAATGCTTGTTTCTGAGCATAAAAGACCTAATTTGAAGAAGTCAAAACGAGATTGATGGTTGTATGTCTCAGAATATTAAATGAAGCTGGAAATTGATTATTTGACTATCTGATAATTAGAAGTTTTAAAATTGTTTGCTGTGTAAGTAGTGATTATTGATATCTTAACCAAATAGGAACTCATTTTTACCCCTATTTAACATCCGAAAAAATCGCCCAAACTCAAATGTTCAGAAGCCGCTCAATGAGCCATTTTGGTGATACGAGTAGGTGATAGTTCGATTTACCACCACACAATTGATATGTCCTCTCGTTCATGGTAATCATTTTCGTCCCAATCAATAGACCAACGCTCTGACTCGAGCATGTCAATTTTGGACTGTTCTGTATATTACAGGTCTTGGCTTGTTCTTATCACTTTTAACCCAATCAATTTACGATGAGCGTGGCTCCACATTTTAGGCCAAGGGATTTAATAGAGTACAGATATGCTCTTCCTTGTAATACCTTACGGGCAGTATGAATGTATGTATAGTTAAAATAAAATAAATTACTTCTAATGATTCAATATGAACCCATTTGAGCTGTGTATAATAATAAGCCTCATCTGAAATATACTCAAGTAGGACACACTCTACATACACTATTAACAAAACATTCAACACTATCATAATGCAATCAATTAATTTTTAATGCAAGTAATTTACAAAACCGAGTGTAATATTGACCATGTCACCTTAAATTCCTTTCCGGCCATGGGTTGAGATAGCCTAACAATAGGTCTCAACGCCAAGGTTCGGATCTAGACTGGTATGCAATGGATTATTATTATTGTTAATTTACAAAACCTTATTACTTTCACGTTTTTCTTTTGCTTGCCATCAAAGTTAGTGGATGGGTCAAAAGTACCATTATCGTGTTGAGGCATATGACCCTCTATGAAGAGGCCCGCAGTATTTTATAACAAACAAGTTGGGAACACAGACCTACGCTCATGTTAGAAGAGTTTTGTACCCAATTTCTCGGAAATGCGGTATTAAGCAATGAATAAAGTCAAGAAACATGTCAAAAAGATGTGCACGTTTAAAAGAAAATCCACTGTTTCTCTATTTTCAACGGTCGCCATTTCGTTGCAAAATAAAAGAATCACTCAAATTATGAATTTTCAAAAATATTTATGTTAATGGTCTTATTTGTAAGTTTCAAGAAGATGAAATCAAAACTGCAGTGTCAGATTCGATGGAAAGTCCATAAAATGTCAAAATCATGTGCTATTGTTGTTGTAATTGGAGAAATTTCAAACGGATATAACTTCCGCGTATATCATTCGATTTTCATCAAACTTACAAAGTACATTTTGTAAGACTATTTAATTATCGAATTTTGTTGAGTTTAAGGGTATCTATACGGTTTTATTGGGGAAAATTAAAATTCGAAGATCATATTATTATTTAAAAAGCTGAGTGAATTTCAACTTCTAAAATATTTGTTGTATTTGTACTCATAAGCACCTGACTCCATATTTTTATCAGATTTTAATCACACGTGTCCAATCGCGACGGGAGGGGGGGGGGCACACACATTTTCCGTGTATTTCCCTTCCCTGTGCGCCTTTTGAAGCAAGACCTGATACCCATATCGGCCAACTTTGGTGAATTTTTTTTTCAGGGGCCATTTCCCTATATGGGGAGGCCCCCCTTAAATACCTTATAAAATTTTTTGTAGCTGAACTTTGAAGCAGTCACCACTTTACATCTTCATAGAAAACCTGATATTTCTAGCTTAAGGAGTTTGCGAGAAAAATTGCTGTGACAAACGGATAGTCGGACGGACAGACAAGACGCAATTTTAAAAAGTAGTCATTTATTTTATTCATTTCATATCTGCAGGCCATTTCTCTTTTTTCTTGGAAATTCATGGGGCTTCGCTCCTCTGAGTGAGCAGACTCGTTTCGACTCCCTTGAGTCCGCTCACATAAAGAAACAAGTCTCGACGGTTTCTAAAAAAAACTAAAAAGTACATTATCAGGGATGAGGCGTATAGAAGGAAATATATAGGACGTAGCAACTTTGTACCTGAATATGAATGCACCCTTAAACTCTTTTAATGAGCTTTCAATGTCAAAATGTTAGTGAAAGTCAATACTTTCATAATTGTAAAAGCCATCAATGTTTGGAAATTATTAAAAATTACTATAGAAATTCTGATTCGGTGATCGCAACTTTAAGAGCGCTTACTCCATTTTTTGGCCATAATAATTGACCCACCCGACAGGTTGCGCATGCTATAGTGGATAAATTGGATGTTTTGATACTAAAAAGACGTCATACAGCTCAAAATGAAGGAAATATCGCAGCCTTAAGTGCATCGATTCAAAATGAGATAAAACAGTTGATTCTACGTTGCTCTCAAGAATTGGGCATCGCCCAAACGATACTGTCACGTGACTCAAAACCTAAAGCCACTTAATCATTCGAAACGCCTAACTTTCTCCAATTGGGTTCTGGCAAAGCTTGAAGAAAATGAAGAATTTCATCAAAGAATTATTTTCAGCGATGAAGCTAATGTCTTTGGTACTCGTAAGAGGCAAAACACGCATTATTGGTCAGCAGCAAACCCACATGTGCTTCTTGAGACACCGTCGCATCCGCAAAAAATACTGTTTGATGCGGTTTTCATGCCGGAGGTTTGATTGGGCCGTACTTTTTCGTGGATGAAAACAACCGTTGAAGATAAATTGGATGAACTTTGCATCAACGATATGTGGTTTCAAGAAGATGGTACCACTTGCCACACAGCACACCTCACAATCGATTTATTGTAATGCAAATTTGGTGAACATGTTATCTCGAGAAATGGTCCGGTCGAATGGCCGCCTCGTTCATGCGGTCTAATGCCATTTTGTTTCTTTATATGGAGCTATATGAAGTCACTGATACATGTCAACAAGCCAGCAACTTTAAACGAGCACAAATACAACAGCCAACCTCAAATTGCCCACGTTCCGGTCGAAATGTGTGCCAGGGTAGCGGAAAATTGGGACCGAAGAATCGACCGCTGTAAATGAGCTCCTGGTGGTGATATGACCAAAATCCAATTTGGTTCATAAATGTAATACTTGCATTACATCCACAATAAATTTGAGCCTAATATCTCAAATATTTCTGTGTTTTACTAATAAATAAAACTGTTATGTCCTTAAGGGGTTATATGCAAATTTGGGGCTCGGAAAATCGCAAATTTATTTGATTATATGTTCTAGAACTACATACTCTCGAAAATTTCTGCGTAAAATTTCATCTAGATCGGATCACTAGATTTCAAATGACAGCCGTTCGCAGCGCGCTGGTTCCATCCATAAGCACTTGGCGAGCGGCGTCCAACGTGCAGTTGTGGTGCCAGCTTAGGTAACTGGTTTTTTTTTTTATTTGAAAAATATCGATGTACAGATACCACTTTCCTTGAGTGTTTCGGAACAGCTGAAACTCAAGAAGCACTGGTCTGACTCGATCAACGAAGACAGTTGATCGCTGCTCGAATTTCGAGATTGCGATTTTTAAATATATTAAAGATTTTTTTTCCTTCAAAGCTGTTGAGCCTTGCTTTGTTGTGTGAGCAAACGTGTTTCGACTACTTTGAGTCATCTTCAGTGTCTCAAGGTAGTCGAAACGTTTACGCTCACACGACAAAGCAAGACCCGACGGCTTTTAAAGAAAAAAGAGAATTGGTCTGCGGATATCAAATAAACAAAAATATTGACTATATTAAAGGATATCAGCAAGGCCTCTTATGTAATATCCTACTAGGCAATGTTCGGTAAAAAAAATGTTTGAAGATCACACCCTTGTACGAGAAGAGAAGATATTATTCGAGATTTTTGTGACCTATGAAACTTTCTATGCTGCTCACAAGGTATGATGCTTCTACTTTCGCTAGTTCTTGAAAAACTTGTTGTGTCAAACTGACGGCTGGATAGACAAGCTTCGATATAGAGTATTTTTTTTTCAAGACCCCAAAAACGAAACCGATATAGGATCGCCTGTTTGTCTGCCTATCTGACTGTCATAGCCAATTTGTTCCGGACTTACTACACCGGTTGAGCTCAAATTCGGTAGACATGCGAACTCTTACAACTCAAGCACGCACGTGTAAGTCAAATAAATGAATTTTAAAAATTCCATTCACTTTTCTGGAAGGGGGAGAAAAGGTGAAAAAAATTATTGCTAAGTGTGCCATAGGACATATCAAATGAATGATATTGCTTTGTAAGTCTTAAATATAATGATTTTTATATAATTTTTAAGGTTGTTAGTTTTCAATTTATTTCGAAAAGTTGATGAGAACTGACCATTCCTCCTCCCTCTATCGCTGAAAATACTGAGAATAAAATATTGAGAAAATTAATACAAAATATCGTTCCTTATACATAAATTACGGGTAAATCTATCAGAAGACTAATGTCAACGTAATCTCGAAGTTTGTTTGTACTGTTGGTAAACACTTTTATTTCAAACTAATTGGTGCTCCATTTTTAACCATATATAAATCTCTAAAAATTTCTTCTAAAATTACATTCCCATATAAACCAGTTGGGTATACAGAATTACGCTCTTGCCAGAAGGATTTTGTATTTTACCTACAATATGCAGATATATATATGTACGAGTATGTAGTCAAACAGTCACCAAGCACATTGATGACAACAATGCTGACCACGCACGTTCATTGGGCTTTCACACGGGAATGGTAAAAACCCATATCTAAACAGGTTTCGCGCTTACGCCCTTATGTTTACACGTTACATAGTTCAGCCAAGCTGTTTTTGTATACGATACACGTCTTGCGAGTGTATGTGTCAAAAGGGTCATTTGATCGTTAAACACCGTGCGGACAATATGAGAGCGAGGGCAGAGCGATAAGCGATTGAGAATTTTTGTCTTAGCCTTGAATTGTGCACGAAGTAATAAAAATTGGAATGAAAAATGTATTTTATGATTGTTATAGTTTGTCGACTCAAACTTATCTCTTAGATTTATTTGAATCCTCCGTGTTTTTCGCTTTCTGAAAATATATTCCAAGTTTGAATTCCTTTCTTAGTCGCATAACTTGCTTATCATAATGTGATTCTTAGAAGATTATGCGTACTGTTAATTTTCTATGGATTCACAATAGGCAATTTAACTTTATTGAAATCGTGATATTCGTCGTGTTGTTTCCTGAAATTGAACATGGCCTCCGCTTTTATAAATTTATTAGATAACGCGTAGCTTCTCGCATCCACGCATTCACTTTTGCACGCAAATTAAAGAAAGGTAATCATTTCATGACGACTACCTTCTTCACCAAATGCTCAATTCGTTACGTTCGTTCACCCTAAAAAAATTTGGCGTGTTTTTACCATCAGGTTCCCTTAACGCCTCTCACTCTTCTTGCCCATATAACCTGTTTAGCGCTCACTTTTAACGCTGCGTCTGAAAAAGCCCATTGACCAGCCAAACATGCGTGGTTGCGCGCGGTGACATCTTATCGCATATTGACGACTAAAGTGTTGCACTGTTCTACCAATGTGCATACTTGTGATATCTTCTCGCGCACAAGCGGCATCAGCATTTTATATATAATACATAAAAGGTTTCAACTTGAATATCTTAAACGCCTTTGGTTTTCGACACAAACAACACCACACCATAAATAATATATTATCGAATATTGTCAATTTACTTTAATTTACAATTAGAATCAAGTGTATGTATATTTTTGTAAAGGAGAGCACTCGGTATTTTATTCGCACCACGAGATGCCCAACCAGCGAATGGGGCTTCAAGGTCCACGAGCAGCATCACTGCAGACGATACACGAATGGGCAATACGCAACCACCAGCCATCATAGGAGTCGTAACCAATACGCTGGTAGTCGACTACAAGCTGCAGATTCAAAGTTCGGGGATCCAATAGCTTCTGGTGCTGGTGCTGACCATCGACTCCACTGCCCTCGTTTATAAACTGTATCGTAACCACGTTCAGGGAGTCAAACCTCGTGGAGCACTGACCATCCAACCCGTCTAAGATGGCCACACCAGCACCATGATTAACGCCAATGCCCACCGGACTTACACCGAACGAGGAGGCTGACGATACGAACGGTATGGTATGCGTCGCATTTTGAATTCCACCCAGGCGGATATGGAGCGGTCTCACGACTCAACCAAGTTCAGTTTGCTGGTGGCAAGTCTCGACACCAAAGCAATGCAGCAAGTGTGGAATATTGTGACGAATCCATCAGCGGAGAATTAAAACAGCTCCCTGAAAAAACGCCCTATTGGCCATTTACGCTGACTTGGCTCAGCAGCGCATATACAAGATACTTTCAGGATTCGAGCGAAGACAGAATCGCGCGCTCGCCAACGGAAACGTATCCAATCCCTTACTACAGCAGATGTGGCTCAACGACCTCAATGCCGCGCTAAAAAGCAACCTATCAGCAAATGACACTCACTTTCTGTACTCGCAACGATCGCTGATCGCGTACACGAGGTCACCAGACAATCAGTGGTAGCACACTGTCTCAAGTCTGTTTGCTGCCAACAGTTTCCAAATTCACACATTTGGTGAACGAGAAGCGAAATTGAACTTGGGATTCACAACGCCATTTAAGTAGACCATCACGATAGTTGATATTAGTTCTCCGATCATCGAAGCCAGTTTTATCAAACACTATGGCCTCCTTACCGACATGAAAGGAAGGCACAGGCTACAAAATGATTGGTGCCCATATTAACAAGCAGCCATTCCAAGCCGATCAACTTCTATCAGATGTCAGTGACGATTTGCGATCGCTGTTACTGGACTACATCAACCTTACAGACGGTGAGCAAAGACCAAACATAGAGTGCACAATCGCCCATCTACATCTAAATCAAGGGATCGCCAGTAAACGCCGAGGCACAAAGAATTTCCCCGGACAAACTGGCAGCTGCAAAAGCTGAATTTAACGACCTGATCAGTTACGGAATTTGCCGTCCATCAAAAAGCGCATCGAGCAACCCCTTGCACATGATGGAGAAACCAAATGGAGATTAGTGACCATGCTGGGACTACAGTGACCATCCCAACCCAAATACCATATGGTCTCTCTGCGTCGATGCCTCAGACAGCGGCATCGGAGCCGTACTACAGTAATCGAGGCGAGGAAACACGGCACTGCTTGGATCTTCTCCAGAAAGCTAACAGACGCCCAGCAAAAGTACAGCACGCGCGATCGTGATTTGTTGGCTATGCACCAGTTGATTTGGCACTTCCAACATATGGTCGAAGGCATTCGCCACATTCTATGTCGAGACAGCACCATCGCTGACTTCCTTTCAAGGGTAAATATAATTGAATCCATAACAACGAGGCTTGCTATTACCATTAAAGATTTGGCGTAAAAGCGAAGCGTTGCTTGGAGTCTTGCTCCTTTTCAAGCAATTCAGCATCAGGAAAACTGAGACAGTTGCCTTCTATCACCAGAATAGTAGAAAACATAGATAAAATTCCGGAATTCAGACTACATATAGCCAATCAGCATTCACACTTAAATTTCTTAATCGACTCTGGATCGTCCGTCTCGATTCTGCCTAAACGCTTCGCTCAACTTCAACAGCCGCAAATGCTAACATTATATGCCGCTAATAACACCACAATTACCACGTAAGGTAAACGACTCTTGAAGATACACTTACGTTTCAAGCGTCTATTGGCGTGGAATTTTATTGTAGCAAATGTATCTACACCAATTATTTGGGTGGACTTCTTGACACATTACGGGCTTTTAATCGATTTAAAAAACAGAAGACTATTAGATGGCAATTTTATTTGCTCCAGCCCGGGACAAATTGCTCTGGTTGACGTTTTCGGGTGTCCACGACACGTGCAAAGGCAACCACAATGGCAACTATCATTCAGTCTACGACTCACGACACGTCCTCAACAACAACAACAATACACACATCGACACCAGCTCGCCAAGTGACGCATTTCATCGAAACAACTGGAACACCGGTTTTTCAACGGCTTTGATGTCTGACAGGCAAAAAACTGAAAGCAGCACGACCAGAATTCGATCGAATGCTTAAAATGGGCATTTGCCGTACATCGAGTAGTCCTTGGGCCAGTCTCATCCATATGGTGGCCAAAAAATCCGGGAGCTGGAGAGTTTGTGAAGACTATCGCAAACGCTCAGACAGTACCGAATCGATATCCAATTGCACATATCCACGACGTGGCTGACCGGCTGCACGGTAAAACTGTATTTTCGAAGTTGGACCTACAACGGGCTTACCATCAGATCCCGATGTCCAAAGCCGACATAAAAAAGACAGCCATTACAACATCATTCGGGTTATTTGAATATTTGGTCATGCCTTTCGGTCTCAGAAATGCCACACAAACTTTTCAACGGCACATGGACAACATCCTCTACGGACTGGAATTCATCTTCTGCTATATAAACGATATCATCATGTCATGTCAGACAACGCTGACCAAAATTGAAAATACCTCAACATGGTCCATCAACGAATTGAGCAACATAACTTGCACATTAACATTGATAAGTGTGCTTTCGGTCAAACGGAGATAGAGCGTTTGGGCTACACTATCAACAAAAACGGTTCACTATCAATACAAGAGCAAATCACTGTGCTACTCAACTTCAAACGACCTGAGGCCGTCGTCGAGCTGCGTCGATTTCTTGGGGCCTGCAACTTCTACAGACGTTGCCTTGAACACTCAGCCCAGCATCAGGCATCGTTGAACGCTTTCTTAAGCAACCGAAAGAGAAACGATAACCGCAAAGTTCCATGGACACCGCAAACAGAATCAGATTTCCAAATGTGCAAATGCGACCTTGCAACTGCAGCCTTACTCGTCTATCCGGATTACAAGGAACAACTCCAACTTTTCACATCTGTCATTGCCATTGGAACAGCACGATGACGGGCACTGGCGTCCACTCGGCTTCTTCTCTCGTAAGCTGAGCCCAACAGAAGCTAGATACAGCGCGTATGATCGCAAACTACTAGCTATTTATTCTGGAGGGTCGGCATTTTATTATCAAAACCGACCACAAGCCTTTAATCTACGCATTCACTCAAAGCCTTGACAAAGCCAATCCGAGACAATTGAGACAGTTGGACTTTATCTATCAGTTTACGATAGGGATAGTCCACGTCTCCGGCTCGGAGAACCTGGTAGCCGATGCCGTCTCCAGAATAAATGCGATCAACATGCCATTCACCTTAGACCCAACTCTACTAGCCGAGGCTCAACAAGAAGACGACGAGCTTCGTGTGCTCCTAGACAACAGCAGCTTCGTGTGCTCCTAGACAACAGCAACAACACGGGACTACAACTACAAAAGCTGGTAATCGGTACTGCAACAGCCTTGACAAAGCCAATCCGAGACAATTGAGACAGTTGGACTTTATCTATCAGTTTACGATAGAGATAGTCCACGTCTCCGACTGGGAGAACCTGGTAGCCGATGCCGTCTCCAGAATTAATGCGATCAACATGCCATTCACCTTAGACCCAACTCTACTAGCCGAGGCTCAACAAGAAGACGACGAGCTTCGTGTGCTCCTAGACAACAGCAGCTTCGTGTGCTCCTAGACAACAGCAACAACACGGGACTACAACTACAAAAGCTGGTAATCGGTACTGCAACAGTTTACTGCGATATTTCGATGGGACACATTCGTCCTTACGTTCCACTGAAACTTCGACAACAGGTTTTTGCTTCAGTTCACGGACACGCTCACCCGAGCGGCAAGGGCGACCCTCACTATCTGCGCCAAAAGTATGTATGGCCCGGAATTCAGAAGGACACGATACGATGGACCCGCAACTGCATCTCCTGTCAACGCTCGAAAATCTAACGAAACAACAGGAACCAGCCCATCTCAATAAACGTACCGAACGAAAGATTCGATCATGTACACATCGACATCGTCATTCTGCCATTGGTAAGTGGGTATCAATACTGTCTAACCATGGTAGACAGGTTTTCACGGTGGCCAGAAGCAGTCCCCATGCAAGACATGACTGCGGGCACAGTTGCCAATGCTTTTTACAACACCTTGGTTGCGCGTTTTGAAACCCCCAAAACGTTGACAACCAACCAAGGCGCTCAATTTGAGAGCGCACTATTTCGAGCCCTTACCAATCTGACTGAAACGAAATGAATTGGAACAACACCCTATCATACTGCGTCCAATGGTGCGATTGAGCGATGGCACCGAACCTTCAAATCAGCTCTTATGTGCAGTCAACCAATATCCTGGATAGAACTACTTCCAACTGTTCTACTAGGATTGCGAACATCACTCAAGGAGGACTTGGGAGCTTCACCCGACGAATTACTTTACGGCGAACAGCTACGTGTTCCGAGCGAATTTTTCACAAACGAGGAAATGCCAGCCGATCCCGTCTTTCTTATCGAGAAATTTCATGAGCACATGTGACTCTTTTGGCTGACACCAGCAGCTCACCACATAAAAAGAAGCCTTTTTCAATACAAGGATCTCTACACTTAGACTCATGTCTTTCTGCGAGTCGATGCAGTCAGACACCATCGGAGCAACCCTACACAGGACCACACGAAGTGGTTAAACGAATCAACAATCACGTCTTCATTATCAAAAAAGTGACAAGATGCGACCGTCTCAACTGACCGACTCAAACCAGCGTATATTACAAAAGATGACAACGAACATCATCACATTCCCCTCAAAACGTACAGTCGGACGTCAAGGCCAACATCAACTTGACGTCGATTCTGGAAAGGGGGTACTGTGGCGATCATTAAAAACTCTTTCCACCACTGAGTGGCGCTGACATCATCTCGAGGAAGTTTGACTTTCCACATCTGGCAACCAATCAGCTAGCAACAAGAAGGCTGCTCTTTGGCTTTTGGTTGCGAAGCAGACAAGTTTAGTTTCAGTTAACGAAATGTAATATATAGGGTTATTCATTTTACGCTTGGGAAAGTAAAGCTAAAGAAAACCCATAAAATATTCAGAAGGAAACAAAATTTTTTATTCAATATAATGATTACACCTTGCCATTATACGTGAAATACAACATCTTTTATATGTCCTCCACGGGACCTCTTACAGGCCTTAACCCTTTTGAGGTAACTTTAAATGACTTTTCGACACATTTCCGGCAATATCTCGGCCATAACTTCACGAATATTGGTTTTCAATTGCTCAAGATTTTGAGGATTGTTTGCGTAAATACGACCTTTCGCATAGCCCCATAATAAGAAATCCAAAGATGTTAGGTCGCGGGATCTTGCAGCAATTGACATCACTCAATCTCGAAATTACGCGTCCTGGAAATTTCTCTTGCAAAAGTGGTCGATTAGACTGTATTGTGAAGCTTGTGGCTCCATCCTATTGGAACCACATGTTCTCCAGATCATAGTCTCCAATTTCTCTCCAAAAATAATCGGTTAACATCCGTCCATAGCGGTCAGAATTGACTGTAATGGCTCTTCTTTGATCGTTTTCAAAAAAATACGGGCCAATAACACCACCAGACCATAACGCACACCAAACGGTCACTTTTTCTGGATGCAAAGGCCTTTCTGCAATCACCTGAGGATTTTGAGAGCTCCATATGCGGCGATTCTATTTATTAACGTAACCACTGAACGAAAAATGAGCCCCATCACCAAAGAAAATTTTGTTCGAAAAATCGTTATCAATGGCTTGTTGTTCAATCACCCAATTCGCATACATTCTGCGTTGTGTATGGTCTTGAGGCTTAAGTTCTTGAATGAGTTGGATTTTGTACGGATGGAGATGCAAATCCAAATGCAAAATCGGCCACAATGAGCCGTAAGACAAGCCCAAATGTTGAGCACGTCGAGGAATCGACAAATTCGGGACTTCCTCCACACTTTGAGCAACGACTACGATATTTTCAGCAGAACGAACGTTGCGATGATGCACAGGCCTTGCAATATCAGGAACCGATCCAGTCTCTTCAAATTTTCTCACTGTGTTTGAAAGTGTTTGCTGTGTAGCTCGATTATGTCGACCGTAATCGGGTCGTAAGGCCCTAAATGTTTATAGAGCAAAATCACCATTTTAATTATAAAAAAATTTAAAAATTTTAACGCTTTCTTTGACTGTTAAACGATCCATATTTCTAAATGGCAAACCTTCAGCTAAAAGAAACAGGCTTTGGATGACATTCAATTCTGACAAATGTCAAGTGGCAGGGTTATACTTTCCCAACCACGAAATGGATAACTCTGTATTTAGATTTTTGCAATAAATTGTTATTTACCACATTAAGTGAGTTTAACAATTTCATCACGTGCACGTCTTAATCCACGGGATTCAAGACGGCTACAGATATATGACAACGAACACCATCTAGCAACAAAAAATGCTCAATAACTTTTAGACTATCCAAAATCCAAAAATAGGCAATATATTCATAGACTTACCTTTAGAATCTAGTAGTAAACATACTTTTTATATTTACCAAAAAATATGGCAGATTTTAAAATAACTGATAGATTACAAATTTACTGTACGGAAACCTCTCCATGTGTGGTCAACTCACACTTGCCTGGGTTTCTCTACGACTGGTATAATTTAATTTCTTACCATGAAAATGATGAGTCGTAAAACCGAACTATTTTATTTGTCAAAACAAGTCCCCTTTACCTTTCGCTTCTCCTTAATTTTGTGCCTTTATGTGGATGGCTGGATATGGTAGAAAGTTCTTTGGAAAGAACTCCATCGATGGCTGATCGATGCTATTCTAGGAACGGGAACTCTCTGCCTTTAACTAAAGAGACCCGTAGAAAAGTCATTTAGATGATATAATTAACAACATTCTCTCAATCGAATATTCATTCAATTAATGCGTTTGCATAATCCATTTATGAATTACCTAGAGAGAACGTATGCACCATTTATATTAATGAGCAAAGCCTTTTCTTAGGAGCAATCTCCCCCTTATTAAACTACACAGTTTCTCTTTAAGACCAACATTACATGTATATCAATCGTAGTCATTTTCCAAATAACTAGGTAGCTTATCAATAAGGAGCTAACAATTTACGAGTACAATAAATGATTGTTTTTATGATGGAAGCTAAATACTAGATAATACAGTAAACAATTGAATTTTGACCCAATTTTACATTTACGAAAGAAACTACTTTAAATTAACCAGGACGCATTACCTTCCTGTCATAAAAACAAAGATCACTTGAGGATGAATAATTGAAATGAATTATGATACCTGGAAAATAATAGCATGGAAGTAATGAGAAACATTAGTCAAAGAGCCACTCAACACCATGCTTCATCAACAATTCATTAGGTGGCACCTCTTAAGTTCCGCAGCAACAATATTCCGTTTACTACTACCTCCCTCCCCCTCCGCAACCGCAAACGTGATAAAATGCCTAACAAATCGACTTAGAATCTCACCGCTAATGACTCGCTTTAGCTATATTTATTTTATTTGAACGATTCCCCACAAAAGACGAAGGAAGAGACGCAACACAATACATTCCGCAGCGGATATGGTGCTAAGTATCTCATCATGAATCGGGAGCTTCATTTGAGAAGGACTTCCTCCGGCCGACCTAATACCACAAGCAGAATAACTCATCATACAGTTGAGCACATACACCCATATCCAAGTGCTTATAATTGAGAGTATTCATATCAGCCGGGATGGTGGATTACATTGTTTATATCACAATTAAATCCTTTCTAAGCTAAAAGTGGATTAATTATGGAGAGAGGCCGTTTAGAGTGTCAGGCATTAATTTTATTTTATGACGGAGGAGTCTCCGCAAAAGAAGGGAATGATGGAGCAGCAATCTGAAGATGATTGCACAATTTGAGGGATTAACTGAAAACGCTGCCGATGATAAAGTTTAATAATCGGGTGTCTGTAAGACAGAACAACATGATTAACGATACTATCATGATTTCCTTGAAATCCTTGGGAGAGAGGAGGATTTCCTTTTAAAGAGTATCGTGCCAACATCAACCCTACACTCCAGTTCATCAACACTAAATTTTTCAGCACCACAAACTTTCTATGAAATCCGACCTTAAGTCCTAGTTTCCTGTAGTGATGATAGCTTAGGAACTTTCTATCCATTTTCGCCTTATCTTGATTCAAATTTCAAACACTCTTCGCTTATAGTTCTAATGAAAACATCTTTGAAGAATATAAACTTCTCTAGTGCTGATATACGAGAATAAGCTGCTCAAGAGCACCCTGAAAACATCACCCGTCCACGCTCTGCCTGCCAAGGGTCTACTTCTTCGGAATATTAATGCACATGGGATGCTGTTATTTAATATACGAGCAGTGTCCTCTCCAAAGCACTTATACGACGCTTGGGGTGGAAATCAGAGTATTGGAAACAAAGTGCTTGCTTGTGGTTTCCAAGCCAAATAAGACTTTAACGCGGAAGACATTATAGTTATGTAGTTAAACTTAAATAACTTTCGCATATTCTAGAGTGTGACTAGTTGATGGTGAATTGGAAAGCTCAGAAGTTTTGACGGCTTCATAGTTTGGTACGACGGAGAAAGAGGTGTATCCTAGTAAGTTTGGCGTTTGATTTATGGTTAGCGTTTGCTCTTTTCCTTACTTATGACGTAGTGACATTTTTCAGCTACTAAAATTTAATTAGTTAAGATTACTTCCTAGGAACGATCTGAGCAACAGAGATTCTCATAACATTTGAATATCAGAACTTAATTTTATCGTCTATTTTTAGGGTTTTGTAAAATAATTTTACAAAACCCTACTAAAATCGTGTCCTGTCTGTCCGTCTATCCGTCCGTCCGTCCGTCCGTGTGTCACAGCAGTTTTTCTCGGAAACTACTTAAGCTAGAAACATCAAATTTTGTATTTAGGTGTGAAGTGGTGTTCTCTTCAAAGTTCAACTACAAAAAATTTTATAAGGTATTTAAGGGGGGCCTCCCCATATAGGGGAGTGACCCCCCGAAAAAAAGATTTCATTGAAGGTAGCCGATATGAGTATCAAATGAAAGGTCTTGATGAGAACTTTTCAAAACAGGTCTTCGTTTGGCAAAGTTTGCTTCGAGGGGCGCACAGGGAGGGGAAATACACGAAAAATTTGTGTCCCCCCCTCGTGATTGGACACCTGTGATCCGAAAAATCTGAAAAAAATCTGGAATGTAGGTCTTGGTGAGCACAACAACAACAAATACGTGAGAAGTCGCAACTCACTCAACTTTGTTAGTAATAGTATGATTTATCGATTTTATGTTTTCTTGAATAAAATCTTAACGGTACCCTTAAATTCAATGAAACTCAGTACACAGATGTCTATTTATAAGATTGATCTATTCTGAAAGTTTCATAAAGATTGAATCAAATTTAGCGAAGTTATAGTGGTTTGAATTTTCCTGTATTACCATGGAACAATATGCGCTGCATTTATTACTATGGCAACATATGGCTATGGAACAACATGCGCTTTTTACCGAATCAGACACTACAGTTTTGCTAGGATTTGCATGAAAATTTCAGGAATGATAGGTGTCATGTATATCTTTGAGAATCGGTTCAGCTAGTGGTATCAGTAATTGTAACACAAAAAATGGCTGTTTTTAATGCGAAGATTGAATAATTTTGAGTTATTTTTCCCCAACTTCAACGTTTAAGGTGCATGCTTTGAACACTTGATTCAATTTAATGAATGACTGAAGATGAGTACCCACAATTAATGCTCATAAATGAAACAAGTCAAGGAGGCGGGCGAAAGCTCCTAGCAAAAGGGCTTTGGAACCATTCTAGGATTCAAAAAATAGGCCATGAATCGATGATAACAGTACAGGAGAGTGGCCCCTGAAAAAAAATCATCAAACGTAGCCGATATGAGTACGAAATGAAAGTTTTCACGGGAACTTTTCAAAACAGTTCTTAAACTGTCAGTTTTTGCTTCAGTGGGGGCACAGGGGGGAAATACATGAAAAATGTGTTTCCTCCCTCGCGAATGGACATCTGAAATAATTATCAAGGGAGATATTTATGAGTATAACAATAACAAAAACCTCAGACGTCGAAATTCGTTCAACTTTGTTAAAAATAGTATGATCCTTGTATTTCATATTTTCTCCAATAAAATCGTCTTTGACATGTTTCTTGATTTGATTCGATCTGGTGACTGCATTTTGAAAATTGAATACAAAACCCTTCTGACATGAGCGTAGGTCTGTTTACCCAACTTGTTGTCAAATGCATTAGAAATGTGAACGTTACTTTTGGTAAAAAAAATATGAATAAAATAAATACTATTTGATTTAAGTAAAAACCTTGCTTCAATAGTCCGATTTTTAAACAATGTTTCCAAGATTGGTTTTTAATACGTCTTCAGACCAGTATCTGCGGGCTTATGCAACGAACATAAGTCCTCATAACAAGCCTTAGCAAAAAATCCCTCCTTGATTGAAGGCTTGTCTTTATCCTCATACTCATTGTCAGCAACAGAGATTTACTTTGCAGCAAATGAAACACAGTATCATCATCCTTATGTTTGGAAAGTATAAGGACTCTTGAACATAAACAACTTCTTTCCTCAGCGGCCCAAAACACATCGCGTATAATGTCCCAAGGCGCCAAGTAAGGAAATAAGTACTTCTTGCGCTCCATCCATGCAGACGACACAATTTTTTTTTTCGTAAGTCGAAATAGCAAAAACACTTCAGTCCGATACCATACGTTCAATCTGGAGTAATCCTTTAGCCGATTTCAGATATCCAAAAGCGTCAAGCAAAAAAAATCGTATGCTCTAGGAAATCCGTTGAGAATTTCTTAAAAATGCTCGTGCTGCTACTTCTAACCAATTGGCACTATAGACCAGAATATCGATTCAATTTTTTTCCTCATTTCCGAATGGGATAGTGAGCTCTAAGAAAAACATCTTGAACAAAGGAGGAATTTCCAGGAAAAAATTCCTATGCTGTAAAAATAGAATTAGCTTATGTATGAATGGAGATGAAAATGTTGTATAGATGGCAAAGGAATACGTAATATCGGAAAGGGTTGAGGTTAGGAGCCTAAAAGAATATTTGGCAGAAAGTAATTGGGAAAATGGAATAGACATATATTTTTATTTTCACTGTGAATATTTCAAAGATAAACATGATGTTTTTGTAGCGTTGAGCTTTGGAACACATTGTAGAAATATTATTTTGGGGAATAATACTGAAAATGCTTAAAATGAGGTGCAATTTTTCAGATATAACATACACGAAAAAAAGGAATATGTTGATTCAACTTCACGACGAGATCATTCCTTGAAAGTTGTTGCATTTACTGTGAATTAAACTCCTATTTTCATAATCACCTACCGAGTTCAGAGAAACATAATCTAGTACAATATATGACAAAGTACTCATTCAAATATATGAGTGAATCACTTAAAAAACGTTAATGTGCTCTATACTGCACTTTACATTACATCGCATGGGCCTGATGATACTGTGTGTAGTTCGCACGTTGCAGCCACCTTCTTCTTACGTTTTCTTCTTTAATAATTTTTCAGAAAAATTATTAAAGCAACTCAATAAATGATGCAATCTGAAGCCAGTGAAGAGCACATTAACTTATAGTTTTACACTAAATTGATGGAAAAAGGGTTGAGTGGTCTACACAAAAGTTTAGCGAAGAAGTTGGTAGCTAACCGTGGCTACGTTTATTTTTACTTTGTGCCGAGCAAATTGCAGTGCCAGTGAAAACCAACTACAGCATATAAAGTGGATTGCATGTTATTGTCACGCTTTCGAAGCGTTAATTTCCTGTTTTTACTCTGAACGACCAACATAAGGGTTAATTTTTCCCTAGTCTTAGCACTACAGTACCCTTAGCTTTGAGATAGTTAAAGTATCTCATTATCTTGTTCGGATGTATTAGCACTCGTAAAGGTCAGTACCACACTCCGTCCAACCAGCTCCGATACGTTCTGATTTGAAACCAGTACGTATCATAACTGGACGGCCTTAAAGTCCGCCCGAACAATCATTCGAAACAAACCTCGTTGTCTTCAACCGAGTTCGATCTAGGGATCTTTGGCTTACGCAACAAGCACTCGAACTACTACACAATGTGGGCTGCATATTAGGGTTAATTTGGCTTGCCTCAATTTTGTCTTACTACGAAAATCGCCAGAAGGACATGACTTGTTCATCAAAATGTTTCTGTAAATACCTTCCTTGAAAATGGCTGAAAATCACCTTTACCTGCGATACCACCGCCACCATATTCCACCATACCATCACAGCATATTGCTCCGAGTGGATATAGCAATCAGTTTATGGAAGAATTACAAGCATATGACTATACGAGCCAGGTTAAGGTACCATATCCTGGCTCATATCTATATTAGCCCCAAGGCCACCACTTGCTATGAACCAACCCCCGATAATTACTGCAACAGTAGGGAAAGATGAAGATATAATTCAACTGTAATGCTACTATCACACCAGAGGTGCAAGACAAGCGATATCAGCAGAAGAAGCAATGAATTCATTACTCAAAGTGAGTAGCTGTGCCTAAGTGTAAGATAAAACTTCTGAAAGACCAATGTAATAATTACGTGTTGACAGTGGGACCATCAACAACTGCCAAAGAACTCTTCCTGCAACTCGACAGCGAAGCAAAACTACTAGGGCTACGAATCAATGAAAATAAAACAAAGTTCATGACGCAGTTGAGGAAAAATACCCCAAGCACACAAAATATTACACTTGGCAAATACAGTATCGAAAATGTGAGCAGGTAATGAAAGAGAAGAAATACACCAAAGAACACAGCTCGCAAATAAAATATTTTATTCAGTTTTGACAATCTTGAAGACCAGCTACATGCACAGCAAAACAAAGCTCTAAGTATACAAGTCTGTGATAAGACCTGTGTTATGCTATGGGTGTGAAACGTGGACCCTAACCCAAGCATCCCCAAATATATTGAACACCTTTGAGCGATGGGTCCTCAGGTGAATAATCGGAGCGAAGCTAGACGGGGACCAATACAACCATGAGCTGTATGAAATTTTTGACGAACCGGAGGTTTCAACGATTGTGAGACTGAGGAAGCTGCCATGGGCTGGCCACATGAGTCGTATGGACGAACAACGGATACCCAAGAAGGTATTCGTGGGGAGAACTGAAGGCCGGAGACCAGTGGGGAAATCAAGGAAACACTGGTCTGACTCGGTCGACGGAGACAGTTCATCGCTGCCAGTTGGAGGCGCTCTTCACAGGAAATGAAGACCCGAGAGGGGCTGTAGTGCTAAGAAGAAGAAGATGTGGTGGCCTCAATATCTGAGTACTCATGATAACATATCAATTCTATAAAATATTTCGAAAATTTTCACCAAAATCCTTACATATCTGTAGTGTTTGGGTCCTTTGCGACCGTATTCTGGTATTTACATAGTACAACGTGTAATTGCTGGTGTAATTGATAAATTTTCGATCGTCTATAACTGTGCTGTTTATGGCTACTTTGTATGAGTCTCTCAAACAACGTGCGTTTTACATAAGAATATTCATACACAAATTCTTCTCAAATTTATGGGTGACCTTTCGATTTTATAGATAAAAGCATGAAATTCGTAAATTGTACTATTATTAACAAATTTTATAGAGTTTTCAATTTGTTGCCCTTGTACTTACAAAGAACTACTTTCTTGATTTTTTAAGATTTTTCAGCCTGAATATATCCAATCGCGAGGCAGGGGACCCAAATTTTTCGTACAATACCTTTCACACTGAATCCCTTTACGCAAATTCTTCTAGTTTAAGATATGTTTTGCAAGAATCTCATCAACACCTTTCATTTGATACCCATTTTGACTACTTTTAGTAGGAAAAATGCTTCAAGGGTCAACCGCTATATGGGAAGAGCCTCCTTGAAAATCTATGTTTTTTTTTGTGCAGTAACTTGAAAGGGCACCATTTTTGACCTACTTATAAAATTTTGATTACTTCAGCTTATGTGGTTCGCGAGAATACTTGCTGTAATGCATGGACGGATGGGTCGCTTAGTAGGGTTTACAATACCCCAAGAGGAGGCAACAAGCAAAAACAAAGTGACGATGCGAAAAAATAGCAATAGCAGTGCATCACCACAACATTTGAGGACTAAACTCAGCGAAAGTATGGAATCAAACAGGATTCAGGGAAAAAATCAAACGATGCTAGTATTGCGGTGAAGATTGGCAAGACTAAAGGAAAAAGATGCTTAGAGGAAAGTCAGTTTTTCATTTATAGCCCGGAGATGAATTGACATGGGACATGTGACGTTTTCTCCAAAACAGCAAAGTCTTAACTTTGTCACGGGAACAATTTGCACCTTGTTGTTTTTTTTCTTCTTTTCTCAGCGGTTGTTGAAATACCACCCGAGCCAAGGTTAATATTAAAAATAAAAATGTTAAAATAATAAAAAAAAAATGTTAAAAGATTAAAATAAAAATGTAAAGTAAAAAAATAGGCAAAAAAAAACGAAATGTGAAAAGATTAAAGTTAAAATGTAACGTAAAAATAGGGAAAAACGAAATGTTAAAATAATAAAATAAAAATGTTAAAAGATTAAAATAAAAATGTAAAGTAAAAGAAAAATATAGGCAAAAAATAAGAAAATCCGGTTACCATCACGTACAACTGATTGAATACCAAGGAACGAATCAATCGCTGGGCGATAGGACAAGAATGGCATACCACCTTTACAATCTCTTAGCGACAAACGAAATATGCAATGAACTCTTTTTGCGAGGCATCAGAGATTGTGCTGAGTCAACTGGACCACCACAAACTACAGTACACTTTTTATATATTGTATCAAAACAAATTACTGGATCGAATGCACGATGATCTTCTATCTGCTCCACATTGAAGTCAATATTTACTGTATCGTCATCAAAAAGCCGGTGTGGGATTTTGTACAGTCTTGAATACCACTGGACAATTGCCTGATATGGATCGTCATCGCTTTGAAAACAATTTTCCACTTCATACAAGTTCTTGATTCTGGCGATCTTGCAACTTTCTACTGAATCTAAATCTACTGACCCTGCGCACGATATCGGAACAAAATCTCCAACTTTTAATGTTAACGCCCCGTAAATGCACTTCTTGTAGAAATAGCAATTTTTCGTTTCAAATTTCGTGCGTAAGTTATTGGGTATGTAAACAGCGGTTTCCAGATTTTACAACCATTTTGCGATCGTACACACTTTTAATGTCCACGAATTACAAATAAGAGCGAAAGTTATAAATTTGTATACTGATGAAAATATTCGCAAAAATCGCACACCTCGTCCACTAGTGCCCAACCTGGATACGTACTCAATGTTTGGGAATACTTACTGTAATGAAGAGATGAAACGAACGTTGGAGAGTCAAGGAATCAAACGCTTAATACCAGTCCATTTCGATCGTCGCAAGGAGTTGAAGAAACTCAATCATTCATAGTTTGTTAACTTTTAGATTTAATTGATTTGTTGGCACACTATCCAGACAGACCTAGCAAAACAGGAAAAGAACGTTTATACAAACGAGCAACATCTAAGAGTCTTTTATACCTACCGAAAGTACAACCGCCAGAGACCTCCAATCGTTATGGCATTCTACTATACGTTACCGCGTTATGACATTCATTTATACACTACCGCGTTATGGCTTTCAACGACACATTACCGACAAATTTAAAGACATTGGGAACAAGACGCGACCACGATTTCTAATGTATTTTCCCAAACTCAAAACATTTGGCACGATACAAACAAAACAAAACACTGACAGAGTTTCAGTCACTTTGACATTCTACACCTGATGGGCGAGTGTACTAAAAAGGGAAATTTAGATTTCAATTCCCCGATGCACCCCAGTTGGGGGATCTTAATTGAACATTGAATCGCCCAGGGAAAAAGTTAACGACTCGCTGGTTGAAACCGAGCAGATGAAAAATCGGAAAAAAGAACGGCTCTTTCTCTTTTATGGCGGGTTCGAGACAACAGCGAAGGACTAAGCGAGGATAGCGCTTTGAAACTTTTGGGAAATCCATCGAGGGAAGGAATTGCGACCGGAGTAAAATTTCAACAGCGATCCAACTAAGAGAGATTGGCGACATCAAGGAACAATAAGCACGCAGGCATGAGATTACCACGCAGATTACTTCGAGGGGCCCCCGCTTAGGTAGAGTAAGAGAAATTTTCACATTTTAATTCATTATTTTTTTGGATTCCATTTGCATTTCGCAATTAAATTTATCGTGAAATAGTGGAAGTTTTTTTTATGTGCTTATTGAAGAAAAAGTAAGATTGCCGCGCATGTTTATTGTACACCTGGCCCGGGTGTGTTCGAGGGTAAATTTCCTTGTGATTTATTCCGGAATTTCTGTTAGCGAAAGTGTTTCTTTTCTTAGTTTTTTTTGCTCGGTGCGAGTTACGCGGGAAATCTGAGCCGCGCAAGCTGTGGAACTGGTCAGTCGGTGATTCTAATCCTCCCCTGTTAGGAAAGAACTTAAAAAGTGTTAGTCTGAGTTGTGTGAGGGGTGTTCGGCAGCCGCGTTCTCGCTAGGCGGCTTTTAAGGACCAGGGGATAAGCGAGTGGCGCCACCTACGACCATCTCTGACGGCAAGCCCGGTCCGAGGTCCTTAGCCGAGGGAACTCCCACGCGGAGGTTCACTGGAGGGTAACAACTTACTAATTTGCACAGTGAAGAACATGCGACACATGCCGCAACATCCAACACCCCATGGCTTGAGAATATAGGGAATGATAAATTTATTATTATTATTACTATTATTATAGAATTATTACAGCATAATATTGACCAATGCCCACATATCAATTTTAACTGGTGTAGTGAAATGGTTCGATAAATTGTCCGTGAAGGACTGCAGCGATGGTCTGCTGCCTTGGCGAAAGAGGATAGTAGGATCCACCGAGATTTGGCCTTGTCTAGGGACGCGTGAATGCGCTGGCAGGCTAGCATTGCGATGTCGTGGGGCTGGTTCTTTTCCTCAGCATAAGACCCACTATAAAAATATTTTTTCGTATCCACAAATTTCAGAAAAGGTTCAATAATTATCGACCGAAGTCGAGAAAGGAGGTAGAATGCTAACGGCTATTAAATTGCTGGCTTAGAGGGAAAATTGGGTCTGGGGAAAACAGATGGACTTAAGGAGACTTCGTCGTTACCAACCATACTTATGGCCAACAAAGAAAAGTGGGGCATCGAGGTGGAAGCGGTGCCCTCTCGCACCCTCCCAACTGGATCAAGATCCAAATGTAGATGTGGCCATATATTTCGCATTTGAGTGAAAAACTCATAAAAACATAATTTAATTGAATTTTTCCATTAACTGAGAAATATAAACGTGACCAATTTATGTTACAGTATTAAGCGATGAAATCATATAACACTATACCATAAAACGGCTCGTGAGCGGAAGGCCACACAACCCAAGCAAGAGCTCCTATAACGCAATAAAAGGGGAGAGCTCGCCCAATAGCTAGCTCATTTCAGTGAAGGGGCCTGCCATCGTTGCAGTTCCCATACCGGTTCATGCTCCAAAAGTGAAAGGAAAGCCCAGGTGCATAGTTTAATAATTCATTTTTTTGTGACTTTATTTCTTACTTTCTACTTTAGTGCATCAAAATACATTTTCTGACAATGGAATACTAACAAAATGCAAAACTTCTAACAGAACTCACAGTTTTGAGCATATTTTGTGCATCACTCTTCTTCAAAACCTTAGTTTTTTTTCTTTGCGTCTACAACCACATCAATGTATAAAAGTAGTTTCAGTGTTTGACTAATTCAAACATAGAGAAGTACACAATTGAGCAGCGCGTCAAGGTTGTTAAAGCCTTTTACGAAAACGGGCGTTCAAATCAAAATGCATTTCGTACACTACGTGATTTTTTTGATCAGCATAATCGACCAAATGTGTCCACAATCGGGAGAATTGTGCGCAAATTTCAGAAAACTGGGTCTGCAGAAAATGTAAAATCATCTGTGCATGCTTGTCCAGTTTGTTCTGCGGAAAACATTACTGTTGTTAACGATAGTGAGACAGAAGAGCCGCCAAACTCGACTCGTCGCCGTGCCCAACAATTGAACATCTCACGAACATCACTGATGCGAATTTCGAAAAAAGATTTAAATTTACACACCGACAAGTTTAATTGACTGAAGCCTACTGACCATTTCAAGCTTCGGCAAAACGCCGAATGGTTAGTTGAACAGACAGAAGGGAATGGTGACTTTACAAAGAAAATCATCTTCAGCGACGAGGCACCTCCGTCGATTTGTTAACAAACAGAACTGCCGCATTTGAGCAAATGAGAATCCAGCAGTGATTGTTGAAAAGCCGATGCATCCACAAAGAGTGACTGTTTGGTGCGGTTTATGGGCTGGCGGCGTCATCGGGCCGTACTTCTTAGAACACGAGGACGACCAAGCAGTTACCGTGAATGGTGTTCGCTATTGCGAGATAATAACGGACATCTTTTGGCCAGAAATTGACATTATGGACCTGTGTGATATGTGCTTCCAACAGGATGGTGCCACTTGCCACACAGCCAACGAAACAATGGCTCTTTTGCGCAAGAAATTCAATGGCCGTGTTATCGCACGTTGTGGTGATGTTAATTGGCCGCCGCGACCATGCGAGTTGACCCCGTTGGACTTCTTTCTCTGGGGATATTTAAAAGAAAAAGTGTACGTCAATAAGCCAAAAACATTTCAAGACCTAAATGATGAGATAATTGAGCACATTGATGACATAATGTCTTAGAGTCATTGAAACTATGGACCATTGGATAGACGTATACCACCGCAGCCGTGGCAAGCATTTGGGCAATATTTTGTTTCACACATAATTTTCATAGATTCTTCTATTATAAAAAAAATATTAAGATACTTCTCTGAAAACTTTTTGTTTTATTTACAATTAATATCGTGCGTTTTGTTTGACCACCGTTAAGTTTACCTACTATCTACCCGATCACTTTGATCTCATCAAGTTTAAAAATATTCTTGTTTAAGCTTTATTAGCTTCATCCTTCATCTGCTTGATCTCTTATATCTCCACTCCCTTTGAAAAAGAGGGGTCACTTCATTATATGGAGGACCCCCCTAAAAAAACTTAACTTCTAAAAGACTTACTTCTGACCGTTTCACAAATTTCCAACATTGCAGCTTCTATAGTTTTTAAGAAAACTTGTGACGCATGAACAGATGAACTGAACATCATGAAACGGAGCCACTTTTAATAATGACAGGTGTTGATACCCCCACAAAAATTTGATACTTTATATCAACGCAATGTTAAACAAATTATTTCAGCTAATTTCCCAGTGTTTCATACAAAAAAAGCAACAAACGTTTAAACACAATAAACCAGATCCTTTTTTGAAAAGTCCTTTTTGTGAATACTCTTAAGGTTTTTGTTTCATTTTCCATTCTTTTCCAATTTTTATTAAAAGCAAATAAATTCTGTGTAGCACAAACAATTAACTCTATCAACTATAAAAGCATCAACAGTGTCCGTTTTCCAAAATAAACTTTCGCAGCACATTCCCGGCGTGGATGTTGAATTCAACTCGCTTTTCATTCAATACCAGCTACAGTTACGGCTGAAGTATTGTATTTTCCATTTGTTATCGAATTCTCCATTTGCAAACATGTCGGAACTATTTCAAAGTTTAAACTTCACCGAAACAGTGCCGCAAAACAACCTTCCGCCATGTATACTCATAGTCGTATACCACACCGTTATGGTACCGTTCGCGCAACGTTTTCAAACATTTCCATAATATGCTCACGTTTACCCTCGTTTAGTTGAAATGTTCCAAATCCTATTAGGAACTAGGAAAAGCAGTTTGTTCGAGATATACGACTACGACCCCGATGTATGTACTTGTACATGTGTACGTGGTGGCCTTGCGTTAATGGGGGTTGGGGTGTTAGAAATATCAAAGAAAGATACGCAAATGGAGACGTACAATAAGTATCTGCATACACACTGAGGAGCATTTGTATAGTATGTTGACTAGAGAGAAGATCCTTCGTGCGCCAAAAGAGGAACTATTGGAACTACTGTCAAAGGCACTTATTCAATTTCACACGTTTTGTAAACTTGTTCGATATTTCCGGTTTCAATTTTCACGCTGTCGTTAGTGAGACAACAAAAGATAAACGAATCAACCCCTCGAGAACAAGGGATGACGTTAGAATAGGTGTTGCCATTTGGAGAGAGTGTAAGTTCATATTTAATTAAATTAATGAAATGTGGGACTCATGCGAAGATGTGGACCGTCGTTTTTGAGATAAAATTAGAAACTATTTAACATTAATATACGAGTGCAAAATCATATGTATGTGTTCTGAAGTTGAAGATGTAAAAAAAAATCTATACTCAAACTTTTTAATATTGTGTTAGCAAAATATTGAGGGGCGTTCTTTGAGTAATTTGGGGTACTAGCTTGGTGTTTCTGCAACTAATAAAATATCTAAAAAGTTGAAAAGCTAATACCAACTTTTTTAAAAAGTGGAATTCAGAAGAAATTATGAAATATTTACTGAGATAATCTCCCAACATAAATAAAATAAATATTTTATTAAGATTTAGCTTTATTTCCCTATGCAACAACGTATTATTTCAATTTGCTCTCTTTCAATTTCAGGAAAAAATCAAAATATTTTTTTAGTTGTGTAGTTCAGCAAACCTCTTCAATACCTTAAAAATCTCTCAACATCACTGATTTTTTTGATGAAATCGTGCAGTTTTGAAGAAGATGTACCCTAGCTATGACAAAATACTAGCGGTAATCAAATAGCAGTCAATGGTCTTAATGCAACTGAGATTTAACTTTTTTTTCAATAAAGCATGCTTTAATATGTCAGCAAAAATAATATTGACTGATTGCCATCCGAATTTTACTAACAATTTTTACTGGTAGTCTCAAGATGCTGCTTAGTAATGCATGAAATGAGAAGACGTAGGCAAGTGCCTGAAGAATCAATAATATCGACTGTAAGTTAATGGATTTTTATCTATTTTTGCGTCTACATAAGAGAAATCAAACGGATAAAACAATTTCGCAATCATTAAAAAGATACCGCCACTGGATCCTGATATACGAGGGTAGTCCCAAAAGTACCCGACCTGGCTTATGAATGCAGGTAGTTTGAAAAAAACAATTACTGCGATTGACAATACCACCTTTCAACAACTTCATGTGAAAAATTCATAACGCAAAACGTTTATTATTATTTTTTTAGAGACATCCGAAGTGAATACTCGCAGTGAATTTGTAAATATGGAAAAAATCGGGCATCGTTATGTGATACAATACGTTCATTTCAAAGGTCTAAGTCCAACCAATATCAAAGCCAAGTTGGATTCTACTCTGAGAATGTCTGCTTCTTCATTTACAATGGTGAAATATTGGGTAACTGAGTTTAAGCGAAGTCGTACAAGCTGGTCGACCAAGTGAGGTCACTACGTCAGAAAATGTGAAGAAAATCCACAAAATTGTATTGGATGACGAATGACATGGCAGGCATTCCAAAAAGTGCTGTGCATCGCATTTTGACCGAAAATTTGAACATGAGAAAGCTGTGCGCAAGATGGGTGCCGCTTTTGCTCACAATGGAGCACAAACAGCAACGTGAGGATGTTTCCATCGAATGTCTGATAATGTTTCGCAGCAATAAAGCCGAGTATTTGCGTCGATTCATAACCATTGACGAAACATGGGTCCATAATTTTACACCTGAGACCAAGGAGCAGTCAAAACAGTGGATTGAAAAGGGAAAGCCGGCTCCAAAGAAAGCAAAGACAGTTCAGTCAGCTGGCAAGATCATGGCATCCGTTTTCTGGGATGCGCGGGGAATAATATTTATTGATTATCTCGAGAAAGGCAAAACAATCAACGGCGCATATTGTGCAGCCTCATTGCAGCATTTGAGTGATGAAATCAAGAAAAAACGGCCCCATGTGACGAAAAAGAAAGTATTGTTTCATCAAGACAACGCACCAGTCCACACATGCGTCATTGTGATGGCTAAAATCAATGAGTTGAAGTTCGAATTGCTTTCTCACGCACCCTATTTGCCAGGTCTAGCTCCCTCGGATTACTTTCTTTTTCTGAATTTGAAAAAATGGCTCGGCGGCAAAAGATTTGCCAACAATGAAGAGATAGAGTCTGCGGTTAATAATTATTTTGAGGAGCTTGACGGTTTCTACTATAAAGCGGATATCTAAGCTTTTGAACATCGTTGGCAAAAGTGTATCGAGCTGAAAGGAGAATATGTTGAAAAATAAAAACACATTTTCGCGATTTTTTTGCTGTTTTCTGTGTCGGGTTGGGTATTTTTGGAGCCACCCTCGTACCATACACGTAACATCTAACCAACCCGTAAAACATAACCGAGCTTAACCGCGCATAGACTCCACTCCACCTCCATGACTCCTGCTAACTACTTCAACGAACTAAATAACATTTGCCGAACAGCTTGTAATAACGGATATAAACAACGTGACATTGATAAACTTATTACACAATACAAACAAAAACAGGAACGCCAGCTGACCGAAGCGCATAAGCACGACCAACAGTAGATTTTGTTTATATACGCAAGCAAAGAGACATACAAACTATCTAACTTCTTTAAGAAATACAAACTACAAACTGCATTTAAAACTAACAACAACATTGGAAGCAAACTGAAAATAAAACTTAATGACACTGATAGCAAAGACTGCGAAGGTGGTCCAAAAAGTACTTACCCTTACCGCCAGATGTAGCCACTATTGCAGGAGAGTTTCACTATCGTATTAAAAATTTTTGCAGACGACTACTGTTAAAATTTTACCTGAATCGGACTCGTAATTTCTTTTCCACCACGAGTGGCAGCGGGCTTGCCTGCGGATTTTAGAAAAATGGAGAAAGAGCAATATCAAACGGTGATTTGATTCTTGCCTTAGGAAGCGAAATTGCGCAGTGAAATCTGAAAGCACTTGGATGCTATATACGGATGGTCTATTCCTGCTATGGTGATCGTGAAACCTTGGTTTAACGAGTTTCAACGTGGTCGCACGTTGGTTTTTAATGAGCCACGTCCAGGTGCCCCAAAATCGACTTCTACGGAGGATAACGTAACAAAAATCCATCAACTCATATCGGCAGACCACCGATTGAAAATCCGCAAGAAAGCTAAGATGGTAGGCATCTCAAAAGGCTGCATGGATCGTATTCTGCAAGAAATTTTGTGCTTGAGAAAACTGTCGGCACAATGAGTGTCGCGCTTGTTCGCTCTTCGCAGCAAACGCAATGGGTTAGCGCTTTTTAAGCGCAATCTGAAGGAGTTTCTGCGTCGTTTCACTAGTACAAATCAGAGGCCAAAGAGCAGTCAAACAATCGAATTCACCCACAAACGTGCTCCAAATAAGACCAAGACTGTTCTATCGGCTGGAAAGGTGATAGCCACTGTTTTCTGGGACTTACAAGGTGTGATCTGCATTAACTACTTAAAGAAGGGCAAAACGGTCACAAGGGTCTACTATGCCAAATTATTGGGCCAATTTGATGCCGAATTACAGAAAAAAAGCTCCATTTGGCGAAGAAAAAAGTGCTTTTTCACCATGACAATACATCGGCTCACACCTCAACCACCGCGAGCTCCAAATGGATTGAATTGAGCTATGGACTACTACCTTATTCAGCGTATTCTCCAGATGTAGCCCGGTGTATTTTGTTTTTGTTTCCAAATTTGAAAAAGTCACTCGCCGGGCAGAAATTTGTTTCCAATGAGAAAGCCATCGCTGCTACGGAGGCCTTCTTTTCAGACGTCGAGAAAATGTATTTTTCAGACGGATTAAAGATGTTGGAGCATCGCCGGGTCAAGTGTATCGAGCATAGAGAAGATTATGTAGAGAAATAAATTGCCACTTTTTCAAAATTAACGTTTCTCTTTTGTAAGCTAAGTACTTACTGGACGACCCTCAGATATAGGAAAGAAAACGCTAAAACTAAGGAAAAGATACAAAGAGCGCTCACAATCTTTCTTACACAACAAAGCAGACTCTAACTACGTGGCGCATCTCCGAAACCACGCACACGAGGTTGACGCTATGACAAATTCTATGAAATAGTTACACAAATAAAGCAAAGGGTCGAAACTTGGCATACTAAAAAGACTTGAAATGGTAGCATTATCAACGAACAACTTATTACAAGTTCCAACACTATTTTCTCAATACAAGACCACACACTACGCGGAAATTGGAAGCGAGATGAACCAGAATAAATGGGCATCCAACAATTCAAAATCCAAAAACTTAATATAATTCTCCCTGACCTAATTTAATACCAAACCATGTGCTTAGCTCTTCGTAGAGAGATTCTAAATATCACATTGATAAGTGAGCATTGAACATACCTTCTCATAAGGTAGGAAGCCTTGCAGAAATGTTCACTATTTAATCACATGCATATAGCCTTTACGTTGAACGAACATAACTGCATACTTAAATACAAAACCGAGTATCGATCAATTTTCCACTATGAGCTAACCCTCTTTCTTCATGCAATCAAGAAGGCTTGAATGGATCATATGTCTAGCATACAATCATAGAGCTTTAAATTCCTGCAAGTTGACTAAACTTAAAAGGAAACGTCAGAGCTAGATAGGGACCAATGACGAATTCGAGCTGTATGCATTTTTTGACGAACCAGAGGTCTCAACGGTTGCAAAACTATGGAAGCTGCAATGAACTGGCCACGTAAATCATACTGGCGAGCAACGGATACCTAAAAAGGTATTCTTTGGGAGAACTGGAAGACTGATAACAGAGAGAAAACCGAGCAAATGCTAGTCTGACTCGGCGGACGAAGACAGTTCATCGCTGCTTGGATTTCGTAATTGGAGGACTCGGTCAATGAACTGAGACAGTTGAAGGCGCTCTTCATAAGAAGTGAAAGACCAAGAGGAGAAGGTAATGAGGAGCAAATGCTGAAGATTATCTTTGCCGAAGTAGAGTCGCCTGTATGATTCTACACTTCGACTTTTCAGTGCAAACCATTTTTGTATTCTTAATTAACTTAAGAAAAACATGCATAATTGCTAGTTAATTTTGGAGATCATCGCGCAAAATTTATTTAATTTATATTTAATAACTTCTGACTCACACATATAGCGTAAAACACATTTTGAACAACTTTGGAAAATTTATCGCTTTACATTGCTTATCACAAACGAGAATTTCATTTTTAATTGGCAACCCCAACCAACATTATGAACAAATATACAGTGAAACCTACTATGTTCTGACAATTGTTGTATAACAAATCGATACAGTTGTTTAAGATGAGTTAGTAGGAAGTTAGTAGAACTTAAAACCCGTTCCTAGAGAACAAAATATTATAATTTCCGATGTGCAGCATTTAAAAATTAAAGAGAAGGATAAGTTTACTGGCTGATTTGTGGAGTTTCCACTACTCAATAAGACGCAAACGCACTACAAGTATGATAGACGGCAGTGTAAAAAAGTCAGGCAGTACTTTTACCAGAAGACCATCCCAGAGTTTGAAACAAATCGCTGATGATACTCGTATGAATCGTTGACTAGAATTATTTATCCAATACTCGCACAAGAAATTGTTCAAATTTATCAAGAATAATAATCTTCCGTACATTTAACTCTAGAAAAACTGATGCACAAACTAAGTTTTCAATTCCAGGTTCTGTAAGTTTTAGTTAAGGCCCTTTCTTCGATTCCCCCCACTTGACTACCGCTAATGAAAAACAAAAAAAAATTTAAGAGCCCCTGCAGTATGAGGGAGGACCCTCCCTTAAACATTTTCGAAATTTTGGATGTGACCTAATTTTTTAAGAAACTACTATTTCTGACCTCTTTACAAAGTTTAAGCTTTGTAGCTTCTAATGTTTCTCAAAAAACTTGTTCTGAAAAACGGAGCAACAGAAGGATAGACAAACGGACAGACGGACAAACATGACACAAAATTAGTAGATCTTTGAAAAAGCCCTAAAAACGAAATCTACTATTCAAATACGTTTTAAACTTTTAAAAGTCAAATATTTTAAAAATTCCGAAAAATTGTGCGGTAAACAGTAGCATAAAATGCTTACCATGGGTCCTGTAACAATTTTTCACATGTATTAATTATGTGGATCTCATGCAACAATGTCAGTTCAACATCAATATGTATGAAAATGCGGGAATACAAATGGTCTTTCCAGCTGAACGTTGAAAGCTCTTGCATGATAAATATTCTCCCTCATCCTCATGTGCACCTTTCTTTCGTAATATAAGTACCTGAAGCAATTCATCATACTGTCAGCGGCTACGTTGCATTTGTATTCCCAGATCAACAAAAACTCTGACATGAGCGGAAAATTTTTAAAAAGAATTGGATAGAAATGAAAAAAGGTAAAATTTCTTGTTAAATAAAACTAGCAACCTTTTTCAGTTTGACTATGTGGTTGAAAAAGTAAGTAGCCCAACAAGCAAAGAATTTATGAATCGCACATGCATAATTCAATTTTAATAAGAAAGAAGCTTTTTGAACAATTCGCACGAAATTAAATTAGACTAGGAATACTATTATTTCAAAACTTCTTACCTTGGTTGCTGCTCTTCGAATCTGTAAGCAAAAACAAAAATTGATTAAAGCTAAGGAGTTCCTTTTCTAGTTTCGAAAATTTATTCATGCAAGTAAAGACTATGTTTAGAAGATAATGTGTACAATATCTATTTGACTTTTAAAAAAGAATAAGTTATATGTTGGGCATGTAGTAACTTTTCTTACGAATGTTTAGTTATGAGCTTACGAGTAACAATCTGATTTCATGGGCTCTTGTAAAAAGCTTTGTTTCTATCACAGTTGGGTCTCCTTTTATGTATATTCTAACCAGCGGACCAAAATGAGGGGAAAACTTTAAAAGATGAATTTCGGGGTGTCCCCGTTACTAATTTTTTATAGAATTGGCAAATTCTATCCATTTTAGAGTGGAAGAGTAATTACTTTTGAAGAATGAATACATAGCATCACTTCTTTGATAACTTACATGTATCTATTGTACTTGCTTAAATTTGTGCGCTGTAGAAAAAGCGAAACAATTCGTAGAACTGTGAAGAAAGAATGAGTTCAATCCTTCAGGCCAAGGTTCGATCAGGCTGTTGGGCCAAAGACAATGGTGAGGATAAATTTAATTTCAAAACAAATTTTAGTGGATATCAAACGTTAACATGTGGGGCATTTCAAAATAGATGCCTAATTCGTAAATACTAAAATTGATCAACAGCGCCTGGTATATAAAGCATTGGTTTATTCGTTGGTTGATTGGTTGGTTGGCACAAATATGAGCAATCTCACTAACAAAATAAATTATATAATTTGACAGACCCTATGCCAAATTTATTTTTCTATGCAGAAGCTGTTTCAATTTAAAAAAATACTATCCGTAAGTTGAGTTTGTACTGATTTGATGAAACTCCGTGAGCTATTTTACTTTTTCCCTAGTAGCATATATTGGGTTGTTCCATAACACTCCGTTACACGGACCTTCTTAACTATTAGTTGGAATGAATAGGCAATGAGTCATAGTTTAAATACTCCAAACATATGTGGTATCCATCACGTCTAGTTTTCGAGGTACATGTCAATTATTATATCTACTACCCTCACTTTATGCCTTGGGGAAATAAGTCTAAAGAGGGGCTTTATTTATGTATATGATTGTAGGTGAGCGTCCCAACAGTTACCGTTTTCGGTGTATTGTGCTTTTCAACTTTTTTGTTTTGTTTAGTAATCATTTCTATACGACAACGTCAACATCTGTGGCGGCACAGAACATTCCAACGTCAGCAATTATCTCACCGCGCAAGCAGGTCCTCATCTCTCGGCACATCTTCGCCTGCCGGCCTTTTCCACACATCAGCGACGCAAACAACTTCCCTCGAGAAAAATGAAAATTCGCTTGAGCCGTTCTTCTAGGTTCTCATGAGCCAATATGCCAGAGAGAGCCTAGACAACTAGGCTCAGTTTGTCATAGAAACCTGAACTCTTGCACCAACATTTATAAAAACAACATTATCATTGATGTCGCCGTCGTCCTCTTCCTTGCTGTATACATAAAGGAGCACAATACATATGAATCAAAGAGTAAAATTTGAACTTTTAAACATCTTCGCACATATTTATTTGAAAATCCAATATGAATACTGGACTAAGTGTTCGTCGCAGCTCCTTGAATGCAGCAAATAAGTTAAGTTACGTTTGCCGACTGTACATTGTGAAATCACAAAGAAAAAATGTTTCCGAAAAAGTGAGAAGTGCATATTTACTCTATTTTGGACGTGCTGTTAATCAAGATAAACCATGGATACCAACGTTTTTTTGTATTTAATGCTATGCTACTCTCATATCTTGGTTAAATGGGAACAGGACGTCAATGCCATTTGCCGTACTAGCTTTATGGTGTGAACCTAGTAATCGTTTTAATGATTGCTACTTTTGCATGACTGACATTCGTGGTTTTGCAAAGAAAATCAAATAGAACATCAAGTATCATGACGTTCCTTCAATGTCGAAAGCAATACTGAACGGTGAAGAAATGCCTCCTCCTTTACCTTCCTTCAAACATGAAATTGAGATTTCAGAAGAGCTAGATTTGCCAAATGTTGTAGAATATAACGACGAAAGCAGCAAAGATCCTGAGCTTTTATCTTCAACAAGTTCTCTTGGCCGTCCACATCTGATAAATCAAAATGAATTGAATGATCTGATACGAGACACAACTATGCGTCAGTACCAATTATAAAATTATGAAATTAATATTGAATTTAATAAAATAGAAAGATTACAACTAGAAAGTATGCACTGACCTCAAATTTATAGCTATTTTGCTCGGGCTACAGCATGGGTTTACAAAATACTGTTGTTTTCTTTGCATGTGGGACAGTGGAGCCACAGAAAAACACCATGCTACAAAAGTATGGCCAGAAAGGTCAGAGTTTGTTTGCGGAAAATCTAACGTGAAACATATACCATTGGTACCATTGGTAGATCCTAAAAATGTTATTTTCCCCCACTTCACATAAAACTTGGTTTGATGAAAAATTTTGTTAAAGCTATGAATAAAGAGGGAGATGGCTTTAAATATTTAAAGACTGTATTTTCAAAGTTAAGTGATGCCAAAATCAAAGAAGGAATATTTTTGGGACCACGAATACGCTCATTGATGAAAGACCCAAATTTTGACAAAAACTTTACAAACAAGGAACTTGATGCCTGGTTATCACTGAAAGCAGTTATAAAAGGGTTTTTAGGGAACGATAGAGCCGAAAATGTGGAACAGCTGGTTAACACATGTTAAAAGCATACGAAAAGTTGGGTTGCAGAATGTCATTAAAAATTCACTTTCTGTATTCTCATCTTTCTTACTTTCCATCTGATCTTGGTGCGGTTAGTGATTAGCAGTGTGAGAGGTTCCACCAGGATATGAAGAAGTTTGAAGAACGATTTCAAGGCCGTTGGGACACAACAATGCCAGGTGATTACTGTTGGCGTTTAATACGAGAAGATCATTCGAAGCACAAAAGAAAAAATTTTAAAGTTTCACGATATTTTGTGTTAAAATTTTATACGATGATTTTTTTTTTGAGTTTTATTTACCTAAATGATAAAATTATTTTATTATTTCCTCTTAAATGAGGCAACAGTTTCGTTGCACTTAAAAATCTTGAGATCGTCAACAAAGAATATTTGCCTCTGATAGTTAACTTCCCACCAAATATCATCCACGACAGTATGCTATTGTATATTGGTGGAAACAGTGTTAAGACCAAAGATGGCTAATGTCGAGCCATCATACAATTACTTATGATCATCAACCACCCATAAACCATCATTTGGTGTTGCCTTTGCAATCCATTAAACTTTGCTGGAATCAGTGTGAGGACCAATGACGACTACCGTGGTTTAATCATACAGCCGCTCATGATTATCATTTGCCCAATCAACTATAACACACATAGACAAAATCAGTGTGACAACTAAGTAATGATTTTGTTGAACCATCATGCATTCGCTTGTGATCACCCACCGACAATTCGTTAAAATTGTTCTGTCATTTCTCGGAATAATAGAAATTCAATCAAAGTAAATAGAAGAGAAAAATAGAAACAGCAAATGTAAATGCCTTTTAATTTTGATTTTGCATGAACAGCAATTCTCATATCGTAGTTTTTTTTGCCACACAGGTATTTCCAGCCCTCCTTTAGTCAAAAAAGCTAAGCTATTTTAACAGTGATTAATACATATAGATGGGAAACCATTAGTGAAAGCTTGGACTTTTAGTGCGTTTGTGTGAATTTGGACTCCCTGGAAAAGAACGTTATCAGCTGCATACGTATATTTTTTGGCTGTTTAATGCTTTCTAAATTTTTTTTTATAAAGACCTACTAGTTTCACGTTCTATCTGTCCATCTATCCGCCCGTTTGTCCATGCGTCACAGCAACTTTTCCCAGAAACCATAGAGGCTAGAAACCTCCAATTTCGTGAGAAGGTTAGAACAAGTGGTTTATCGAAAATTTAAGCCTTATCAAACATTTCAAAAATGTTTAGGGGGCCTACCTAATGCTGAAGTAGTCCTTAAATATTTTTTACATCAAATGTAGGCAAGTGGGGTATCAAATAAATGGTTTTGATAAGAACTTTCAGAATCTGAAATAAAAAAAATTAGTTTTATACGCCAGGGGGTCCCTCTCGCAATTGGATACCTTAGAGGTGAAAATCTGGAAAAATAACGGAAGTAGGTCTTTATAAGTACCAGGACAACAAATACCTCAGACATAAAAAATCACTCAACTTTGTTTATAATAGTAGGATTTGTCAATTTTAGGTTATTTCCCAAAAAATCAAAATAATGCCCTTAAACTTCTTAAAATTTTACAACTATTTATATTAATATAAGGTCCTCACGCTTGCAAAATTTTATAGAAATCGGGTTATAATCAAGTGAGTCAGAGGCATTACAATTGTATGCAATGATATTAACAATAGCACGTATTGATGGTTGATACATATTTCAAATCGACCTAAGCACTCTTATTTTCTTTGGATTTTAATGAAAATTTGAGGAACAGTGTTCAAGTGGAATATGTGTAATTTCTCAAGCGTTCAGAAAAATGATTTAAGCTGGAACGTAATGGCGGCTGTTATGCGCTTATGAAAGACAACCTGCATCTTTTGGATAAATTTGAACAATTTCTTATACAAGTAATACTCGTATATTGAATGAATAGTTCAAATCATCATTTTATGCCATTAGAAAACATGTTTCGAAGCCTAGGATCTTTACAAAACCCTTCTGGTGGGAGTGCTCTCCAGTATACTCTACTTGTTTTAATGTGTGTTGACACATAAATTTTGAACGAGGACAGGTTAAAGGATCCTGTTTTCGCCATATTGTTAAGCTTGCTTGTCCTTAGGTTTCATTTGATGGATATGTTGATCGAGTAACGCTATAGAATACAACTTGTAATAAAAAGTTCACATTTCCGACTTAGGTTTCGAATCCTCTACACCAGGACAAAAATATTTGATTTTGCTTGAAAGTGCTTCACAATTTTTTGACATTTTTATTTATCGTCCAATTCCAAAATTTTCGTGCAAGATTGAAGAACTCATTTTACCGTCACCGACCGGCCGTCATAAAAATGTGAATCATGCAAATGACAAAATCATCAGACCTGGTTACCACTTACTTTACCATAAAGTTTCATGCAAATCCAATCAAAATTGTGACTTTGAGAAGCCTTTGATGTTTCGAAAATTGGGTAGCTGACATGAAAATATTAAATTAAAACTTCTTAATTTTTATTCTTTATCTCTTTTGAAGAATTGTTAAAGTTGGGTGATAATTATTGTAAATTTATAATTTTATACTTTTATTTATTTTTTTTTCTTTTGAAAAGCATTTGGGTTTGCTTTGTTAATGTTGATAATGTTTTTAAGCTGTCATTTTCAAAAAAAATTGAAAAATTTTGCTCTGTCCAGCGCAAAACTTCATTTTAAACGAGATTTGGCTCAATGGTTAATTAGACTAAAAGATAGATATCTTTGAAAAAATCCAAATTCAATGGTTGAAATTGGTGGCCTGAAAGGTAAAAATTAAGCAAAATTCGTTATTTTAGTAGCAACTGAAGTGTTGCAGTCAATAATTTTGGTTATATGACATCAAAAAACCAATTCTCTTCCTCTTAAAAAGCCATCGGATCTTGCTTCTCTGAGTAAATAGACGTGTTTTGACTCCTTTAAGACATCGTTAGTGTCTAAAGACATTAAAGTTGACTCAAAAGACTCGAAAACACATCTGCTCACTCAACAAAGCAAAGCTAGATAGCTTTTAAAGAAAAAAAAATTAAGTGTTGAATATACTTTCATGGAAACGTTGAAATGGAGTTTTTTAATGCTTTTTAACCACTAAAAAGCGTATCCATTTTCTTAATGATTGTGGATTCTAAACGAGTGGTCGTTCAAAAAATTTTTCAAAGTATAATTCTCTGTTTCGAAATTTTTCCTGTTTCACTACTTATCTTTTAACTTTTGATACTTGTCTGAGCTTTTGTGGTATAACCGTGTATTTGCGAGCTACTGCCTTAAATTAATTACCTTCTCGTAGAAATTAATCTACTTTTGGGCCGCCAAACAGTCTATACTTTTCAACCCACTTCCAAAAAAAATTAGTTTATATTTTGGTATGTATACTTTTGGCTTCATACTATTCCGAAATTTTTAACGGTATGTCATTCCATCGGCCTTTCCATCCATCTATCCATTCATGTGTATATTACGACACTTTTTCTTGGAAACTCTTGCAGCTTTAAACAGCAAACTTAGTAAGAATATCAATAGTGGTTGTCTTTTTAAAATTTGGGCTATAACAATGTTTTTTGGGAGAAAGATTTCTGGCTTAATACAGAGAATTCTCTAAAACAAGCTTTCTTCTGGCTGATCCTACTTTTTAAAGGTTAGTAGGGTGAACATTTTTGAATTTTGTATTATTGATATATTATCATGACTATTTAACCAACAAGGTCAACATACTGAGAATAAATTGGTGGCAAGTCGAATTATGAAGTGTGACAATTAAGTAATGAAACTGATTCCATGAAAACCGTATATTTGAAAATTATTCTACAACTCTACCATCCCCTTCAAAGTAGTCCCCTCGGGCAGCTATGCAACGATTCCAGCGCGTTTTTCATGCTTCTAAACATTTCTGGAACGCTTTGACAGGGATGTCCATGAGTACCCTCGTCACGGCCGCCTGGATGTCCGTAATCGACTCAAAATGGGCTCTTTTGACAACCGATTTTGTTCTAGGGAACCAAAAAACAGTCACAGGGTGACACATCGGGCGTATAACGTGGCTGTTACAACACGGCGATCCCTTTAGAGTCTTCTTCTGCGATGGTCATTTGATGCTGATTTTGCTCCTCAGAAAGGTTCTTTGGAATCATCTTCGCGCACAACTTTTTCATCCCAAAATCGTTGGTTAAAATTTGTCTGACTTTCACGGTTCATACCCAGTTCCGAGGCCAACATTCAAACTTTTAAATGACAATCTTCACGGATTGGGGCACGCGCACGTTGCGCATTTGCATCAGTCCACAGTTCGAATGATTTCCCGCTCCGCACCTCGTCTTCCAAGCTTTCACGCCCCTCCTTAAACTCTATATGCCATCGAAACACCTGGGCACGACTAAAAGCACTATAACCATGCACTTTCATAATTTTAACGTACGTTTCCGAAGCTGTTTCGCCCAAGCTGGCGCAAAATTTTATCGCGACGCGTTGCTCTTGATTTCATTTCTCCATTTTCGTGACGAGCACCACCAACACATGTCTACTCACAACGACACAGCAGGCGAACTAAACAAGGTAAGAGCGATGGTAAATATATCAATGGTGAGGAGAAAGATGCTGGGGAATAGGAAGTGAATTTCAAGGCCACAGCTTTACCACAAGCGCAGCAATAAAATTAGTCTCACTACTTAATTGTCACAACTCGTACATTATAATCGTATGTTAATTTTCCCAGCGCATTTCGTGGAATAGATGTATGAGTCAGGTTTTGATATTTTGAAGACTTGGCTTGAATTATTACTTACTTATGAAAATCTTTCTGGCAGAAGCACTCTATTGCTACTTGGACAAGCTTAAACTGTTATTTTTTTATTTTACATACCATGACTTTACTATATTTTCAACACAATGAGTTTTACAATTTCACAAAGCTTCTTCATTATGCTGGAATATTATCAGCTTTTTTGGACCAAATAGTAACACTTTCAAGTTCAGCAAATTATGATTTGTAGTAAACCAAAACAGTTAAGCAGTTCAGTGGTGATTAAGAGCTTCTGCTCCTAACGAGAAAAGTTTGAATTTGCTTATGTACCATCCGATATCAACCATCGATCGTTAAGCATTGATATTAAACTGTGTAACATGAAGTGCAAGAAGACTGAACAGCCTTCAAGGTTTTTATTTCCGTAAATCAAACTTTGGGATTATTGCGAACAATCTCCAACCAGCTAATTGGTACTCCTTCTTTGCTAATATATCCTTCAATGATGCTGTATCTAAATTCTGTGTGTATGTAAATACACTGGTCAGCCAGTATGCACCAATATTTCACAAATCAAAATTTAATTATGCACCATGGTTGAACGCCGATATTTCGACCATTCTAAAAAGTAAAGATTAAGCTCATCGAGACTTCAAACGTACTGGGTGTCCTGGAGCTTATCCAGAATATCAAAGATTTCGTGCTTTTGCCAAATGTCGTGTTAAAGCAGCCATGCGTGATTATTATCTTTCCGTAGAACAATTTCTGTTGTCAAACTAAACAAAACCTTTTTGGTTTTTCATTCGTTATTATTCGAATCTTTTAGTGCCTCGTCTTCACCTACAAACTACTGCCCTCCATTCTCTTATCCAACATTAGCTATTGATTTTGAAACCACTCCCTAAGACATTGAGCTACTAATTAGCAAGTCAGATGGAAGCATTAGACCGGGTCCGGATGGGATACCCGCAATATTTCTTAAGTCACTTATTACTTCTATATCTACTCCTCTTTCAATTCTGTTTATTATTAGTCTAGCCAATGGAACTTTCCCTCAAATATGGTAATTTACAGATGTTGTTCCAATTCTGAAGAATGGTGACCCTTGTAATATTTCCAACTAACGCCCTTTATCCATCCTTTTGTACTTCTCTAAATTTTTGGAGCGCTACGTTCACAATAAATTAGCTTCATCTCTATCGCAAATTTTTGGTGCCGAATAACATGGATTCCTTCCTAATTGCTCTACCACTACTTATTTACCCGAAATATCTCATACTATTTTTTGTGCTCTAGATAACCACATGCAAATGGATGTCATCTATATTGATTTTCGCAAAGCATTTGATCGAGTTAATCATTCTCTTTTACTACTAAAGTTGCGGCACTATGGATTTCCTGATCCGATATATCATTTTTGCTGTATTCGTGTGATCAGTTCATTATCGTCAATATTTTGCCTTACACCAGGTGTCCCACAAGGTTTAATCGTTGGCGCTCTCCTACCTCTTTTTTTCGGAGATGATTTGAAACTATTTAGGACTGTCAATCAAGTAGAGGATTGTCCTCAATTGCAGAATGATTTGTTAACCCTGAAAAATTGGTGAAACATTAACAATCCTGAATTGAACATTTCTAAATGTCTTATTTTGTCTTTTTCCCTTAAACTAGTACAAATCAAATTTATCCATTCATTTGGAAGTGAGTCTCTTAAATTTAAATTTGATATGTACATTTCAAGCATTAAAACCAGAGCTTATAGAGTCTTAGGGTTTGCACTGCGCCATACTTTTATTTTCCAAGATGTATTCTCCGTTGTCCAGCTTTATAGTACTCTCGCTTGAAGTTTTTTAGAGTATAGCTCCCAAATTTGCTTCCCACACTTTGAATACCTTATTATTGACCTAGAATATGTTCAAAGAAACTTCACCTGCTGTCTTTTTTGCTTGTATGAGTAGAAGATTCCATTTGTTTTCTATGAAGACTGCCTAACTTATTTACATTTACCTTTATTAAAAGCACGTAGAACTTTCCTTGACGAATGTCTTTTATTCAAACTTCATCGCTGCCTGATTGATTGCCCTAACTTGGTAAATCAAATAAGTTGGAGTTGCTCCAGGAGGCCTCTCCGCTCCTCCAATCTTAACATCCAATTTGCGCGTATTGAAACCCATTTTCATTTTGCCATGATTCGTTTGCCTCGCGTGCACAATCAGTTTGAACTTGGTACTTTCCCTCAACCTTTAATAGCATTTAAGCATTTACTTAGAAACAAACTGCATTAATTGTTATAATTTATGATTAGTTGCTTAATTTTCTTAACTATTTTTGTCTATTTTATCTAATTTTTTTTTTGTATTTTTGTAATTGGGCATTTTGCCTCTAAAAATGGAACGTAAATAAATAAATAAATGAAAGTTGGAGCAATGTCTGGTGAATTTTGATTGCTTTCCTGGGGTTTTATACTTAAAAAAATGAGCCCTATTGAAATCATAGTCTATGCTTGTTCATCTGTATGTCGCAGCACCTGTTTTCCGAAAATGTAGGAGCTACAACCATGTAGATTTGTGAAAAGGTCTGAAGTGATGGCGTACCTAGGTCAAATATTGCCGCCTTAACATTTGATATTCGGTTCCTTGCATTGATTATAATTTCTGTTTCGTAGTATACTATCTACCACGCTGTATTAAGGCGCAAAGAAAACATTGTGTAGATAGAATTGGACCTAAAAATGGTTTTTTTTTGAACTGACAAAGTGGCCATGTTTTCAATAGTGTAGTTATTTGAAATGTAGTTATTTCAAATGAAATTAACTTAAAGTATCTGAATCTCGTATATTTTGAACAAATAAAATGAGTCTTAAAAGCAAATTAACAAAACAAAAATAATTATTTGACAAAACTGCAATCATAACGTGTTTTTTGGTTCAACATCAATAATTAGAAAAAAATTATTGCACATTCTGCGATCAATATAAAGTTAACTTTATTATTCTTGGAAGGAACTTAAAATGAAGGCACCACTGATTACATAATAAGAAAATTACCTAAATTTTCTAGTATCGTCATTCACATTTTATGTATACGAAATTTTCTTTGTCTCGAGAAGTAAGCCCAACACATTTTTCGTGGAAATATGCTGCACATTTGATACAAAGCCTCATATCATCGCAAACACAACAATACCAACTTTAATTGTTAGTAACGCGGCTGCATTTTTTTTTGCGCCCTTTACCATTGTTTAATACAATCCGATTTTTTTCTTTGGGTCTTTTGCATGGAAATTTTGGATGCCCTGGGCGTAAACCTGTCGTTAGAGAAGCTTCTATTGGTTAACTCAAGTGCTAGACTATTAACAGCCTTTTTCTTGGAGCGATTACTGGACTTTATATCATTTTGGAATTGGCAAATCGTGAATTTATTTCGCTTGTACTGTTGGAATCAATTCCTTTCCGAAAATTTGCCAAGCGAACATCATATTCAGTGTCATACTTGTACATATCATACGATCCAGCCAGTGTATAATCACTGGATTTATTTACACTAGTGCATGCATTTGCTTGAGTAGACACTAAAGAATTGAATTCTGTGTAACGTTCAGAAGCTAGGCAAGGAGTTGGAATGCTTGGCGTACGAGTATATGCTTCTTCGAGAATTCTCGAAGGATCCAATGGATATATACCTGTAGCCTCGAATCCGGCTTTGATATTTGCTTGAGTAAGAGCTTTGTCCCAAACTTTTTAGAAAATTGTAACACATCTCTTGTCTTGATGTTGTGACCAGTATTTCAATGTTTCTTCATTCCAATGGTACTCAAATGATCTGAATACTGATTTGTCCATTGGTTGTAACTCATGAGTCGTATTACCTGGGAGGCAGGAAAGCTTTATCTCGAATCATCCAAATGGTGTTTTGCACCATCAAATATCAATAAACGAGTACATGGTCCAGGAAGCTTATACTTGGAAAAATGGTGAATCCAGTAGACAAAAGCGATCACGGTCATACTGCTTTTAGGCGTCATTTGGCCAACTGCACCTGATGGTAATGAGTCTAACCATTCCAGTTCCATGCGTTTACCCTTAAATTAAATCATTGGAAGGACTGCGTAGCCAACAGCACTGCCACAAGAGACTATAGTGAGCGACTAGGTGCACATTTTTTACACCGCATTCCGCTAAAACTTCAGGTGTCTTATGTCACTTTAGCTGACAATTTCTCTCGTCAATATTATATATCCTCTCTGGCTTAAACGTGAGCTCATTTTCTTCCAGTAGCTTTCGGAGCTTCAAAAAATAATATGAAACGATATCTTTTTTTAGCTTTTGAGCTCTAGCGGGATTTAAATTTTGAGTCTGCCTTCTACGAATATTCGGGTTCCATCTCATAAAACCTCGAAGCCAATCTCCGCTAACCAAAACACTTTTACTGCTGTTTACCATATTCTTTATTTCACAATATTTCTTGACGCACATGCAAAGTACATCCGACATACCTTTATCATATAATGCGCGTTGCTAAGACTTTTTCTTCTTGAATGTTTAGAAGCGGCTTCGTTCTTAACTTTGATTTCCTTTTCTTTTCATCTGCAAGATATTGCGGTGGCGTTCATCTAGGAATCTTGAAGTGTTTGGACGCTATTGAAATTTTCATTTCGCCTGTATCAACAGCTGTCATCGCCAACTTCATGTTAGCTTCACTCCAAGTATCTCGGATTTCCCTTTATTTATAGCGCCGCAACATGATCTGAATCAAAAATAAATCAAAATACTAAGAACTTTAACAGAAATATATGAATAGAAATAAAATAAAAATTAAATAAAACATCAAAAATTGTATATGGAAAATATGGCCACTTGGTTGCCTTATTTTCAGGTATCTATTTGGTGTTCTGAAATTCAACTTATGTGAATATTTTCAACAGCAGCTCAAAAATGTTCAAGGGTATATCATAAAGAGTAAATTAAACACAAACGCAATCATATTTTTGTAATTTTAATGAATTTATAGCGCGCGAAATCGACAAAAACTTGCAATTTAAAATTTCTGACAGTGGTGTGAGGTTTTCTTGCACTGAAATGGCGGAACGATGTTGACAAACTGGGGGCTCATAACTATGCTATTTCCTCATGCATACAAAAGCCTTTGTGCATGTGCACGTGGTGTTTGCAACTCACTGATATTTTTTTGTGGGAATGGCGGGTGGCCATATTTGTCAAAGGTACCATAATTCCGAGGTTTTCAAGGAGGATTCATAAAGAAGATGACCCTTAAAAATAGAGTAGGGTGTCATATGAAAAATTTTATTAAGATGTTTACAAAATAAATCTTAAAATTACCGAATCACTGTCGAAGTTTTTTTGATTGAATTCAGTATTAGTGTCGGTACATCATAAGATAAGTACCAAATTCTTTTGACAGGAGCCTTCTTATGTCGAACAAATTTTTTATATTTTTTGGAGAAAATGCACTTTCTCGATAGATTTTCGTATTAAGACATAACACAATGTTGCCCCAAATTATGTCCGGTGAAATGTTTCGATACTTCTCGTTAAGCCTGCATTAAAAATGTCTAACCAAAGCACGCCGCATTAGGCTTACATTAGGCTTGCGTCAGGCATTTCTTATTTAGGCAGTCCACACTTTTTCCATATAAGGGGCTGATGTCCGTTTAGTCATGCCCCATGGTGATTTGCAGTCGGGTGTAAATTGAAAAGATGTACATCCCTGTCAATACGCTTTGCTTATTTAGGTTCATTTTGTGATTATGCAAATAACCTGATTTTGAAAAATTGTCTTCTAAGAACATTTATTCTATTCCTACAAATTTAAGATGAAAGCATAAGATCCGAATCAATTCAAAATTATGCAAAAGTAATACTTATACCTACGCGCTGTATACAAAATATACCTGCAAACATGTATACGTGCATGCAATCAAATACGCTATCAACATGAAGATTGTCCTGAATGTTTTCTAGGAATTTATTAAATTGTGATCCGTTCCCACTTCTAACCGAGCAGCGGAAACGGTAAGCGGGGACATGTGTTCGCATTGTGCAGAGGTAAACAATGCGAGTATGTGTGTCATGCAAGGATTGCCTGCTACGGTTCAAGCCTTAAGTCGACTTTGTGGTATTGAGAGTTATTGCTACGTAAGAATACTTTATGCAAATATGTCCTTAGGGTAGGAAGTATGTCTGTTTCGCATCAAATTACATGAGATGATTTGGAAATAATATCATTTTCTGCTTCAGTCATTTCATACTGAACCGAATGTGATATTCAGAGAATAACAGTCTTAATGGCAGAACCAGGAAGAAAACCAAAGTTAATTCCTGAAAAACATATATTCTATTGTGGTCAAGTTCAAACTATTGAAAATTACAGGATTCAATTTTACAAAATGGTTTTAAATGTAAATATCTGGATGAATTTAAAGCTTACTTCTTTTTAGTATGGGGTAATAAATATGATGGGGTTCGTAGCCGGAAAAATTGAAATGATGCTCGTATGTACATACATAGCGTGCGTATGAGATTTTAGTCATAAACAAGTTGGGTAAACAGACCTACGCTCATGTCAGAAGGGTTTTGTATTCAATTTACAAAATGCAGTCACCAGATCGAATCAAATCAAGAAACATGTCAAAGACGATTTTATTGGAGAAAATATGAAATACGAAGATCATACTATTATTAACAAAGTTGAACGAATTTCGACTTCTGAGGTTTTTGTTATTGTTATACTCATAAATATCTCCCTTGATAATTATCTCAGATGTCCATTCGCGACGGAGGAAGCACATTTTTCATGTATTTCCCCCCCTGTGCCCCCACTGAAGCAAAAACTGACAGTTTAACAACTGTTTTGAAAAGCTCCCATGAAAACTTTCATTTCATACTCATATCGGCTACGTTTGATGAATTTTTTTTTCAGGGTCCACTCTCCTGTACTGTTATCATCGACTAATGGCCAATTTTTTCGAATCCTAGAATGGTTACAAAACCCTTTTGCTAGGAGCTCTCTCTTGCCTCCTTGACTTGTTTCACTTATGAGCATTAATTGTAGGTACTCATCTTCAGTCATTCATTAAATTGAATCAAGTGTTCAAAGCATGCACCTTAAACGTTGAAGTTGGGAAAAAATAACTCAAAATTATTCAATTTTCGCATTTTAAACAGCCACTATTTTGTTTTACGATTACTGATACCACTAGCTGAGCCAATTATCAAAGATATTCATGATATCTATCATTCCTGAAATTTTCATGCAAATCCTAGCAAAACTGTAGTGTCTGAGTCGGTAAAAAGCGCATGTTGTTCCATAGCCATATGTTGCCATAGTAATAAACACAGCGCATATTGTTCCATAGTAATACAGGAAAATTCAAACCGCTATAGCTTCGCTAAATAATCATTCCTGTAAATAGTCATCTGTGTACTGAATTTCATTGAATTTAAGTGTACCGTTAAGATTTTATTCAAGAAAACATAAAATCGATAAATCATACTATTACTAACAAAGTTGAGTGAATTGCGACTTCTCACGTATTTGCTGTTGTTGTACTCACCAAGACCTACATTCCTGATTTATTTCAGATTTTTCGGATCACAGGTGTCCAATCGCGAGGGGGGGGGGGACACAAATTTTTCGTGTATTTCCCCTCCCTGTGCGCCCCTCAAAGCAAATTTTGCCAAACTAAGACCTGTTTTGAAAAGTTATCATCAAGACCTTTCATTTGATACCCATATCGGCTACCTTCAATGAAATTTTTTTTCGGGGGGTCACTCTCCTATATGGGGAGACTCCCCTTAAATGCCTTATAAAATTTTTTTGTAGTTGAACTTTGAAGCGATCACCACTTTACATCTACACACAAAATTTGATGTTTCTAGCTTAAGCAGTTTCCGAGAAAAACTGCTGTGACACACGGACGGACGGACAGACTGGTCGCGAAACTAGTAGGGTTTTGTAAAACTATTTTACAAAACCCTAAAAATGCCATGACAATAGTCTCCAGCATCACCAAGAAGTTTTATATACTCACATTTTATCCTTTGCGAGAGTAATAAGGAACACATACTCTGGATTGGAGAAGCTTAGGGAAGCAGTAATTTCTCACCTATTTATAGCTATATATTACTTCCTAGTTATCTTCATCTGCTTGGACGTTTCTATTTTTAATGAATATTTTTTACCTTTCCTTCATTACCTCTATGCTAGTCAACACTAGATCATATGTGTTTTCAGTATGATTTAAGTTGATGTGGGTCACGCAATTCTTAACACAAAAAACTTTGGTACGCATCTATGACGCAATTTTCTTCCCAATCTTTGAATCAAATATCAATCAAAATTCCATCGAATAACGATTGTCTTTTTAACATCAATTCGCCAAATTTAACGCGTTCTGTTTTTCCGAGAAATTAAACCCAAAGCCATAAATAAAATTCAATTGATTTAATGTCACTGAATTCAATCTTTAGCATATCTTCTAGTCAAACAATTTCAATTCTAGACCATTCCCACCATAATATATTAAGAGCTCAATAAAATCTGTTGTCTTTGACGCCTGTATTATCCTCGACAATTGTCTTTCCAAAGAAGGAAGAAGCAATGGAAAATCACAAGTAATGTGAAACAAGCATATCGTTTGTACTTATTGTTTTTGGAGCTTACGTCTTCCTTGTTCCACGTCCTCTAGTCGCGTTACATGCATGTTTGACGACTTCTCCTTTCAAATGACATTCTTTGTCGTAAAATTCTTTAATGTTACACTCAAAGCCATAGCCTTGCGTTATAATATTCCTCCTTCGTTGCTGTTGGAATTTTAATAAAATACTTAAATTTTTAAGATTGGAGTTTGTATCACTTTTCTTGTTGAGAAGGGACTGTGCAGAAGAGTTTGTGTTCTTGGAATGGAATGAGCTTTTGTGAAAAAATGCACTTGGATTTGAATAAGGTTTAACGGCTTCAGAATAATTTCCTGGAAAAGCTCAATTTGCAATTAGATTACGAAGCAATGAAAGGAAATTCACTATTAAAAAGTGATCCCCTCAAAACGTAAAAGAAAAATTATGTTTTAGAAAGTACAAAAAATCGACTCCCAGACAATTTGAGTTTAAGTGTGTAAACAGTGGGAAAAATGAAAGAATGTCATTGAGAGCTTATTTTTAATAAAGACGATAACAAAGGTAGGAAGCATTGTAAAACGGAAATTGTTGCAAGAAAAATGAAAAACACTTTTTTGAGGGAATGTTCTCAAAATTATGTTGCATGAAAGTAAGTTCAATCCATTTAATAAAATTTAAGTGAAGTAATCAAAAAAGTTGAAAAATAAATTTAAATAAAATTTATCATAATATTTAGTTCCATCCAGAATAACTCCTTCCTTTGTAACGCCGAAAGGTTAAATTTTGAAGACACTACCAATCAAATTCGATTGTCTTGCTGATGTAAATTAACTATTTAGGAATTAAATGAGCACACGTCTAATTTATTTTGGTTGTTTGCCAACCCCTCAACCATAACCTGAATTTATCATGCATACGATCCTTTTCAAGACAATAATTTATGATAAACTATAATATTTTCACTATAAAAAGTAAAATAAACTATTATCTTGAGAAAAACCCTATGAATGGTAAGTTCGAGTTAGCGTCGCAACGTCAACAAACAAACAAAGTTAGTTAGACGTGCCTTGCGGTATTTAGTTTTAGGGACGTATATACTCGTATGTATAACATAGTTACGAAATGTTAGGGATTTTTCCTAATATGCTCCAACTGGGGTTCCCGGGTTCCGATAGGCTCGTTTGAAGATGGGCGTGAGCACCATTTGTTTACTCCACTGAAGCCCAAATGAGCGTGGCTCGCCGGATTCATTTAAGCTTGGGGTTTCAGGCGGCTTAACGCTTTCAATCATAATATCGCAAAGCCCCCTATTAGGTCTTTGTAAAATTTTTTTTTACAAAGACCTACTAGTTTCGCGAGCTGTCTGTCCGTCTGTCCGTCCGTCTGTCCGGCCGTCCGTCTGGCCGTCTGTCCGTGCGTCACAGCTGATTTCCTCAAAAACTATAGAAGCTAGAATCAAACTTTGTGAAAAGGTCAGAAGTGATGATCTCTCAAAAGTTAAGGCCTTAACAAAAATTTAAAAAATGTTTAAGGGGGGCCCCCCTCATAACGAATTGGCCCTTAAAAATTTTATTTCATCAAAGGTAGTCGAGTAGGGTATCAACTAAAAGGTCTTGATTAGAACTTTTAGAATCTGAAATCAAAAAATGATTTTATGAATCAGGGGGTCCAGGGGAAGGCAAAACGTACCCAAAATTTGTGTCCCCCCCCTCGCGATTGGACACCTTTTAGCCGAAAAATCTGAAAATTATCACGAACGTGTATCTTTATGAGTACAAGGGCAACAAATACCTTAGAAATCGATATCCACTCAACTTTGTTAATAATAGTATGATTTGTAGATTTCACATTTTTGCCTATAAAATCAAAACGGTACCTTTAAACTTCTTGAAATTTTGCAATTAAACAGACTGACATAAGATATATATTTTCACAAAATTTAATTGAGATTGAATCATAATTAAATGAGTTAAAGCCATTTCAATTATATGGAATTACACCAACAATAACACGTGTTCATGGTTGATATAGGGTTTTCCAATAAGAGGTGTTATTTTGATATTAAAAGAAAAATGCCATTTTTAATACAAATGATCGAATGTTTATTTCATTATAAAGAAGAAGATATGCCGTTAATAGTAGTAATTAACGTTGAGCAAATAACCTCTACGGCACGCTTACAGGACCATATCCTCTTCATGAAATTTTCCATAACCAAATCGCAAAGTGGTTGCCCTATGTCCTCGATAGCCTCACAAATTTCATCTTTGAGATCTTGAATCGACGCTAGGCTATTGGCATAGGCCTTCTCTATCACGTGGCTCCAAAGGAAGAAGTCGCAAGGTGTTAAATCAGAAGATCTTTTCAAAATAACACCTCTTATTGGAAAACCCTATATATATTTAAAACTGACTTAGGCACTTCTATTTTCTTTCAATTTTCGTGAAAATTTAAGGAATAGTGTTTAACTTGAACATGTTCAATCGGCCGAGCATTCAGAAAAATCATTTAAGCTAGATTAAAATGGCGGCTGCACTGTGCTTATGAAAGAAACTGTGCATCTTTTGTATAAATTTGAACGATTTCATATCTAAGTATTGGATGAATAATTCAAGTTATCGATTCACGCCATTAGAAAACTTGTTTCTAACCCTAGGATGTTTACAAAGACCTTCTGGTAGGAGCACTCTCCTGCTTACTCAACTTGTTTAACTACATGTTTCATTTTTTTTAACGAAGCACTTTTAACCCTGTTTTTCCCATACTCCAACCAATACCACACTTTGCACCTCAAATAAAAACAAGGAAATAGAAGAATACATTTGAAATCGTTAGGCTTCCCTCTCTTCCACTCTAGTCAAGTTAAACCAACCACTTATAAACCAAATCAAGATTCAAAAACCTGACCACCAAGATTGAGCACTTTCTTTGCCATTCAAAATTAAAAAAAAAATGATTCACTGAAAAGCTTAATCACAAAAGAAGAAATAATTGGCCTATACTAAAATTATTTAGTGAACCAAAACTTAATTATTATGGCCTAGCTACTTTTGCTAACTAGGAGCCGCTTCACTAACCCGCCAGAAGTTAATCCTGCTGACATTTTTCTCCAATTTCTACGTTCTTGACTTAATTGTTTCCTCCACCTCTGCCGGTCCTGCAATCCTGGTGACCGTTACATCCTGGCCCCTTTTAATTCCTCGATTTAACGGCTTGAACATTTCAAATAATAAAAATGTTAATGCACTTTCGCTGGTAAGTGAACCGGGGGAAATTTTAGCTTTGGACCATGGGCAAGAACCATTTCTAATCCTACATGTGCGCACAGATTAGTGTGGTGAATTTCCATCCCCATCAGTTTCCAGTTGTGGATGGCTCAGCTGATCTTTCATATGGTCCCGGTGACATTTCACATTTGTTTATATCCAGTCTGTTTATGTCGCACCTGTGTCTGATTTTCCGATTGAAAAGCGGAAGCCGGAGTGTAGTTATAATTTCTGAATCCACCATGTTTTAGAAGTTTCCGAGTGACAAGTGCTAAAACTAATATGTCTCTCTGTGATAACGAAAACAGAAAACCGTGCTCTAGCCGATCAAATTAATTAGCATTTATTACCAGCCAGTTAAGATTATCTAAGAGAAAAGGTTGGTTTATTGATGGGTATCAGAATGCGTTAGACCAAAAGAATTAGGCATACAGAAAATACCTAGGTGAGAGAACCAAGACGAAGAGAAAAAATCATGAAAATCTCAGAAAAGTAGCGAATAAGATAATTAGAACTAAGAAAAGACAATACTATGACGACCAGTTAAGAAGCATCAATGTAAGTTTAGCGAGCAACAACACAGGACAACGAGGTTATCAGGCCAAAGCCACGCTCGCTGATGAAAACAAGATTAAGGAGAGATGGGCATCATATTTCAAGAACCTCCTTTATGCTCTGCATGGCTCGAGAATATCAGAGCTTTAATTTGTTCAGCCATCTAGGCCCAAAAGAATAATAAAGCACCGGGCATCGAGGAGTTTCCATTGAAGCTCATCAAACATGGTGGCAGCAGTGTTCATAAAGCACACTTGGCAACAAGAACATATGCCCAAAGAGTGGAGCCAATTAATTATATTCCCTATCCACAAAAAAGGAGACAAGCTACAGTGCGAAAAATACTGAGGAATATCACTGCTTTCTACGGCATGCAAAATATTTTCAAAGATCTTTGAAAATAAATAGGATCATATGCCAACAGTATTATTAGAGAGTATCAAGTTGGCTTTACAGCAGGTCTATTGGCAATAGACCAATTGTTCACTATCAAGCAGGTACTTAAAAAATGCAGGGAGTTCAACTTAGACGCACACCAAATTTGATTTGATTTTAAGCAAGCATGCGACAGTATTGATCGTAATATACTGTACCAAATAATCCCTTGCTTCGATATCCCATCCAAATCAGTCCGTCCTACCAAAATGACAATAAGGTCGATGACCTGCCAAGTCCGCATCAATAACCAACTCACCGATGCTTTTGACACAAATATCGGACTAAAGATGGGCTGGCCCCATTGCTATTCAATTTCGCTCTGGAGTACATTATAAGGAAGCTACCTGTCGATACTCGAGGAACATTATTATACAAGTTGAGCCAGGTGGTTGCCTATTCGGATGACATCAACATTTTACCCCAGTCATTAACAACTAACAAAGAAATCTCCCTGAAACTCGACAGCGAAGCAAAGCTAGTAGGGCCAAACATGAATAATAAATAAAATAAATCTCATGACGTAGTTAAATAAAAACACCTCTAATACACAAAATATCATACATGGTATATATAATATCGAAAATTTGAGCAAATTCGTGTATTCAGGCAACAAAATAAGAGAACCGCTAATATAGGAGACGAAATACTCGGAATAATACAGCTCGCAAATAAAATATTTTTTTTCAGTTTTGACAATCTTGAAGACCAGCTGCATGCACAGGAAAATCAAGCTACAAGTATATAAATCTGTGATAAGGCCTGTGTTATGCTATGAGTGTGAAATATTGACCCTAACCCAAGCATCCGCAAATATACTGAACGCGTTTGAACGACGGGTCCTGAGGCGAGTGATCGGAGCGAAACTAGATGGCAACCAATGGTGAATTCGATACATCTATGAACTGTATGAAAGTTTGACGAGCCAGAGATCTCAGCAATTGTAGGACTACGGAAGCTGCAATGGGCTGGCCATGTGAATTGTATGGACGAACAGTGGATACCCAAATAGGTAATTGTTGGGAGAACTGAAGGGCAGCGACCAGTAGAGAAACGCAAGGAACACTAGTCTGACTCGGCCGACGAAACAGTTCATCACTGCTTGGATTTCAAAATTGAAAGACGCGGTCAATAGACCGAGACAGGTTGAGGCGCTGTTTGCAGGAAACAAAAGCCCGAGTGGGGCTGTAGTACTACGAAGTAAAGAAGAAGATTATCTAAGAAAATGTTCTCGTCTAAATGTTTCTTACTTGCAATGACGGTTTATTTCCTTTCGGTCACATTTATCCCGTCTAGCGTTAGTCAATTATTATTCAACATTGGATCCGAAGAAAAACTGTAAGTCGTATGAATATACATACCACGATTTTGTCACATAGAAATAGAAAATTTGCCTGTAGAAAATCTAGAGCAAGTTGATTTTGGCGAGCGTATTTGACCAGGACCGTATAAAATACAATTTTTAAGGAAATGTGGCAAGTTATATAAAAAACCATATATTGGAGGCAATTCAGACAATGATTGATGTTTGATAGTCTTGAAGAAATTCATAAGTATGAACTATAAACGTCATTGGATAGTAGGTAATACACCAGTTACATGATGCTATCTGCTCGGATATGATAAAAAATATTGTAGTACCCGACTCTCAATGAGACATTTTGTGTCTAGCTACCCTGAAGGAGGGAAGAATAGCCCAATAAATTCAACCTGCAATAAACATGGTGTATACTTTATATGTAATCATCTTTATTTATTTATTTAAAAGTTTTATGAAAGATTACTTTTATATATACTCGTATAATTCTTAATTTTTGATATCATTGAATCATATATCTCTTTTCTTTAATTTCTTCCCTATTTCGAATTTATAGAATTTTGTAATTATCTACTTATTTGACTTATAATTCGAGCACTAGTTTGTTAGTTGGTTTTGAAATAAATATACAAATATTTAAAATAAATATGTCTGCATAACATACCACAGTGGTGCAGAATGGGATGTTGGATTAAATAAAAACGGAGGAAGAATTATATCCACCAAAGTTTCACCTTTATCTGTAGGTCGTTCGAGCTTTGATCAAATTGGCTGTACATCTCGCGAGTCTATTGAAATTCCACCAAATAATCTACCACAAGGATTCAGATTCCCATACATATACTCTGTACATTTTTTTATGAATAATAGCGTAATATGGTAATCTCAACGGGATTACATTTTGGAATCTATGCCTTTTACAAGTATTCAATGGTTTACTATTCTAAATTCTTCAGTGATTGCCCTTTTCTTGTCAGAAATAGCAATGATCATGCTGTGAACACTTCACAAGGGAATAGGGCATTTTAATCAAATTGAATATGGTGAGGACACACGAAAGGAGCTCGGATTGAAAGTTGTTCATGGTTATATTTTCCGTCCACTATGCAAGGAAATGCTGTTATCAGTTATGTGTCAGCATAGATTTACAAAAGCTTAGGAAGTATCAAGTGGCAAAGCAATGTAATTTTGACATCAATTTTGAACCCTGGAGTTGCTTTCGGTGGAGCGTTTTCTTGAGGGATGAACATCATTTTTGTATTTTCCGTTTTCTTGAAAAGCCATCGGGCTTTACTTTGTTGTATAAGCAGCTGGGTTTTGACTCCTTTGAGTTATTTTAATCCCTTACCACATATGCAGCCATATATGAATAGAGAACTTTGCATTACTTTTTAGCCTAATAGATAGTCCAATCTTAAAAAAAACGTAAATTCGAAGAACCATTTCGTCATGAAATGGAACATAATCTTTGTGTTTGAGACAATTTCTATCTGTCAACGCGTTGGATCGGTCGGTGTCGGAAAATAAAGTGCAAATTTTGTGATTCAAAATAAAATGCAAAACAGTAAGTAAAACGTATTAAAAAAATCTTTATATCCTCCAAGCATCGTAAAATATAATCAACGTGTTTATTTCAATATCTTACTTTTTAGGTTTTTGTAAAAAAATTGTTCACAAAGGCCTACTGGTTTCGCGACCTGTCTGTCCGTCTGTCCGTGCGATCGTCCGTCTGTCCGTGCGTCACAGCTAGTTTCCTCAGAAACTATAGAAGCTAGAATGCTCAAACTTTGTGAAAAGGTCAGAAGAGATAGTCTCTCAAAAGTGAAGGTCTCACCAAAAATTTAAAAATTTTTGAAGGGGCACCCTCCTAATAACGAATGAGCCCTTAAATTTTTTTTAACAAAGGTAGTCGGGTAGGATATCAAATGAAAGCTCTTGATTCGAACTTTTAGAATCTGAAATAAAAAAATCATTTTATGAATTAGGGGGTCTAGGGGAAGGCCAAATGTAGCAAAACTTTCTGAAATTGAAATTCATTCAACTTTGTTAATAATAGTATGATTCGTAGATTTTACGTTTTTAAATAGACCTAGGAATTTTTATTTTCTTTCAATTCTCATGAAAATTTAAGGAATAGTGTTTAACTTGAATATGTTCAATCGGCCGAGCATTCAGAAAAATCATTTAAGCAAGATCAAAATGGCGGCTGAACTGTGCATATGAAAGAAACTGTGCATCTTTTGCATGAATTTGAACGATTTCATATCCAAGTATTGGATGAATAATTCATGTTATTGATTAACGCTATTAGAAAACTTGTTTCTGACCCTAGGATGTTTGCAAAGACCTTCTGGTAGGAGCACTCTCCCGCTTGCTCAACTATCTCAGAATTTGTTTTTGCTTTTCTTTGATCTGGCATATATAGCTTCATATGCGTTGCAATAACAAGAACTGTGTAGCTATATATACCATATTTGGCTTCCCATGCGTTCAGGGTTTCTTTTTCACTTTTTCCAGAAATGGATCCTGCGCATTTCTATGGCCATGTTAATATCATTCCTGGTGATGGCAGCTTGAGCAACGATAGTATTTCTTCTGACAGTAATGATGATCTAGAATTCAACTCCATTCGAAAACCTACAAAACCACATATTATCATTCCTGAATTGGAATCTGATTTTTTTGACGAAGATAATGTGCCTTTGATAAATTACAGACTGTATCTACAACTTAAGCTAAGGGAAAAAAGGAAAAAAAGGAAAATGTATACAAACCAGCAAGAATATGTTAGCTAAAGACAAAATAGAACGATTCATTGGCATTGTGATCTTCATGTCTTGTGTTAAATTACTGGTTTACAGAATATAATGGTTGGAACATTTAGAATAGTCTCGGGTTTATAAAGTAAAGATGTGCAACAGGTTCGAAGCTATAACAAGTTGGGTAGACAGACCTATGCTCATGTCAGAAGGGTTTTGTACTCAACTTACAAAATGCAGTAACCAGCATCGAATAAAATCAAGAAACATGTCAAAGACGATTTTATTGGAGATAATGTGAAATTCGAGGATCATACTATTATTAACAAAGTTGAACGAATTTTGACTTCCGAGGTATTTGTTTTAGTTATACCCATAGATATCTCTAATTTTTCCAGATTTTTTAGAAACACATTTTTCATGTTTTTTCATGCAAATCCTAGCAAAGCTGTCATGTCTAAATCGATAAAAAGCGCATATGGCTGCATAGCCATATGTTTCCATAGTAATACAGGGCATATTGTTCCATAGTAATACGGGAAAATTCAAATCGCTATAACTTCGTTAAATACTATTGGATCTTTATGAAACTTTCAGAAAAGATTTGTCTTATAGAAAGTAATCTGTTTGTCAAATTTCATTGAATTTAAGGGTACCGTTTAGATTTTATTCAAGAAAACATAAAATCGATAAATCATACTATTACTAACAAAGTTGAGCGAATTTCGACTTCTCATGTATTTGTTTTTGTTGTACTAATAAAGGCCTACATTCATATTTTTTTCAGATTTTTCGGATGGAAGGTTTCCAATCGCGAGGGGGGGGGTACGCGAAAAGTTCGTACATTTCCCCTTCCCCTGCCCCCTTCGGTACTCGTAAGGCAATTTTAAGACTTGTTTTGAAAAGATCTCATTAAGACCTTTCCAATGACACCCTACTTGACTACCAATGGTGAAAATTTTTTTTTGAGGGGTCACCTCCCTATATGGGGAGACCCCCCTTAAACCCCTTTGAAAAATGTTTCCACCCTTGAACTTTCAAGAAGTCACCACTTCTGACCTTTCCACAAAGTTTCATGGCTGTAGCCCTTATAGTTTCGGAGAAAAAGTGCTGTGACATACAGACGGACGGACGGACGGACGGACGGACGGACGGACGGACGGACGGACGGACGGACGGACGGACAGACGGACACAGGTCGTGATTGCAATAGGGTTTTGTATTTTAGTACAAAACCCTAAAAAGATATTTACATTTCAATGACAATCAAAACTTAATGCCTGGTGACAGAGATGGATTCGAATTTTGGCCTTTACTAGGCAAAATTCTTGACCGCTTGTTATTAGTGCCAAAAGAAAACTTTTTGGCAGTGGACGAGCAAATTATTCCCATTAAATGCCGTCACGAAATAAAGCAGTATGATCCCGCAAAACCAAACAAATCGGGCTTAGAAAATCTAGTTCTAAGCAGGGTATCAGGTTTCAGCATTGATTTTGACATCTTTCTGGAAGAACAAAGGAACATATATCCATCAGATGCACCTGATCTTGGTGCTACTTCAAAATTGGTTACCAGATTGACTTCCACAATTGCTCGACATCAAAACTTTAAAATTTGTTTTGATAACTGGTTTAATAGCCCGCAAATCTAAGTTTATCTGTTTAAAAGTGGAGTGCTACCTTTAGGAACTATAAGACTGAACCAAGTGCCGAAATATGCCCTCTGAAAAAGAATTGAAAAAGCAAGGACAAGGCAGCATAGAAGAAAAAATAGCAGTCGTAGGCGATGTGAAACTGAGTTTGGTTTGCTGGTTTGGCAAGAAGAATGTCTATTTACTTTCAGCATATGTGGAAACCGAATCGACAACAACAAAACGTCGTTATGTTCGACAAGCGAAAAAATCATAAAAATCTCCCCAAGCCGTCGACGTTTACAATGAACATATGGGTGAAGTCAACCTGCTTCACTCAATGCTTGGCTATCACAGAATTTATTTGCAAACTTGCTAGTGGTACAAGAGAATTTTTTTCACATGGTGAATTTTTGCATTGTCAATGCTTGGTTTCTTTGGTGACGAATCGATTCAGGCCAATACATGCCTTTATTTGATTTCAAATTCGCAGTTGCCGAACACGTGGGTAAAGCGGGCAAAGCTTCGATACCAAAAAAATGAGGTCGTCCATCGAGCATTCCTGGAACAATGGCATCGAGCCGAAGCGGCTCTCCCATCAGCTTCTCTAATCCTCCAGTCCCTTTAAAATAACCTGGACTTCAAGAGCTTCTCTTGGATTCAGCATGGTCTGACAGGGTCAGTCATTTCCCTATTTGGAAGAAAAATACCCGACAAATAAGCCAGTACTGCTCAAAATATCGTTCTTTCACTCAGTGCGAAAAATGTAAGGTGTATAAATGTTACAACGATAAACGCAATTGTTTTAAGGAGTTTCACAAAATATAAGTTGAATTTCGCTTAAATACATAAGAATGGATTCACACGGAATAGCTAGACTGAATATGAAGTTGTGTCTAAAAGTTGTGGGGGGTAAATGACTTTATATAGGTATAAGATGGGTTAAGCAGGTAAGTTTGAAATTAAGTTACGTGGACGAATATTAGGGGTTTTTATTTTGGATTGCTGAACGACCATTTGTCCCGGTTCATTTCACTCCCATATAAGTTGGAGGGTGTGATCTATTACTGTAAAAATTGCATTGAAATTTGTAATAAGTTGTTCGTTGAAAATGTTACCGTCTATTTGTTTATATTTGCGAGTATATAAATCAAGCATTTCTAGAATACCAAGTCTCGGTTTTTTGCTTTGTTGGTGTGGCATCGCCATAAAGTTTGTCTAGGTATCAGGCCCGTGTGCGTGGTTTCGTAGATATGTCACATAATTATAGTCTGCCTTGTTGTGTAAGAAAAATCATGAGTTCTCTTTGAATCTTGTCGTTAGTTTCCGTGTTGTCCTTCCTATGTATACCATGTCACATTCCCTACATGTGAGTTTGTATACCTTGCTGCTCTCGTATACCAGAATTCTGTGCAGCTGTCCATCCGCCTGTTTGTACGTCACAGCAAGTTACCTGAGCAATTGTAGCAGCTAGTAAGCTCAACTTTTGAGAAAAGGTCAGAAGTGGTGGTCTCTCAGACGTTCAGGTCTTACCAAATATTCCAAAATGTTTTAACGGGGTTCCTTTTCTAAAAAACCTGCCTTTAAGTATTCTTTTTATTGAAGGTAGTTAAGTGTGGTATCAAGGTTTAATTTAAACTTATAGAATCTGAAAAAAAAGTCATTTCATGTATCAGAGGGTCTAAAAGGAGGCAAAACATTCGAAAATGTTGTATCCTCCCCTCGTGATTGGATACCTTTGGACCGAAAAATCTGAAAAAAATCACGGAGACGGGCCTCTATCAGTACAAGGGTAACAAATACCTCAAAAATCAAAATTCACTCAACTTGATAATAATAGTATGATGTGTAGATTTTACGTTTACTCTCATTAAAATGGTTCCCTTCAATTTTTTTGGTTTTACAGTTATGTAGATTAATAAAAGATCGCTATGCTCAATTTTATGAAAATTGAATCATAATCAAGTGTATTATAGACATTTCAATTGTATATAATTAAAACAACAATAACACGTCTTTATGATTAATATATGTACATATATTTTATATCAACAAAGGTGCTCTAATTTTCTTCCGATTTTCATAAAGCATTACAAATCCTTTCTAGTATGGGAACTCTCCTGCTCGCTCAACTTGTTGATGTTTCATTTAGTTTTGGTTTCGGTTTGTTTCCAATGTTGTTGTTAGTTTGGAATGAAGCTTGCAGTTTTTATTTCCTAAGGATGTTTCTTTGCCCACGTATGCTAACAAGATTCATTGTTGGTGGATCTTATGAGTTTCAGTCAGTTGGTGTTTATGTTTGTACCATGTGATAAATTTTTCAAAGTCACGTTGTTTGTATCTGTTATTAATAGCCATTCTGTAAATATTGCTTAGTTCGTTGGAGTTGTTAGTAGAGTTATAGGGATGGCGCGGAGTCTCTGCACCATTTATCTGTACGCTGCTAGGTTATGTTGGGTGAGGTAGTTACATGTTACATGCATGGTAAGATCAGTTGGATTTGGTTATCTATATATTTTTTAGTCTCATCATTTTTATATGTGACGGCCAGGACCATATAGTTGAGTTGTTCGTTTGTTTCTTTTCCTTTAGTGAAATTTATATTCGAGTGGTTCATTCATATAGGTAAGCGGTTTATCTTGTTTATTTTCTTGTGAGTCTTTTTGCACTTCGGTTAGTAATCTTCGGAAACCGTACTCCTCTGCAACGCTAAAATTTTATCAGTCTACTGTCTCAGTCTCTGGTAATGTTGACGCAATGCCTTGATTGGCAGCTTGTAAAGCATGTTTTCTTATCGTCTCATAACATAAATTGGAATGCTTGGAGTCATGCACACCCGTCGACTTGTCGGATAGTTCTTTTTGAGAGCATTGGTAAGTGACCTGTCTGTGAAGCTTATTTGAAGCTGTCTGGTCAAATTGCCAGACGACAGGTAGCTTGTGATTCAGACTTAGGTAAGCGTGGTTGGATGTAAAAGTAATACTATGAGCACGCGCTCCACTTGACGCTTCAGCTAAGGCTAACGTTGCGCTTCCTTTGAATTCAAACTTTAGTCCATCGTTATTTCCTCGGTTCCATATTGAAGTGATTTTACCCGAGCTTTATGATGACCTTCTTCACTAGTATCACGATCAGTTCAGACTTGCAGTTTTGTTTTGATTGCGTGTGAAAGCAAACGTGTCCGTGGATTTTAGAAAAATGAAAAAATAGGAATATCGGTCGGTGGTTACATTCTTTTTTGTAAGGAAAATCATGCTTCTGCAATGGTGACCGTAAAAAATTTTTTCAACGAGTTTCAACGTTATCACACACCGGCTAACACGCAGGATAATGTGACAAAAATACACGAGCTCGTATTCGCAGTCCGCCGCTTGAAGTTGCACGAGATGATGAGACAGTAGGCATATCAAAAGAAAACGTGTCTTATCCTCCATGAAATTTTTTACATGAGAAGGCTGGCGGCGCGATAAGTGCCACGTTTGCTCACTTCAGACAATAAACACAGCTGTGAGATCACTTGAGATCAGTGCTTGAATATGTTTAAGCACAATCCGAAGGATTTTCTGCATCGTTTTGTGGCCATCGACAAAATATGGCTCCATCGATATACACCAGAGACCAAGTAGCAGTTATAGAAGTGAACTTCATCCGGCAAACGTGCTCCAAAGAAGGCGAAGTCTGTCTTATCGGCCAAAAAGGTAATGGCCCCAATTTTCTGGGATTCACAAGGTGTGATCTGCATCGCCTACCGGGAGAAGGACAAAACGGTCACAAGGCTCTACTATGCGGAGTTATTGGGCGGATTCGACACAGAATCACAAAAAAGGCCCCAATTGGTGAAGAAAAAAGTGCTCTTCCACCAGGCCAAATTGGTCGAATTGGGCTACAAGCTGCTACCCATCCACCATGTTCTCCAGAATCGCGGCTTTTTTTTGTTTCCAAACTTGAAAAAGTCACTCGCCGTGCAGAAATTTGAGTCAAATGAGGAGGTCATTGGTGCTACGGAGACCTACTTTGCAGACCACGATAAAAAGTATTTTTTAGACAGGTTAAAGAAGTTGGAGTGTTACTGGGTCAAGCATATCGAGCTAAGAGGAGATTGTGTTGAGAAATAAACTGCCACTTTTTCAAAATTTTCGTTTTGCTTTTGGTAGCTAAGTACTTATCTGACCACTTTTGTATATTGTACAATTAATTACGACGGCAAGCAAGTGCAGGGCCCCAATCACGTGCAAATTCACTGTAATATATGTTTTTATAATTCATATACGTCATGAATAATATTATTGTAAGTAGAGTTGCGATCATATTTACAATTGCTTTCCTACACAAAAACATGGTTTCGTATTTTTTCAGATGCTTCAGCTTACAGGGCACCCACCACTGGAGGGATAAACTTATGCACTCGTTTCCTTCCCTACCACGAAATAAATGAAACAAAAAGGAAATTATAATTCCTGGAACAGCTTTCTCTTATCTCTGAAAAAAATTTATGAACAGAGATCTGAACATCAAATCCTAATTTAATCTTCATGAAAATCTGTAAATAAACATTGAAATCACACCAAACATTTTGCATAATAAACATCTAGCTCAGCAATTTGTGAAGAAAATGTAAATTTCATGAGCATTTAACATGAAAAATGCTGACGAGAACTTTAAAATATGGTGCTTCCCGCATTACAATAACTCATTTGGAATTCCAAACCCAATGAAGCACTTTAGTGTCATAAAGGTCATTCATTCATTGCGCAAAGCGTTGGCAATATAGAAATATAAAAGTTTGTGAACTCCACCCGAAGCACCCTTAGAGCTTGAACCGCACCCCGTAACGTTCCATCCCATCAAATAACAGATATACATAATTCTTATTCTGAAAAATTATGGGAAGCAAACCAAAGCAAAATACAAGGATACCAGTTTGCTCGCAAGTAGATGAAGTTTCACCTCCCCCCAGTCAAGCAATAGAAAATCTAACTAGAGACCAGCTACTATGTAGATTTGCTAGCTGGTACATAAATAGCTAGGAATATACTCGTAGCTGTACTACCATCTTTTCTTATTACTGGATTATTCCATTTCCAACAGCATTCAGCGTGTAGTTTGTTCTACATTTTAGCTCAAAACAGGATAGCAGTTGAGCGTGACTGTGAATGTTGGGGACAGCTTTACGATCTCCATGTACTGTAAATTATACCATGAATATCATCTCTTTCAAAACGATGATGCTAGCAAAAATCTAATACCTATTTCTTCATCTGTATCGTAAGGATGATAAAGATAAGTCCGCTTTTGATATTAAGACATACTAAAAGAATTTTCGCTCACTTAGTGCGAGAACTTTTCCGGAAGAAGCCAGTTATATGAATGGAGCTTAACAAAACTTGGGCATTTATTCCTTAAGTCAATAGTTTTTAAGCTGGCAGAGTAAAAAGCATTGTTTATAAAAATTAAATTAATAAAATGACGCTTCTAGATGATACTCACTGACTGTAAGCCCATAAATAAAAAAAAATGGAAACAATTTCCTCAAGAATTGCCTTAAATTTGATAAGCTTGATCTAAGTTTGCTTTTAATTTTCTTCCGTTTTGTAAACTCATTTTTTCTCAAAAAGCCAATAGCTTCACAAAGTTAACAGAAAAATTCCGTTCTCCTCCCTTGAACTTCATTTATGTAATTCAAGGCCTCGAATTCAATCACAGTAACCTTAAACAGAAAAGGACGTTATTCAACTCTAAACAAGCTTAAAATCACATTTTAAATGCAAGATGTGAAAACTCATTTAATTCCATTGGTCATATTATGAATGAATAAACTTAGTCGTAGCTTTCGAAGAGACTTTTATCCTGTTGGTTTCTCTGCTGTCCGTTTAGCTTGCAAATTAACCAAAACACGCTCATTCAATTTAAAAACTCTACAGCAAGGAAGTATTTTCCAAATGATAAAAGTTCAACTGGCGAGATGGGATTTTAATGTTGTCTTGCAGTTTTAATTAACGACAAGGCTCTGTTGACAGCATTTTATTAGTAATGCTTCCGAGGCGGTTTATTTTCTTCCCCGGGATTGCGAATCGCTAATTTTAATCCATAAACTTTTGTGATTTGGTTTTAAGTACAGGTGTGTGTTATTGCGATGGGAATTTCAAAAGAGCAGTTTGAATTCAGTCATCGTAACTTTTTGGCAGGATTATGCAGGCAAGCACCAAGCTATGATGCTCATATTATTTAACCATTGCTTGAGCTTACGTGTATTGGTTGTATTCAATATATTAGAAAACAACCCTTTGGGTAAAGTTTCACAGTAGAAATTAACTCGTTGAAAGTTTCACGAATATTCAAAATTTTCTCTTTGGTTTGGTCAACTGCAGACGATTACGACAACGTAACAGAATTTTTATTCAATCTTCGCAAAAAATGCCCAAGCTGTAAAAGCATAGAATTAGATTTTTTGTTAAAAGCCTGCCGGGCAAAAAACTGCCATAACTTTTGATACTTTCGGAACAGACTCCCCTGAATAAGGAACATTTACGTTTAATAATTGTGGGAAGCTTTTAAAACTTTAAAATGTTCTGTGTGTCAAGTCAACACTGAGAACACGACAAAAAAGGACCCACAGCAAGAATGGAGCATGACTTTCATCAAGGGTAAGAAATGTAGAGTCATTTTGGTAAATGAGTATCCCGCATAGTCGGAAAGAGATAAATTCCTCAAGTTTGTTCATCTCGAATAATTGTCCATAGACTGGCACTGACTGGAAAAAAATTAAATTGTTCAACTTTCTAGAACTAACGTAACAAGCCATTTTTGGTCACAACAAGCCTCAAAGGTCAAATAATTTTGTTGAATTTGTCACATGCGGAGGATTTTGTGTAAAGACACTAAATATTCATTAAAAATCTTTTGGTTCGTAGGATTTAAAAAGAAAAAGTTGCTCAGAGTTGCTTTTTTAGGGTTTTGTACTAAAATCCAAAACCCTATTGCAATCACGACCTGTGTCCGTCTGTCCGTCCGTCCGTCTGTATGTCACAGCACTTTTTCTCCGAAACTATAGAGGCTACAGCCATGAAACTTTGTAGAAAGGTCAGAAGTGGTGACCTCTTGAAAGTTTAAGGGTCGAGGAATTTTCAAAGGGGTTTAAGGGGGGTCTCCCCATACAGGGAGGTGACCTCTCAAAAAAAAATTTCCACCATTGGTAGTCGAGTAGGGTATCATTGGAAAGGTCTTAATGAGATTTTTTCAAAACAAGTCTTAAAATTGCCTTATCGGTACTGAGGAGGGCAGGGGAAGGGGAAATGTACGAACTTTTTGCGTACCCCCCCCCCCCCTCGCGATTGGACACCTTCCATCCGAAAAATCTGAAAAAAAACTACACATTGCTAGAATTTGCATGCACTACAGCATTGCTAGAATTTGAATGAAAATTTCAAGAGTGATAGGTATCATGAAGATGAGTATATACAATTGAAACAAGTCGAAGAGGCAGGAGAGAGCTCCTAGCAAAAGGGCTTTGTAACCATTCTAGGATTCGAAAAAACAGGCCATGAATCGATGATTACAGTACAGAGGAGTGGCCCCTGAAAGTAAATTTCATGAAAGGTAGCCGATATGAGTATCAACTGAAAGTTCTCTATGAAAGCTTTTCAAAACAGTTCTTAAACTGACAGTTTTTGCTTCAGTGGGGGCACAGGGGGGGGGAATACATGAACAATGTGTTTCCTCCCTCGCAAATTGACACCCGTGATCTAAAAAATCTGAAAAAATTATCAAAGGAGATATTTATGGTATAACTATAACAAATACCTCAGAAGTCAATATTCGTTCAACTTTGTTAATAATAGTATGATCCTAAAATTGCACATTTTCTCCAATAAAATCGTCTTTGACATGTTTCTTGATTTTATTCGTTGCTGGTTACTGCATTTTGTAAGTTGAGTACAAAACCCTTCTGACATGAGCAAAGGTCTGTCTACCCAACTTGTTTTTACTTATGTTCTTATTTTTAATTTTTAATTCATCGGCATTAATTTGAGTATCAGTAGTCATCAGTTGCAACCTTGATGAAGACATATTTTACTTGTATTATTTATTGCAGAGGATAAAGAATAAATTCTATTTTGAACACACTTACAAAGATAAGGAAATTATCAGTTTCAAATAAATTTGCTACGCAGTGTTAACATTATAATTCCAAGTAACAAATTACGAGGAAACAATGAGCTATCATCAAAAAGATCAAGAACATGCTTGAATGATTAGCAAATCAAAGCACTAACAACGACTTCATTACAATAACTACAAATAATGGACTGATCATTAGCCACATAGATGACATGATTTGCTTACGTCGTTATAATAACATTTACAGAGTTGATAATCAAAAGACGAAATAAGGATTGGCACTTATGTAATTAAAACAGTATCAAGTATGTGGCTAGTAATTAAAAACATCCAACGTCATGGGCGAAAAACATTGATAAAAAAAAATCAGCATCACACATATTGAGAGATGAGTACACTCACGAAATTAACAATTGTGAATGCGTATCAGGATCATTCGATATGTAAATTAAATGCGATAAAAGCGCGGGTTATTTCAAAAAGCGAAAAATTGCTAGTGAAGTGAACTAAAGTAAAATTTTGATAAATAATGCGGTGACTTAAATTAAAAGAGACCACTTACTTTCTCAAGAGCCAGAAGTTGAAGGCTTGGTACCTGATATATACCAGACTGGTATTAGAAGTGAGAATTTGTCTTGCGCTAGTGTGAAATAACTCTAACAAAATTAAAAGATAGTGCAAGTTTTTTAAACTGAAATAATAAAGAATCCGAAACTAAAGTTGGAAATTTAAGTTTAAAAGTTTAAATAAAAGGAGCACAAAAAAAAAAATCACGTACTTCGGGTTATTTCGAGTGAATTCTTGATCGAAAACATACAGGTCTCGTAAGTTCAGAAGGACTCCAGTCTATTCTAGGCTACGTTGAAATAAACTTTTGTAACCTAGGTCAAATTTAAGGTATTCAAGATGGTATAAATGCAACGATTTGGTTTACACTGTAAGGTTAGTTTAACCAAGCTTTAACATCCACCGAAGCACCATACACGTACAATGCCGCAACGATAAATTTAACCATGGGAGCCACAGTTTGACAGAACCGGAACAAAAGAGGAGCAATGACTATGACCAAATACGGTAATGGTAACGAAATAAACCAAATTCCGTAATTGAATTCTGGGCTGATTCCCATCTATCATTAAGACGCTGATGGAAGGATTTGCGCAATTTTTTCTAAATATATCGACTTCTAGAGCTGCTTGGAACCCTAAATGCTTTCGACTTTTCTTATAACGATGACTACTGGTAGTACAGGTTAAAAACCAGTTCTTAATTTGAAGCGTTAAAAATTTGAGAAGATAAATCAATTTCAATCGGTGGAGATTTGACACCATCATCTAGTGAGAAAAATCCACCACGTAATGAGAAACAAGCCATAGAAAAGGCGAAGAGTCTAACCCAAGCTCAACAACACAAAAATGAAAGCAATATTTGTTGCAGGCACGAAAAATACAATGAAGCCACTGATTACTAGAACTAAGCAATAAAACATGTCCATCCACAAATAAAAAGAATTCGGCAATATTCTTTCAAAATCGTGCAGCCACTTAAGAAACGCCAAAGAAAATGAATCAAATAAGGCTGACTTTGCTAAGCCTCCGGAATATAATCCATGCTACACAAAAGCATATGTTAGACTAGGAAAATGCACATAGGAACCAAAACACACAGCAATGATAAGTCTCGTGCCAATTCATGGTTTATAGGAAATTCATACAAATGACGTCAGAATCACGACCAGTGGAAAGGAAGTACACGCACTCGACCATCTTTGAGTAATTTGTGGCAGTTGTTACTTACCATCTTACTCTACCTGACAGTTGACAGTACGTCCCGAGATACTCTTCAACAAATGAGAACACACCCACATGAAAGCCATTTCAGCTTGCTAACAATAAAAGTTCCACTTTTGCACTCACATGGTGGCCAGCAAAAGATAAAACTACTGATGGTTTAGACCAGTCCAATTTGAACCAGTATTCGATGAATATTGCAAGCAGCTTTGTTGCAAAATATGGGAAATTCATTGTTGCTGATCAAACTTGTTACAACTCAGGTAGAAGTCGAATGTTGCTGTGCAACTGGTTATGGACCAACCTGAATTGGAATCCGGAGAAATGTTAATGGAAAAGGAACGTTCGTGGAAGATGGAAAAAATCAGTTGTCGGTGACTAACCATACAAGCTGCGTTTGGGTGAAATGCATAAAATGCTGCGGATTGGCGTTCTTGGGTCTGTTCTTTTTGCGATAGTGATATTGGTTGTGAAAATTCCAGAGTAGGCAGAAAACTTTTGAAAAGTTTTGTCAGCGAATGGTTCTATCGTAGAAAATTCCTGATTGCTGGCATTCCACGTTGAAATTTGGTTGGAAAAAAATCATTATCGGAGGATGTTTGAAGTGCCAGCAGCAAGGGGCCCCCAACTTTTAGGGTAAGAAATTACTAGAATTTTTGTTTTAAAAATTGTGCATTTTTCTATCAATTTCTTATACACAGTTAGTCCCGTGGAAAACGGAATTTTTTCTAAACATCGATTTATATCGGCGCCACCTATTAGTGGATGTTAGCAATGGAAAGGTCCATTCTTAACTGACATCCTGTCAAAATTGTATGACATTTGGTTCAATGGAGACCAAAATATCGCGCTCAAAGTGACAGTTTGTTTGTGGCATGGGTCGAAAAATGAACTTCGAACAAAGAGCAAATATTAAGTTCAATATTGTAAGGATTTGATTAAAGAGTCAAACAAGTTGAAGTAGCAGGAGAGTGCTCCGGCCAGAAGGGTATTGTAAAACAATTAGTAAATCAAAATATTTATTTTGTACATCAAAACTTGACTAATATACAGACTCTATAAATTGAGTACGAAGAATTTTGTTTCAAGTGTTTTGACCCCGTCGTTTAATCAGTCATGATAACACATCAATATTACAAACCACTTATAAAATTATTATCAAAACTCCTATGTATTTATAGTGGCTAGGTCCGTTGCAAACGTGTATCTCCCTAGTATCACGAGTTAATGTTGTTGTAATTATTAAATATTCAATCGGCTATAACTTAGCTGTTTATTATTCAATTATCGTGAAATTTTTAGAACACATACAATTGCTTCAAGAAAACTTAAATAGTAAATTGCTTAAGCGTCCCATTTTGATTTTATAGGCAAAAACGTCTCACCTCTGTGATTTTTTTCAGATTTTTCGGGTCAAAGGTATCGGATCGCAAAATTTTTGTACATTTCCCTTTCCCCTGCACCCCTCAAAGCAAAATTTGTCATCAAGACCTTTCATTTGATACCCATATTGCCTACATGCGATGAAACTTTTTTTTCGGGGACCACTACCCTATATGGGGAGACCCCCCCTGAACACCATATAAATTTTTTGTGTGATGAAACTTTGAAGAAGGCATCACTTTACACCTACACACAAAATCTTATGTTTCTAGCCTATGTAGTTTGCGAGAAAAAGTGGTGTGACACACGGACGGGCGGACGGATGGACAGACAGGACGCGATGTTAGTAGGGTATTGTAAAATGATTTTTTCTACATGTTCTCCAAATTGCACTTGCCTATGAAAGGAAACCGTTATGCTGACGTAGAGGCCATCCGAAGAGCGACGACCGACGTAGTAAAGTCGATGGATAAAAATGATTTCAAAAACTCATTTGATATTGTTATTGATCATGCAAAACGTTGTATTGATGCGGAAGGAAACTATTTTGAATAAATTAAATGAGATTTGCCGGAATATTAAGTTTTTGTCTTTATTTTGAAAAAGTTCCGTTTTCCAAGGGACAGACCTTATATATGAGAAAGAATTTATTGTAATTATAAAGAAAAAAAGAAGTATTGCTATGCTATGCTATTAAAAAACTAACAAGTGAATGTGAAACGAAGTTGGATTCCACGTGTTACATTTATTCTGCTTCCCTGATTGCCCCTGTTGGTTTCGGGTCGCAAAAATATTCAGTGTTCACGTCTAAGTGGCCACAAAGTGTGTGAGTTGGGAGCTATTTTGTCTTGTAAATCAATCCGATTAGATTATATTTTCTTTGTAAGCGAGGAGACCTTTTCATTTTGTGTCTTTAGTTTTCCTGACTACAGATAGTTGTCGTTTTTTTTGTTTTTCTTCTTGGAACGGCCCAGGTCGAGAGTTTGCGCTTCAAGCAATCAGGTGAATCTGGGGATCAGGAAAGTAAGCACATGGCACAGCAAGACTCGTCTGAGTGTTGAAGCTGGCAATTCCCATGGTCAAACCGTACAGCACCGGGAAAATCTGGTTACAGATTTTCGCTTAAAAAGAATACTGTGACTTTGGAGTCAAAGTGCATCAAAGAGGTAATAAGAAAACATTTAAAAAAATGTAATTTATAACTTGTGAAAATGCTGCGAAAAACCTATGCACTTAGTCTGCCTCTATTAAAAGAGGGATTAGAAAAGCAAAATACCTTTACTGAAAGTAGCCAGCCACGATTGATTATTCATTTAAGAGAGAGAAGGAGAGAGAGAGACTATTCCACTTTGGGCCCATGATAACGATAACTCGCCTAGAAATGAGCATAGGAGCCAATCGCTTTAGACCAGTAGAGCCCCAGAGGAGTTGCCAAATGACAATCACGGCTCGCCAGAAAAATTTGCATAACAGTTATCCGATTTAGTCTCGCCATGTAAAGCAAATTACCTCACGAAAAATACAATTGTAACCACAAAAGTCTACTCTACAGCCAAATCACACAACTCTACAACTGACAAGAATTGGCCGGTACAATTCTGCTGCAAATTAACCAAAAATTCCTTTAGTGGAAAAGCAGACAATTGCGACATTGTTTTTCTGTTGTCAAAACATCGATTTTACAACAACTAATATAAATGAAAATTAATCTAATCGGCCACTTCATACGAAAAATAAATAATCACCTGCTTTGTTCCCTATCTAAGTATAATGATAAGGCACATCTTTTCCTTTGAAAATTCCGCCCGAATTCTTAGAGCAATTTCACTTCTCCAATTGACATACACTCTAAAGTTTCCAAAATTTCTCGACTCCGGCTTTTTTCTGGGATTCACAATGTGTGATCTGCATCGACTACCAAGACAAGGGCAAAAAAGTTACAGGGATCTACTTTGGCAAATTTTTGAGCAAATTTGATGCCGAATTGCAGAAAAAAGGCCCCAATTAGTGAAGAAAAAGGGCTCTTCCAGCATGACAATGCACCAGCTTCTACCTCCGCCATTGCTACGGCCAAATTGGTCAAACTGGGCTACGAACTGCTACTCTATCCACCGCAGTCTCCAAATTTGGCCCTGTGCGACTTTTTTTTTGTTTCCAGACACGAAAAAAGCACTCGCCGCGCAGAAATTTTGGTCTAATGAGGAGATCATCGCCACCATGGAAGCCTACTTTGTGGACCTCGAGACAACGTATTTTTCAGGCAGATTAAAAAGTTGGCCTGTTTTTAAAATACTGGTCTTACAGCAGGCTAGCCAACATAAATTAAACGCTTTGGCAATCCAGGAAACGGATTAAACTGAAATCGACATTCAAGATATGAGATCCCACACAATATTCAAAAGTGGGAAGCCTACTGGGAAAGGAGAGGTTGGAGTGGACTTTATTGTGAATAGAGAGTTTAAATCATACGTTCTTGATTTTAAGGCAACCAATAAGCTGTTGTGTGTGATGCGTATACAAGAAAAAATTTTCAAAATTCAGCTTATAAATGCTCACGCCTCAACCGAAGAAAAGGACAAAGAAACAAAAGACAAGTTCTAGAACCACCTGGAAAGGCTAGTCGACTCATGACACAAAAATAATTCTGGGTGATTTCAACATTAAGGTTGGCAATGAGCTGTCTCATCAGGAAATGACTGAAAGATATAGCCTCTACGATGAAACAAATGACAACGGCCAACACCTCATTGACTTTGCATACAGCAGAAATCTAGTCAAATGTTCAATTTGCTTCCACATTGACGCGTTCATAAAATTACCTGGGTATCATCGGATGGCAAAATACAAAACCAGATTGACCATGCTTTGATTCAACAACGTAAGGCCTCACGCATACTTGACGTTCGTACATATTGAGGAGCCAATTGCAACTCAGATTATTACTTGATCAAATTAACTCATCGATGTCAGATGTCAAAGGCGTATTCAGGGAAGACCAGCCCGCTGCAAAATTTTTGACATCGAAACGCTCCGAACAGTGCCCATGGCCAAAAATTTCAAGGAGACCCTCGACAACTAACTGGCTCCCATCTTACCAAACGCATTGTTAAAGACAAGTAACGAGCTCTAGATGGAAGGGAAAGCAGCTATTAAGACCGCGCCAGAACAGATGATTGAACATCAAGCCGACCACAAGAGAAATGATTGGTTCGATGATGATGATGATGATGATTCGAATCAGGCATACAAAGATTACGTAGGTTAAAAAACCAGGACGAGGAGAGAAAACTATGAACATTTCAGAAGAGTAGCGAATAAGATAATCAGAATCACGAAAAGAAAATACTTTGACGGTCAATTGTGAAGCTTTAATGTAAGGATAGCAAGCAACAACACAAAACAAGCATATAAAGTAGTGGAAAGCCTGAAACGTGGTTATCAGCCCAAAACCACGCTCTGTCGTCATGACATCGGCAACCTCATCGCTGTTAAAAGCAGGATTAAAGGAAGATGGGCATAATATTTCAAGGACCTCCTTAATCTTTCGTATACCTTAAGAACAACTGGGCCTAAAGATGTTCAAAGAAAGCTTCCATTAGGTCCACCAACTGTGGATGAAGTTTGTTAGAGTATCAAAGCCCGAAGAGTTATAAAGCGCCAGGCATCGATGCGATTCTAGTGGGGCTTATTCAATAAGGTGGCAGCGATGTTCAGATAGCTATCCATAAAGTTATCCAGCACATTTGGCAACAAGAACATATGCTAAACGGGTGAAGTCAATCAATTATATTCGCTATTCACAAAACTACAAAGGCATATCACTTCTTTTTACGGTGTACAAAATATTTCCAAACATCTTAGAGAATAAAATAGGATTATACGCTAAAAGTATTATTGGAGAGTAGCAAGGTAGTTTTCGAGTAGGTAGATCGACGATAGACATATTGTTCACTGTCAAGCATGTTGAAAGTTCAACATAGATGCGCACCGAATTTTCGTTGACTTTAAGCAAGCATACGATAGTATTGACCGTAACGTACTGTCTCAAATAAAGCTTTGCTTTGGCATCCCAGCCAAGTAAGTCCATCTTACCAAAATGACAATGACGTCGACCACCTCCCAACTCTACATCAATTACCAAGTCACTGACACTTTTGACACCAATATCGGACTGAAGCAGGCAGATGGGCTGGCCCTATTACTATTAAGTTTGACTCTGGACTACGTCATCAGAAAGCTACGTGTCGATACAACAGGTACGTTATTATACAAGTCGAGCCAAGTGGTAGCCTATGCGGACAATATCAATATTTTGTCTCGGTCATAAAGAACTAACAAAGGTCTCTTCGTAAAACTTGCCAGCGAAACAAAACTAGTAGAGCTACAAATCAATGAGAATATAACAAAGCTCCTAACGCAGTCAAGGAAAAATATCTCAAATGCCCAAAATATCACACTTGGTGAATACTAAATCGAAAATGTGCTTGGATTTATATACTTAACCACCAAACTAATGAGAGTCGGTAATGAAAGAAGCGAAATACGCCGTAAAATACAGCTCGCAAATAAAGTATTTTATTCTGTTTTGATGATCTTGAAGACCAGTTGCATACAAATCGGTAATAAGACCTGTGTTATGCTATGGGTGTGAAACATGGACATTGACTAAAGCATCCGCAGAGACGGCTTCTCAGGTGAATAATCGGGGTGAAGAAAGACGGCGACCAATAGTGAATTCGATGAAACCATCAGCTGTATGAAATTTCGACGAGCCGGAGGTTTCAACAATAGGCTGGCCTTATGATTCGAATGAACGAACAACGCATGGTCAAAAAGATATTCGATGGGAGAAATGATGGCCGGAGACCAGTGGGAAAACCGAGGAAACGCTGGTCTGACTCGGTCGATGAAGAGTTCATCGCTGCTCGGATTTCAAAATTGATGGACGTGGTCGATGGACCGAGACAGTTGGAGGCGCTGCTTGCAGGAAGTGAAGGCCCAATATAGGCTGTAATGCTCAAAAGACGAAAAAGAGAAAGTTGGAGCATCACTGGGTTAAATGTATCGAGCAAGGAGGAGATTATGTTGAGTAGTAAATTGCCACTTTTCTAAAATATTCGTTTTTCTTTTGTAGACTAAGTACTATCGGGGCATCCACGTTTGTCACTAATTAAATACCTAATTTTTTTTTTTCATATTGCCTGAATCATATTTTTTCAAAGTTATATTTATAGATTTCTGCACTTTGACTAGCCCAGAAAATATTCTTTCTTTTATATAAGTTCCTCTCTTTTTAAGAATTAGGTGTCGTCAGCTCATGGTAAATTTTTGTACTAGTAATTTTACCTTATTTATTTTCAACACAAAAGGCTAAGTGTTTGCCTTACCAGTAAACTAGTGAAGAGGAGTCGTAGTTTTATTTCTTGTCTCTTGAAAATTGTGAAGCCACAGGCTTATTCTGTGACAGTAAAAGTACTACAGTGATGGCGCGGTGGAATTAGTGTCTTTATGGCGCTTCTGGGCGAGTAGCTAGCCGATGGAGCAGTACGGAAACCCAAAGAAACCCGTCTCAGAAGCAACTCTTTTAGTAAGGATAACAATGTTTGGCACTGTTAGTTTACCTAGCTTATGACTCGGAACACCGAGACCATGTATAAACGGAAGCCTTAACTCATGCGCTGTACGACCGGGAACTACAACAAGCTGTTCGATTAGCCAAAGTGCAAGCGGCATAGGATACCTTAGCCTATGCCTTATACTTTGAAGGAACCAAAAAGATCATTCGTAATATAGTCCAAGTTTGAGAAGTTGTGTCAGAAGACTGCAGATATTAGAGCATGGATATCGCCCGAATAACACAGGTTAATGGTACTCCTGAATGTTGGAATGGAAAAAGGGTTCAGCAATGAGATTGCCAAAAGAGGTAGAACGCAGGCTACAGTTTGACATACGGGCCTAGAAGCAAATCAAGATAAAGCATAACTGAAGAATTAAATAAAAGAGCGAAGCACAAAATAAGAATTGCTCTTAAAAATGTGCGCTCAGTTGTTCAAACTGTGATGAGTGAAGGCATCTTTAACTTGATTGCTACGAGGATTGACATTATTATTATAATGAACTATTATAATTCTCCATCCGCCAAAAAGAATGCGTGTAGTTCCATGATGCAACCAGTATTTTTGCTTATTCTCGACTGACTTGATGTTTATTTTCAACTTTCAAATTTGTATATTCCATATGGAAGAGTACTTGTATATCTATTTTTGAAGGGAAAAATTATTAAATTTAGTTGGATACAATGATTTTGTTTCACCAACTTTCCTATCGAGTTTTGAAATCGGGCAACACTGTTGCGAACAATAGGTCTTAGTAATGAACTAAGGGTTTTTGGAGGAGTGTGTCAATCAGGACGTGAATTTCTTGTCATTGATTGCACACAAGAAATTTGCTCAAACTAGTGAAAATAAGGGAAGATTTGGTCTACTTTTGGACAGGTTCACCGGCCCTAACAGCATCTGAAGAAGGATTCCAACCAATGCCATCGGTTACGATGCGACCGGCCAATGATACACATTTGCCAACAGCAAACACATGTATTTCACGTCTCTACATCCCACTTTATTCCAGCAAAGCAGTTCTAAGACACCAGTTATTATTGGCTATTAAATCAAATACTTTCGGTTTCGTTTATATATATAGTACATAATATGAAACAATTATGTTCTACTGCAATGTCGTATTACTTTATTATCTATAATAATTAAAATTTTAGTTTTAATTAATTATTAAGAGATAAGGAATGTTCTGCACAAAGTTCATTGACGTGTGTGTATAATGAAATAAGACAATTTTCTTTTCATTTTTCTATTAAAAACCAATTTCGAATATTGTAAATTAGATTAAGATTAAATATGAATGTATTTGTTGGGAATACATTAAAACCATTAGTTTTAAGTCATTTGAAGATAAATTGCTAGGATATAAAACATAAACACACTCCGAAAATGATCTTATGAAGAAAAACAGAATAAAATGGAATTGCGCTCTAATGTCTTACTTTATGGAATGTTGCTTCCAATTTTTACGGAATACAATGTTGCATAGACTTTGAAGATATTGGCGATGCAGTCATAAAAACGATAGGTTTTAATAAGTTGAGTCAGAATAGGGTTGAACATTTTAGTTAGTAATTGCAACGCCATAAAAAAATGAGATTAACCAATAAGGTATAGTCATAATTTAATAGACTGGATTACAAAGAGAAATGAATTGATTTATACTTAGTTTTATGACCCCCCCACAAAACTTTTTCATCCCAAGTGCATGGAAGAGGGTATAGTGCTAATTGCTTGTCGTAGCAATTGCAAACTATTGGATCAACGGGTTTGCATTTGCTATGCTGGGTGATTAGTAGAAGACTTGCACTTGGGTGCATTTAGAGTTTTGGGGTGATTTTGTTTTTGTTTTGCTGGTTTATATTTTTCCTGTATTATGATTTTTGACTTGAATTCGATATTTTTTTTGAAAGGCAATAGATTTTGAGATAGTCTTGAGTTGACCGCGCGGAAGGAGTTTAAATCGCCGACGAATTTCCGATATTTAAGAAGAAGTTTAAATCGCCGAAGAAGTTTTCGAATTATTAATAAGAAGTTTCCGATATTTAAGAAGAAGTTTTCGTTTGTTTTTGTGATACCGCCAAAGGTATATCGCGAAGAGTGATTGTGGATTAAGTCGCGATTGTGCCAGGAGGATTCTTACTCACACCAACGGGGGAGTATTTGATTGATTTTTTTTTTTGTTTTCTTTTGTTGATATTTACCTTTTTTTCTGTGCTGCAGTGAGGACACACGAGAAAACAGAATTTAGATCTGTTCCTTCCTGCGGCTTATCTGAAACATCTATCGTTTTTCCTTTTTTCAACCAATATGTCTAGCAGATAGACAACTGTTTTATTCATTTCTCGAATGATCCTCCCATCCCTATCCTTCCTAATGTGTCTGCGACTTATGTAGGTAGCCCAGCACGGGCGGAGAGATTCCGGAAAACCACGAACCGACTGAGCGCTAGCCGGCCTCAGTATGTCACCCCGGAATAAATATCTCTCTGCCACAACCTAATAAGGTCTGCGAATGCGGTGAGCATCGTGGCTCGCAACAACACTGACGGAAATTTACTGGAAAAAACTAAGCAACAATCCTACAAATTACATACTTAACCAATTTTAATGCCTCATGCACTTAAAGAAAACTTTCTTCTGTTCCAAAACAAAGTTGCCTGATTATTCACTTCAATATCCTCACTTAAAAGCAAAAATCAACTACGCTTTTTTTCATCATTGAATGAAACTTGAATTGGTTGTAACTATTCCTCGACATTGATCTTTTAAAGAGTTTGTTACAAGTAACCCTTGTTTCCCTCCCTACCACCTGGAAGGAATTCTCGCGTATACAAGTAACGCGGGACCATAAGAAAATGAAGAATTTATTTTGAGCACCGGGATAGATGAGCCACTGCAAGCGCAGATTTGTGTTCAGAGATAATTTCGAATTGAAAAGTAATATTGTTAGATGTACAAATAATTCTGCGAGCTACTGTCGCAATTGTTTTCACACGATTAAGAACATCAACAAAACGAATTTACTCGAAACCACGAGAACCCAACAAGCATGATCAACATCTGAAAGTGAGACCCTATATAAAGGCGAGCTGAATGGATGGGGGGCAATCATTCATTCGACCGCGATAAGAACTGCGATAGTGTGTGGAAAGCGATATTGTTCGAGTAATAGAAAAGTGATTTTCGTAATAGGGAAGTGATTTAGAAGACAATTGCGACAAGAAATTTATGGACAAGTGTTAGACTTTTAATAGTGAAAATTAAAATTAGTGAAAGTGTTGAATTGATTATTGTGCATTTTTGTAATTAAATAAACTCTTTTAACTTAAATTAAAAGACATCGCGTTTTCACTTTCCCGGAACATTAAAATTATTGGCCGCGAACCAGTAGCACGCGACAATATGTAAAGTAGAGTAGTTAATCGAATTTATGTAACCCGTGCGTAAGTATGCAGAGGAATCCGGCTCCACACCAGACCAGGGGAAGGAAAAGCTTCCTCTGATATGACATCAGAACAACGGGAATAAATGGCCGTCAATTGCTATTTGTCCAATTTTGTAGCTTCAGGGCACAGAAACTGTCATAGGGTCGCTTTCTAGTTGCACTGTAGGGGGTATTGTAGCGATGGCAGTTTGTAAGGTATCTACCAAGTATCAAGTTCGCTGACAGAATGACAAATGGCCTATACGAGTAACATATGCGCCGTGAAACACACAATGGGTTGAAGTATTTACACCTGATGGAAAAATACAGAGGCATATAAAAGGAGTGAATACCCTGCTCATAGAGGTCAAAAATTGACCAATTTTGGCGTATCAGCACAGATTTAGGCGACAATAACTACAACAGCTGCAACTAGCAATGATGCTAGGATCAATACGAGTTCAAGAAATAAAAATAAGCAAAATAGACATGATGAGCTTTCCTGCTGTAATAAACTCATTCTACTCACCGATCAGACTTATTCAACAATACAAATCAATTGATAATATTCTGTTCACGTATGTCAAACTTATGGATGCAACTGCGAATGATGTAATATGCTACCAGGTTTTCGTTTTTAGGGCTTTGTACTAAAATACAAAACCCTATTGCAATCACGACCTGTGTCCGTCTGTCCGTCCGTCCGTCCGTCCGTCTGTATGTCACAGCACTTTTTCTCCGAAACTATAGAGGCTACAGCCATGAAACTTTGTAGAAAGGTCAGAAGTGGTGACTTCTTGAAAGTTCAAGGGTGAAAAAAATTTTCAAAGGGGTTTAAGGGGGGTCTCCCCATATAGGGAGGTGACCCCTCAAAAAAAAAATTTCACCATTGGTAGTCGAGTAGGGTGTCATTGTAAAGGTCTCAATGAGATCTTTTCCAAACAAGTTTTAAAATTGCCTTATAAGTACCGAGGGGGGCAGGGGAAGGGAAAATGTACGAACTTTTCACGTACCCCCCCTCGCGATTGGACACCTTCCATCCGAAAAATCTGAAAAAATCATGAATGTAGGCCTTCATGAGTACAACAACAACAAATACACGGGAAGTCGAAATTCATTCAACTTTGTTAGTAATGGAATGATTTATCGACTTTATGTTTTCTTGAATAAAATATAAATGGTACCCTTAAATTCAATAAAATTTAGTAAACAGATGACTATTTATAAGATTGATCTTTTCTGAAAGTTTCATAAAGATCGAATAGTATTTACCGAAGTTATAGCGATTTGAATTTTCCTGTATTACTATGGAGCAACATGCCCTGTATTACTATGGAAACATATGGCTATGGAGCCATATGCGCTTTTTACCTACTTAGACACTACAGCTTTGCTAGAATTTGCATGAAAATTTCAGGAGTGAAGAGGCAGAACAGAGATCCTAGCAAAAGGGCTTTGTAACCATTCTAGGATTCGAAAAAATAGGCCATGAATCGATGATTACAGTACAGAAGAGTGGCCCCTGAAAAAAATTTCACGAAAGGTAGCCGATATGAGTATCAATTGAAAGTTCTCTATGAGAGCTTTTCAAAACAGTTCTTAAGCTGACAGTTTTTGCTTCAGTGGGGGCACAGGGGGGGGGGGGGGAATACATGAAAAATGTGTTTCCTCCCTCGCGAATGGACACCCGTGATCTTAAAAAATCTGAAAAAATTATCAAAGGAGATATTTATGGGTCTAACTATAACAAATACCTCAGAAGTCAAAATGCGTTGAACTTTGTTAATAATAGTATGAACCTCGAATTTCACATTTTCTCGAATAATATCGTCTTTGACATGTTTCATGATTTTATTCGTTGCTGGTTACTGCATTTTGTAAGTTAAGTACAAAACGCTTCTGACATGAGCATAGGTCTGTCTACCCAACTTGTTTAAGATGAATTGTTGGGTAAATTGAGACAGAGACACCTGCAGATAACTGAAGTAAATTGAAATGTGTCCGCTTACTTAAAAAGGCAAGTCTTGGCGGCTTTTCAAGAAAAAATAAAGCTTGTAATTGGAGTATGTTCAATTGACCAAGTATTCAGAAAAATTATTTCAGCTGGAAAAAATGACGGCTGTTATGTGCTTATTAATCTTTTGGGTAAATTTTATCGATTTATTACACAATTATTGGATGAACTTGTTTTGATCCAAGGATGGTTACAACGCGCTTCTGGTAGGAACACCTTCCTGATCACTCAACTTGCTACGGACTTAAGTTCAACAAAAACTGGAATTCATATTAAATCGCAATATTTAAACGCATTATCTGAAATAAATCGAAAGCGTCATTAATTTGATAAATTTATAGTTTCCTTAAAATCATCGAGTCAGTCTCTCACTTTATTGATTCTGAAAAAAAGTTAAATATCTGTACATACTGACTTCTTGTAAGCACTCTTGAATGTTTAATCTACCTTATCCAACTTTTCATCATCCCTTGGGCACAATCTACGTTGATTGTATTGTCGGCCATTACATAGGCCTAAAGGGCGGCCATAATAGGGCGAGTGACATAAGAATATTATCCATACAAAGTGACACTGCGGCTCCTTTCTTTCGCAACGGATGACTTTCAAGGATCTCAGAAATGCGAAACTGAGGGAGATGAAATGCTTAAGGATGGAAAGTTTTTTTTGTACTAGATTTGAATTCGACCGGATGGAAAATTGTTGTGTCGTCCCGTTTAGCTATTTTTACATTACAATGATAATGCGTTGAGAGGGCCGATGATGATTGTTTACTTCTTGTTTGCTGTTAAGTTGTTAAGTGATTGGGTGATAATGGGCATCATAAAATAGATGAGGTTGATTGTCTGGGTGTATGAAAAGTTTTCATAGGCAGGAAGAAAAGTTTCGCCCTGCCTTATTCAAGTTCAAAGTTGTTCATGAAAATGGATGAAAGACGTATACTATAAATTCAAGAGGAAAAAGTTCATTGAATGTTTAAGAAAAAGGCAACTATGGATCTGGCAGGTGCCTGCATCAACATAATGGACTTTATATCTAACTTACGAAATGCAAAAGATGTTTTGGAAGGAGAGGGCAAGCTTTAATTTCCCATATAATGTGATGAAGCCACTGAACACACTCAAAAAGTTTGCATGCGTATATACACATTTTCAAAGGCCTTTTTAAATTTTTCCACGCTTTTTGAGCTCGTTAGCCTTGTAAGAAGTGTGTAAATAAAACACCACATTGAAATAAATTGTAAGTTCTTAATCCATGAATTTAATACTATTTTACACCCAGAACTACAATTTCCAATATTTGTCAAGTTAACATATTGCCTTCATCTTAATTTTAAAATGTTTAGCATCACATTTTAAAATTTTTTGGAAATAACCTGAAATGATTATTACAACTCCGTTTTCGCAACATTGCTGATCAACTAGCCATGAAATGAAATGATGTGAGAAAATTCAAACTTTCGAAAATAAAAAAATACTAAGTATATCGCGAATTTTTAAATTGATTGACTTCTATAGGTGTGCACTATTTTGTTTATTTGTTCAAGTAAACCAAGCGTCTGCATGGTGTCGTAGTAAGAGTGCTCACTCTATAAGCCGAAAGTCCCTCATTCAAATCCCGTTGGTGGAAACAAAATTTGTTCAGTAATTCTTTGGACGGACAATAAAGTATCGCAGCTGGGTGGATGGACACACAGCCAAACCAAGATACTGACGACATCACCTTCTTGAGGGCTGATGTTGTATATGCTGAATATAATAAGATACTCTAACCATTTATAAGCAAAGGCTCAAAAGTAGCTGTAGGGCTAAAACTAAATTCAATATTTCAAGGTTCGGAAAAGGGGAAGGCTTAAGTATACATATCTTAGTAAATAAATATGACTTTTAACTCAGAATTCAAGGGGTTTATTAAATTTCCAGCGATGAACTGTGGAATTTCAGCATTATCTTTGCAGGAAATTAATTTGAAGTTTAAAGAGGAAGTATAGTTTTTTGCGCGAAACATATTCACACGCCGATATACAGCCGATTTTGGTAAAGAAAGCCAATTTGGAAATATTTGGTGATAAAATGTTCTTCTCACAAAAATATTTTTCTTCTTCTGACTGAGTTGTATTTTATCCAAAAATATTGAATTTGTTTCAAATTTATTATCAATTTTAATGTTTGAACAAAATTTTCTGGCTAAATTGTTCAATTTATTCACGAGTACTACAATTTTGGTTGTAAAAACCTATAAATTTTGAATGTCATGCGCTTGGAGAAGTTCGTGTAGAATTTCAATTTCAAATATAGTGAATCTAATTATTTAAAAAAGTAAACTAATGCGTGTTTCGATAAATTTATGCTTATGTAGTGCAACTGAAATATGAGGGCTGCTTTTTTGGCTTCGAACTGATGATGGTTGCATTTGAATTGAACCATAAAGAAAATCTCTGAACAAATTTTAATAACAATTGTTAAACTCAAGTTTGAATCAAATGCAAAAATATCCTGAATTAGAAAATAAATGCAGAAGGCCAGCAAAACAGCACAGACTGAACGGCATCACATTTTCGATTAAATCATTTATATCGTGGCTGAAAATAAAATACAGAATGAAGAATGATTCCTTTAAAAGCTGGTCTGAATTAAGTCATAATTTGGTCATATATTCAACTTTCTCTGGAGCGTGAGATTAGTAGGTTCACTTTATTTAGAATAAAAAAAAGGAAAAACATTTGTTAACTTTTAATGATTCTCTTTATTAACCGTTTCGTATAGAACATCGAATGAGACTGGTTGAAGTTCTTAATGTAATTTTAATTGTAACCTACGTTCTACTCGACCTACATTAATTAAAATGCAATTGACTTTATTGGTCGGCATAAATTCATATTGCAAGTGTTTGCAATATTTGTAATTTCGAAAGTATCACAATAAACGGAAAGAATGTATATTGCAAACACCTTTGTAAGCAGATTGCAACATGTATGAATGAATGTTGAAACTGTGCTAATAACTTTTAAGGAATTTGTGCCGGCCAATTTACACAAAGTTCATTGTTATTAAATGTTGGTGCAATAGGTGCAGGTATTGATGACGTAAATCCTCCCTCCTTTAACTGAAAACTCTCCTGAGTTTTATTAATTACATTTATCTTAAGCGACTTGTATTTCTTTGAAAAATATGTGTATGAGATTAATAGAATAATTACAATTATGGTGATCGTCATCAATGTTATCATATTAAAAGTTGTATATTTTTTATGGAACTGTAATTCTTTTAATTGTTCAATATTGTCAATCTGGTTCAAAACAAGTTCATCGAAAGTCAATTGTTCTACAGTGTCATTAATTTTGAAAAATGAAGGAATCACAAAATTTTGTTTAACTTTTCCTTCAGTATTACTGAATATGTTTTTCCCGATTTGAATGTTGCAGTTATGGAAACTAAATAAATAGTTTCCCTTTAAATTTAGAACTCTTTCGTCACATGTATTTGTAAAGTATTATTATTCTGGTTTTTTGCCAACCTGGCTCGATTTCCATAGTTTTTGATTGAAAGTTTTTGATTCTAACACAATTTTTATGATATATACAGAGATCAGACTCCTTCAAATGTTTTTCATAGTTATTTCCCTGATAGTCGTAAAAAATGTTATTGAGTTTTACAATTTGTTGTTTTTTAAACGATAACTCTTGATGTTCTCTATTCGTGATTGGAATAAATACTGAGCTTTCCGCTAATGTAGTTGATTTGGGTATTTTAATAAAAATAATTATTTTATTGCCATCATATTTAGCTGTACCTAATTTGATATTTTGAAATTTATAGAAATCTATATTATAAGTCATTATTTTTTCGTCAGTTAAAATGTTATTACTCATTATGTTTGATCTAGCCGAAACAATGGCGCTTTGTATATGTTGTACATGATCTCCCAAAATCTTTATTCTTACCAAAATGTCTAAGTACAATAGTTGATCATAAATTTGTTAACTGTTTTCTTTTGTCTCATTGAATTTTTCCGCGAACTTGCTTCTATCTGATTCGATCGCTTCTTTTAGTTTGTCAGAAGTTTTATTAAAATGATCATTTATCCGAATATTTTTGTTTAGATTTTCAATGGCAAGGTGGTTGTTCTGATATATTATTCTAAGGTGCTCTTCTATGGTCTTCCTGTCATTGTCGTCCATTGAACCGTATAGCCACTTCATTCCCTGTCCAACTATATTAAAAAGTCCTCGTTTATGTCGATGGGGATAGTAATGTCCGTACTTTCATTCGTATCGTATTAATTTCATGTTTAAGTAGTTGTTTGTGCTCAAGTGATTCCATTTTTTCAACGTTTATTTTGAGAGAATTAATAGCATCCTCGATATCAAAGGGACTTATGATATGAAGTACTATGTCGTAATTTTGAATAATGAGAACATCTTCTATTTTTATCTCGACAAATCCGTTATCGCTATGTATCTCTTCTACAGTCAGAGCTTCTATCAATGTTGTCGGTAATATCATTAAAACCATTGATATCCAATTGACCTGAAAATTTGTTTGGCCGTTTAATATTGGTTGGGTGTATGTTATCTAGTTTTAGCTTCCTATACCTAGGTTCATACTTATGTCTTAAAGCCTTATAATTTTTAACATAGCCCTCTTCTTTAAGTAACTCTATTTCTTCCCGATTTTCATTAAGCCTATTTATTCTCTTTTCTTTTGTGTGTTTTAGAAGTTCTTCTATTTTGGCTCTATCTACATTGCCCTGTTCAACATCTATCGGACTAGCATTAATAGTAGAATGTACCGATTTATTGTACCACTCCACACATTTGAAAACCCTTTCTTGAATTGATAATTCCGATTTTTCTACCTCTAGCGTTCTAAGTTTATCTCCTAGGGTGTTGTGAAAACTATTTATATCAGCATTGCCAGTATGGCTGTTTGCTTTGGTGAAATGAACTTCCACTTCCTCTTATCTCAAAAAATCCTTAACATTAACTGAATTATACTCATTATCCATTACAAAGCGCTTAGGCTTACCCCTAATTGAAAAGTATAGCCCAATTTTTTCTACAATAGTTACACTGTTCCTATCCTCCAAATAAAGTGCTACAACGAATTTAGAAAATTTGTCAATAAATGTTATAAAACTATGTTTTTTGTTAGTGTATGTATCTACATGAACTATTTGGTTAGTGTTATTTGGGGTTTCCGTTATATAAAATTTGGGTTTCAAAGGCTTTCGATTATATTTCGCTCGATTACATGTGTCACAATTATTGATATATTTTTGGATTGTCCGTTTTAAATTTTTGAAATAGATTATTCTCTTTAGACCTGCATAGTTTTCGTTTATACCACCATGTCCCGTTCCCTTCTTATGATACTTTGCAATATGTTTGAATGCTTCTTCCTCGTTTTTCATATCTTTAGCGTGGTAGACACATTTATAAAAAGATATACTTTTGCCAAATATTTCTATCAACTTTAACTGAACTAAGTTATATTCATGCTCGGACAGATCCGAGTAAATTCCTACTTTTCCAGGTTTTAAAAATCTTCGGAATATGTCAATCATAAAATTAGTTGAGATATCTTCGGCACTTACAAATATTTTGCGTTTTTTGTCTATAGTCTCAATCTCTTTTACTTTATCTTTTGTTAGTATGATTTGGGTGAAAAAGCGATTGACCACTGTTTCCAGTATCGGAAAATGATCGTTCTGTTCCTCTTCTTGCGAATGTATGGTAGCATCAGTAGTTGAGTTGTCTTCCTCCGGCAATCTTTCCTCAAGTGCATTGATTTCTCCTGTTACCGTATTTACCCTGCTCATAAAGTCCGCTGCCTTGTTGTCCTTACCTTTTATATATACGATATTGATATCATATTCACCTAACTTCAATAACCACCGCTGTAACCTTGGATTTATGGCTTTGCCCTTGTGTTTAGTTTGTAGCCATTTGAGTGGTTGATGATCCGTCATCAAGTCAAAACTTCTGCCATAAATATACGGACGAAAATAATTGACGGCCCAAACGATCGCAAGAAGCTCCTTTTCCGTGGTAGAATACTTTTTTTCGTGTTCGTTCAAGGTCCTGCTAGCATAACTTATAGGATGTTCATCCTGCGTTAGAACTGCTCCTATCGCAAAATCACTAGCATCCGTAACCAGTTTAAATTTCCTATTGAAGTCCGGATACTTAAGTATCGGCGGGTTAATTAACATTTTCTTTAATTTATTAAATGTGTCAGTATACTGAGGGTCATTTATATTGATTTTCGTGTTTTTCTTCAAATATTTGGTCATTCCATGTGCAATCTTTGCATAGTCTTTAACAAATTTTCTGTAATACCCTGTTATACCCAAAAATGACTTTATTTGTTTGGTGGTTTGGGGAAGTTTAAGTTTTTGGATATTTTCTATTTTATTTATGTTTGGTTTTATTCCCTCGGTCGTCAATGTATGTCCAAGATATTCAGTCGATCTAGAAAAAAACGTGCATTTATCTATCTGTATCTTTAAATTATGCTCCCTTAATTTATCAAAGACCATCTGGATACTCGCCATATGCTTTTCTACTGTTGTGCTGAATATGAAGATGTCATCTAGATACACTACGAATTGTCAAGCTTTTTTGGAACGATCCACAACGGTGAGTTGTATGGCGAACAACTTTCTACAATAATGCCTTGCTCCAGCATGTCTTTTATTTGCTTGTTTATCTCTTCCTCGTGGATTTGAGGGTATCTATATATTTTAGAATATACGGGCCTATCCGTAATTGTAACTATTGCGTGTTGTACCTCATGAGTATGAGTTAATCTTTGTCCTTCTTGGAAAAATAATTTCCTGTTTTTCCTAATCAAGTGACCAAGGTTTTCTTTTTCTTCAGCATTCATGTCCTCTCTTAAGAGTTTTGTCAGGACTTCATCATCTGAAGGGGATCTCTCTCTGAAAGGACATGAGTCGAGAAATTTCGTTTTTATATTATTGATTTCTAAATATCCTTCTTCCAAATTCACTATTGCTCTTAGAGGCTTTAATAGGTTTTGCCCTATTAAACCATAGAAATTTTTGTTTACGAAGTTGGTGAGTTTCCAACTCATTAAACTTTTTTCATTAAATTCCACTGGTAGTTGTGTAATGATCTCGTGGGAAATCTTTGTTAATCCGCTCAAAGTATTAAAAATAGAGGATTCTTAAGCATATATTGTTGATATTGGGAAAGTTTATGTCTATTTAAGAGGGTTGTAGTTGATCCTGTATCAACGAGACATTTGATTTTTTCGGTACCAATAGTTAATATTACTATCGGTAAATTCGATTCTTGGCTGGATATTGAAAATTTACTTGTTCTTGGGGTACTTGTTCAAAATGATCCACTTCCATGGGTTCGTTTCTACTAAGTTTTGAAAATCTTGAATTATCACTACTAAAATTTCTACGATTTTGACGGAATTGTTGAGATGGATTATTAGAAAAACTTCTTTTAACAATTTCATCACGATTAAATAGACCACCGGTATTATTTCTTAGTTTTTCTGTGTTTTCGTTAAAGTACTGTCTGTGGCTTTGGTTTCTATTTGATATTGGAGTAAATATGTTGTCCGTACTTGTTGTTTGTATCTGTAGTCCTGTCTTATCATTCCCATCTCTTCAAGTAAGTAGTATGCTTCACGTAACTTTTTAACGTTTCTGCTATACACAACACTTGCACAATTTCGGTTTATGCCATTAAGAAATGTTCTCAAAATGATCGATTCGTTGGCTGCCGGGGAAAATTCAATGGGCTTATTTACATCAAATTCGTATTTTGCATTTAGTTTATCCAATATGTTTTTTAAGGCTAAATAATATTCACTTACATTATTATTGTTTCTAATGCTGATTGCCTGATGATGTAGATGATGATATGTTTCTCGAACTCCAAAATTATTAATGAGCCCTGCTTTTATTTCATCCCAGGTTGGATTCTGTCCTAGCGTCCTAATTGCTTGTAGGGCTGGTCCTTGTATTTTGTTTAAGATGTATCGACTGAAAACGTAGCTTTACATCGCTTGACTTCCGCTTACCATGGATATTATTAATTCGACTTCCCTAATAAACGATGAGAGATCGTAGTGCCTTAGTCTATTGAATTATTGAATGGCTGCAGCTTCTTTCAGAAGATCTGCTGCACTTATTGTAAATTGCTGCTGATTTTGACCTGCAGCGCTGTTTGATTCCGCAGTACTCATCCTTATTCCTTTGTGTGCTACTGCCTCTTGTCACTTTTTGCTTCTAGAATGCAGCTTTTTCTTGCACTAAACCAATCTTCAGATATGGTTTGCTGAGAGTATACGACAGTTATCACAACTAGTAATTACACAGCCACGATAATTAGTCAATAGTTATCACACTTAACTGTTAATAGCTAACACTTCCACTGTTTTTCAATTTTTTTTTTTTATTTATTTAACTAATCTTCGGATTTGGTTAACCGCCGACTGCGCCAGATTAGTAGGTTCACTTTATTTAGAATAAAAAAAAGGAAAAACATTTGTTAACTTTTAATGATTCTCTTTATTAACCGTTTCGTATAGAACATCGAATGAGACTGGTTGAAGTTCTTAATGTAAGTTTAATTGTAACCTACGTTCTACTCGACGTACATTAATTAAAATGCTATTGACTTTATTGGTCGGCGTAAATTCATATTGCAAGTGTTTGCAATATTTGTAATTTCGAAAGTATCACAATAAACGGAAAGAATGTATATTGCAAACACCTTTGTAAGCAGATTGCAACATGTATGAATGAATGTTGAAACTGTGCTAATAACTTTTAAGGAATTTGTGCCGGCCAATTTACATAAAGTTCATTGTTATTAAATGTTGGTGCAATAGGTGGAGGTATTGATGACTTAACTCGTGTAGGGTGGCACTAACAGCTTACAATGCCATGGAGGACGAGAAAGAAGCTGAAAGGTGAATCTTTCCAGTCTTGTCTTGTAGTTGGTAAATGCCTTGAAAACAGTGCATCAAAGGGAAAGATCAAAGCTTATCAAATTTCCTGTAAGACTGTGTATTTATATTTAACTTTCTATTTACCTTCTGAAGGATATGTGCCCATTAAAATGCGCAACTTGGAGAGCCTAAAGTTCTCATTTCTCAGGGTTTGCTGCATACATTGAAAACGGTGCCACCTACTGAAAATTTTATTTTGGACTTAAATTTTAATTACGAATTTTACTTCAAAATTGTGAATATTCGCTTACTATTATGCACTATCTCTCCTAAATAAAGCCCAAATCAGTTTTTAAGTCAAAAAGCGCTACATTTGGAAAGAAAATGATATTGCAAACAAAATTAGTGCCTTGTATTTATCCTTACGATTCATTGGCTCTTAGATATGATCCCAAAAATATAGTAAATTTGGGAAAAAATTATTTGGTGCCCCATTTTCTAAGCAAATTTTCCTATCTATATATCAGAGGCAGTAGCACGTAGGTATAAATGTTGGATATAACTTCTTTTTATCAAGTTTTCATAGATTTTACCATAGTGCACCATTTTCAGGGTATACAGAAAAAATAAAACTAAGGCCCACTTGGATTTTTCGTGCAAATCATTTCACAAATAAAATAATTTTTGGCAATGAATATAATTTATGGAAACACCCGCATATTTCATAAATATATTAAATTAGCGATAAAAGTTTGGTTTGAAAATTCCCTCAGAAAATACAAGAAAATAACAGGTGCCACACATTATTAGTCGACGTCAGACTCAGATGTTTGTACACTGTAACTCTACTTTTCACAATATAACTCTTTTCGAGGTATACCAAACTTTTTCCATAAAAATTGAAAACTGGAACTTTATAGATATTGGAATAAACAGCATCATTTATATTTTGCCACTTCTTTGCAATAAAAATATATATTAAATAATTGAATCCATCAGAGTTTAGTTTCGTATAGAGCACATTCATTTAGAAATTTTCAGCAATTAATTTTTAAACTGTTTCAACTAAAACATGCACAAATTTAAAATAAAAACTTGAGTTATGCTCAATGAAATTTTTGTTTCGGAAAAACAAATTCAATTCAGATTTATAGAAACATATTTCTCTCTCTTATATTGCTGACCTATTAGCATAAACCAATAACTTGACGTCTATAAAAATTTTAATGGATTTGAACTGTATCTGTTAGCTTATACCTTAATAACAAATCAACTAAAAATATGTTAATAATTATCAGCAAAACAAAAAAAAATGCATTATATAACAAAGCAAGTACTTCAGTCTCAAAGTTATAATGGAACACTGTTTAAAATTATGCCAAACTCACTGTTACAACTTCAGCCAACTTCATTTTACCTATAAATATTTGCCGTTAAATTGTGTGGTATCCCTAAAAGATTCATTTCACAAGTTAAGTTTATTTTATGATCGGTAACAAGTACAATGGAACCGCGCGGTAAGCAGACATCGGTGCAGCAGAGATAAACCATATCAAAAGCAGGTAAATCTATACGAAATATTGGTGTTATTGTTAAAAGAGCACCAACAACTGTTTTTAACATCATCAAGGGATACAAAAATACCACAAACTTCAAAAATAAGTCGAAACCGAGTGGTCGCAAAATTTTGTCGGAGTCAGATGAACGTTGGCTACTAAAAACTGTTAAGAAAAATTCGCATACTAGTGCTCCAAAATTAACATCAGAAACAAAGAAGTATCTTCAGAAAACAGCCAATCCTGAAGCAGTTAGAATTATGCTTAAGAAGCATCAGTACCACGGATGAGTATCTGGAAAAAAACCATTTGTAATTAAGACCAACATACAAAAACGAATGGAGTTCGCCAGAAACATGGTTTGGGAAGATTCTTCATTCTGTGGAAAATGTATAATTACAGATGAAAGTGAATTCAACGTTTTCTGATCATAAGGGCAATCATATATCTAGCGTAAAGCTGATAAAGGCTATCCTTTGTCGTAGAACTAAGCACGGCTTAGGTTCAATAATAGTATGGGGTGCAATATCCTAGTCCGATTTTTGCTTAAGGTGCAGTTGATAATTTGTAATGAATTATCGAATCTGATTTGCAACTTCCCGTAAATTGTAGCACATGCTTCTGTCAACCGTTATGTATATTAATTGACAGCCTAATTTAGCCTGGATAGGGCGAAACGCGTCACGTTCATGTGTAATATAACAACAAAATACGTGAAATAATAAAGAGATCAAAAAATTTAAAAAGTGTTTAATTTTATTATTTAATCATGAACAAGCGCAAGCAAGTGCTTTCAAAAAACTCTTTATACTCCAATGGGTGAAAAATGGTGTTGAGTGTATGGTTTTGGCACGTTTTCCTAAAAATTAAATTTTTCATGTGTTACTTTACCAGAGTTTTGAGAGTGTGTTTTGTTTTTAAACGGTAACTTTATCATATTAACACGCCAAACACTGTTGTTTTCGGTAATTCAATGAACTTGGGGGAAATTACGTAACTATATGTGCAGCAAGTACATGGATTTTTGGGTTTTTTAAATATACTATCCATTTGTAGTGAAGTTGCGGTGTATAGTATGCCTGTAGTCAGCTTGCTTGTATTTTTTAAGATAATTACAAACTATCATAATTATTTCAGAACCATTCCTTGCTATGCCAACAACGAAATTCGGCCCATATCCAAACCATTGATTATTTGAAGATCAATTTCGTTTTTAAACTGAAAAAAATGGCCTATTTAATTTTGCTTGCTCATAATCCGTGCGGAGAATGCACTCTGTAACAATCTGCTGCTCCTGATGCATAGAAGCAACAGCCTTTTTTATTTAATCTTTCTTTGCTTCATCGAGTATTTTTTCAGCTAAAGAGTGAGCTCGAGACCCCCAGTGTACAAAAATGTTTTTCCTAAGAGAGGATTGTTGGCCTTTTTTATTGTTTGCATGGACGGTAACAGTTCCTAAAGGCCCTTTGTTTTCTTGGCACGTAGAGTACTCACGCTTCTGCAAATATTACAACCTAGTTCTTTGTTCGCAATTAACCATGGATTTTTTGATTTAAATTCAACAATTTAACCGACCAACAAACTGGGTGTTCTTCCCCCATTAACAGAATCACTATCTTCATTACTCATTTTAGCTTCGTCTGAATCAGATCCCAATCCCACCAACCTGGATACTTCTTTGTCCGAGAAGGAAGTTGAAGGGTAATCATCCTTCTTGATTCCGATTGCGTCTTCTTTGTGATCTTGATCAACAATTGGAGTCGTAGTCTAACTGCATTTCTCATTATTCACACTAACTTTTTGTTTTTTAGGGACCCTAAGAAACACTAAGTTAGGGTTAGGTTTGAAGACATCAAAAATTTTTCTGGTAGTCATAACTCGAGTAGTAAACGTTTGTAGCTGCACTAGCACTAGTAAGCATAAAAAAACAAACTGCGATCGAAAAATGAACTGATAACAAAACAGTGATGATGGGATGCAAGGCAATCTGTGACTGAAACGCGTCAAGTAACCTATGCTGGGATCAGTCTTGCTACTGCCACTATGATGTGCGTGCAGTGGCGGTGAATGAATAGAGGGGGTAGGTGGAGGGTATTGTTTTGTTATTGTGTGTGGACAAGATGACTGACCTCCCTTCCTGATTCGGTGCATCACAATCGCTTATTGGGGCGCTTATTATCTGCTTACGAGCTCCTCGCGAGCAAAGCCTAAAATTGATCCTACATACAATTTTTTTAAATTTGTAACTTTAGAGATACGTGCATTCCCTTGCATTTTGGCACTCTTGGGAGGTATAAGAATGCCGTTCTCTTGCGTTTTCACTGAAATTAACCACCGCTTTGAGTCGGAATATATGAAAAGTAGGTTTTTATGAGTATAAAGGCAAAAAATATCTCAGATATCGGAATTCCATAAAATCGGAGTAGTACACTTAAATTTCTTAAAATTTCATAACTATATGCAATGAAATGTGAGATATACCAATTTCAAATACTACAAGAATAACATGTGGTGGTAGATACTATGTTTCAAATCGGCCTCGACACTACATTTTTCTTAGGGTTTGCGTGAAACTTTCAAAAATAATGCTCTATTTGACATGTTCTCATGGTCAAGTACTCAGAAAATGAACTTAGGATAGAACAAAACGGCAGCTATTTTGTGTTTATGGAAGAAACTTCTGATCTTGAGTATATAATCGAACGATTTATTGTACGTTCAATGCATTTATAATTCGTCATTGATTCATATCAGAAAAGTTTTTTTGAATCTAGGATGGTTACAAAGCCCTTCTGGTAGGAACAATCTCCGGCCTGCACAACTTGCTTACATAAAATTTCAGTATCATATTGGTGACTTTATCTCCCTTCATATTTTTTGCAGAGCACATTCTAGGACGTACAAAATAAGTTATAGTGAGAGAGTTTTTTTTGTGGTTGGGAGGTGAATGTCATTTACTCACAGTATGTGGGACTCCCATGCTCGCAAGGAGGCGACTGAACTACCCATTAAACATCTCCCCTATCAACCCGAGAACCCAGCCTGGAACCGTTTGACACAGTACTTCAGGCTATGTCTCGTTACGCTACGCCGTGAGGTGCCTTCAAGCTGGGGGATCCCTCTTCTAGTGAGAGGGGAAAGAGGAAGAGGAATTGCCAGACAAGCGATCCCCCCGCCAGAACGCCCCCGACTGCTGTGAATCCCTTTTATCTTTTAGGACTGCCCGAGCATAATGTGCCACCTGGTTCCATTTGACAACTGATTCGAGCATCACCGCGACTATATTATCTGGAGTGAGCTCTCTTGTCTGTCTGTAGAGATCCCTAAATAACCTGCTCGATATTGTGCATGCAAAAAATGTGTGGCAGGCACTGTTTTCCTCTCCTGGGCAAAATCGACAATCAGGGGACCATGACTTACCAATCTTCTGCAGGTAAGACTGAAAACACCCATGCCCACTCAAAAGCTAGGTCAGTTTCACCATGCTTTCAATAAAGCCACGGTCTCACATCCGGAATGAAGCACGCAGTCTACTTTCCCTTCGTGCAATCCACTCAGTGAGCGCTGTCCCATTACCCTCGCGTCCTCGTTTCGATGCAGGTAAATAGAACGGTGCTCTCTAGCTAGGTGGGCAACAGGTATGACGTCTGCAATAATTCTCTCCGCCGAATCAGAGACTGTCGGAGAAGAAGATGCAATCCTCAGTGTTCCTCTTCTCTGTGTTGTGCCAAGCGTTTTCTGTATACTTCCTTACTGAGAGTGTCGCTCCATATTTTTGCTCCGTACAGTAGCACTGAGCCTACTCATCAAGAGGCATTTTCTTGATGGTCTGGGTCCCCCTACGTTGGCCATAAGTCGACTCAGAGTTGATACTCCCGAAGCAGCCTTCTCAGCCATTGCCCTGGTTTGCTCAGAGAAACTCAGCTTTGAGTCGATCAATAGCCCCAGGTACTTCATCGCTGGTGCCGATTCGGTTAGTATGTCTTCAATACTGACCATCCTCACTCTAGGGACTCCCTTTTTAGTCAAGATGACCACTTTGGTTTTCTCCAGTGCTAAACTGAAACCACAAGTATTCATCCAGTCTCTTACTCGGCGCATTAGCATACCTAGCCTAAGTTACGCTTCATTAAACGTGCGTCCAGTGACTAAAGCCGCAACATCATCTGCATAGCTGATCAAACGCGACTCATCTGGATTCTCCAGTCTCAGTAGCCCATTGTAAAACACGTTCCATAAATCTGGACCAAGTATAGATCCCTGGACAATACCCGATGTGACTTTCATCCTTTGTTGGCCATGTGTCTTGCCGTAGAGCAGGCTTTGGTCCTTCAGATAGTCCCTCGAAAGCCGCATTAAATATTCTGGAACATGAAGGCGCTTCTAGCGTCAAGTGCCACCAACTGGACAGTCTTTCCCTTCGTGTGGCTATATTCCTTTGCATTTTGGACCACGCCCACCACCTCTGCAATCGCATCAATGGTGGAACGTCTTGGTCTTAAGCCGTACTGCCGAAGGGAAAGATCTCCAGCACCACCAATCGCGTCAGTGGGCCTTCCCTTGATGAGCATGTATAACGGGCGGTATGCAGATGGCGATCTGAGATTTCCTTTCCTCTTGCTGATCAGCGAGAGCCTTGCCACCTTCCATTATACCGGGAAAACCCCGTCCCGTAGGCAAACGTTGACTGTGCGGAGGAGCAAGTCAAGACAATGGTGATAAACAAGTTGCCACACCTCAGCTGGAACACCATCTGGACTTGGAGCCTTCATTGCTTTCAGTGAAAGGACTACCTCTTCCAGTTCCAGCTTTGTGAAGAGTGGACACTCCACTGCTGTTTCACCATGGACAGCGTCAATGTGGATGAGATGGGTGGGGAAGAGTACCCGCACTATCTCGTCCATCTTTTCCGTATCATGTATGCAGGGTTTCTATAGGGCAACAAGCTTCCGCATAACGAACTTGTAGACAAGGCCCCACTGATCCTTGTTCACATTGTCTACTAGATCTCGCCAGTAGTGAGCTTTGCTGTTGTTGATCAATTCGTAAAGCCATTTCCTGGCTAACTTATGTACTGCTACCAAGATGCATGCCTCTTCAGGGTTCCGTACCCGTTGAGTCTCATGCCGCACCTTATCTCACTCTCTTTGCTTTTCAGCGATTTCAGTCGACCACCAGTACACTGAGGACTTGCCATGCCAGGGCATAGAAGTGTTGTACGCAGTCTTAATGATGCTCATAGTTGAGTTCACCACGTCTTGAGCTGCCAGTTTTTCCATCTCCTGCGAATTTCCATATAGCGGGACATCTTACCTGAGCACCTCGACGAACCTATCGACGTTCATCCTTCCAATTTTCCACCCAATTGTAGAAACCCAGGAGCACGGACGCCAAGAGGCAACATCACTGATCTCAAGCAGAATGCACTGATGATCACTGGCTCAGTAGTACTCTAATACTCTCCAATTGTGTATCCTCCGTACTAAGAGCTCCGAATATAATGTCACATCTGGTATGATTCGTTCAGAGCCAATATGGCGGAAACCAGCGTATTAGCAGTATTTAGTAAGATGATCGCTGTGCTGGCCACCATTTCTAAGATTCGTTTTCCCCGCAGATCTGTTTGAGGCTTGCCCCATTCGATTCCTTTGGCGTTGAAGTCTTCTCCAACGAGCACGCTCCCGTCTGCGTTCGAGACAGTGCCCTTCAAAGCATTCAGCTTGGCTTGGAGAGATGATATCAAATTGTTCGGCGTTGGGTTCCCTATGGTTTTCTGGTGTCAGCCTTACTTTGATCCTGCCCACGCTAGGGAACTCCCTTTTGATGGCCTCTTCTACCTTGGCCAGATCCGTTACGCAGTCAATGTCTTTTATTTCAATCCTTTTCAACGGCTCGAGCGAGGCTATAATTGCGATTTTGCCGAGCGCTTTCCTTACTGCGTCGCAAAATGCTTCCTTATTGTCGGCCTCTGCTCCAAATTTGACCAGTATGTGGTCCGACCGCGTTGGTTGAACTGCTATAATGAAAGAGTTTACCGGAAATCGCCAAACATTTTTAGATATATGTAGCATTAAATGTCACGTTGTTTTTGGCATTCACGAAAGAAATTTTAGATTGTAAAAAAGAAGTTTTTATCTTAAAAGCCATTCGCAAAGAAACTTGAAGAAGCATCTAGTTCGTAAAATATGGTATTGACCGGGTAAATGAAATTAGTGTAGATATTGTCATACTCGTATGCGCTATCATAAATTCTGTTTTAATGTTCTATCTTATCACAGTGAATTTAAAAATGGAATTTTCAAATGCTGGCTGGCTGGATGATTTTTAAATTGGTATTCATATGATAGCTATGATTTCTGCCTAAAAAAAATTGTAATTCAAATCATACTATTCACAATTTTCTTCAAAAGCCTTGAATGCATATCTGTAAGATAAACAGGTATTTAGATAAATACTCGCATATAGCACATCTTAAATCAATGCAGTCCCACCCAGATCGAATAACACATTATTCAACCGTAAACCTCAAAACTTACCTTAAAATATATCCATCACCTTGTCCAACCAAAATAGTGACATAGACGTTAACATATTCTGTTTCCGTAAAAAAAAAAATTATAAAATATTTCTTATTTCCTAAGCTACACAGCGTATGCTAAAACTTATATGTCTGGGTCAATTGATATCAATCAAGCATTCACATAATATTACTAAGTAACCAAATAAATTCTCCAAAGATACCAATTAAAATTTTAACGAAAAAGGTTAACTATCATTAATCCATTAATTCACGAGCCGGGAAACTTTTGCTAATTGGCAAGTTATACGCTCGCTACATGAATAGTTTTCCATGGTAAAAATCCTTTCAACGGCAGATACTCGTGTATTCAGCAACTGTAACACATCAAAGTTTTCATAATTTCATTATTTTCCACGTATGCTTAACATCTCACGCATCCTGGAAAGTGTTGAAAGGATTACAAAATGAACTCTTTAGATATATTATGAGTGTTCATCAGGATTTGCTTGGAAGACGTAATTAAAAACTTTCCAGCAAATGTCAGTACTTTGTCCTTATACCACGCTTGTATCTACATACTGGTATCTAAGAGTTTTCATCTACTAAACTATGTTGTTGTTAACTTTAAGTTTGTTGAAAAGAAAAGTTTTGCAAATACTCTATAATTAACAATGTATGAGCGGTAAAAGGGCATGCTAGTTCCACCGCAGCTTAGTGAATTTAAATGCAGGAACGCATAAGCCAACTGTTGAGCAGTAGTGGATAGGTAAGGGTAAAAGTGAATCTATTGTAAAGCTACATGATGGTAGATGTTGGGGTTTTTTGGATAAATGATGCGAAAATGCATTAAGAAAATAATGTTTTGTTAATACTATAAGAATCGGAAGTGCTCAGCTTCGGAAGAAAGTTCATTTGCATGCTTTAAGCAGAACAAGTTTGGTGAATTTCGGAAATTTTTCACTCTTAAGGTATATTAAATTAGATAGTCAGAAGTATGCACCTATTTGCAGAGTTCTATACTCAACGTTTAATACGTTAGAAATAAACTCAAGAGACACTTCATTAAAATGTACGTTTCACTGTATTTCTGATATCATTGACTGAATGGGATCTGTAAGGTATTTATGTTATTCATATCATCTAAAAATTTTAAGGAGATTCAATTAAATCTACAATAACTAATTCGATGGGAAGTCCATAAAGTAGCAAAGCTGACAGTGGTTGTTGCAGTGGTAAAAACTTCAAGCAGCTCCTAATTTTTCAAATATCACTCAATTTCGTCAAGACTTACAGAATGTAAGGACCTCTTAAAGGAGCTCTTAATTTTTTTTTTATTTAAATGAGTCCACACAATTTTATTGTAAAAAGTTTGAAATATTGAAATCATACTCTCACTAAGAAAGTCGAAAGATGTGGTGATAACTATCGTCCTCCTAGTTACAGAACGCAGAAATGTCTATCGGAAAAGAAATAAAGGCAATAGGACGGTAGCGGCTAAAGAGGAAAGACACTGCTCTTTCAGCAATTGACAACAGTCTTAGGTGAGCAAAATGAAGATTAAAATTATTCAAATTTCTGATGGTTAGCTTTTCATGTTGCTTGTTTGTTTAATCTATAGAGGTTATCCAATGTCAGACTTTCTAGCTTCAACTAGTAGTAGTGTCTTCAAGGTTCCCTAAGGTTTCCAGCAGTCCGCTTGGTGTAGTAGTTAGAGCGCTTGCTGCGTAAGCCACAGATCCGTGGTTCAAATCCCGTCGATGATAATGAAGATTTCTTTGAAGCTATTCTTTAGACGAACCATAAGCCCGTTCATTTATGATACGTCCTGGTTTCAAATCAGAAAGTACCGCAGCTGGGTGGGTGGATCAACGGCTAAAATGTGACATAGACCATATCGCCTTCTTAAGTGGCGGTACGTTCAATCGAGAATGTCTCTAAAGAGGCTGCAGTGCTAAAGCAAAAGAAAAAGATCTTTACCATTAACTAGTAGTCACCAATATCAGAAGGTGTTTATTGCTTCAGTTGCTTTGATTAAGCTTCTTTTGAAACTTTATATTGTTCCGCTTTAAAACAGAGATTACTGTTAGGGTTTTTCAGGTTAAATGCAATGCATTCAGGTCTCCAGGAACGAAAAATTATTTTACAAAGCCCAAAAAAGAGCAACAGTTACGTACTTGACCAGCGATCACAATGTAAGAAGCAATTAAAACCGCATGACAATTTACTGGCCATATAGGGTCTCTATTCTTAAGACAACACAAACAGACTGACTTACTCGTATGCTAAAATCCTTAAACTATTTATATATGAAAATGTAACATCGCCAGTTACAAAACTAATGAAGAAATTGGTACATGACTTCTATACTAACTGAGGAGATGCTATATCACTAATGACTATACTAATGGAGACAAATATTTCAAAATAAACAGCCCATCATGTTCTATGTTGAGTTGAATCTTATCGGTGAGTTCAAAGGTTGTCCAGTGAGTGAACGGATCATGTCTGACGAAACTCAATAACAGCTTTCCTAAATACGTTTCATCACCTATGCCCAACTTATTGACAGATTGAAGACTTTGAAATTCTTAATTCTGAGCAAGTTATGCAGGCAGTAAAGCATCCACCGGTCAGAAACAAATACTTGTATGAGGAGTTAAAAACGCAGTTGATTGCCCGATTCGCTGCGTCTCCTGAGCAGCAGCTGACGCAGGTGCTAACGGAGCTTGAATTGTGCGACCAAAAACCATCGCATCTATTTCGTCAAATACAAAACATGGCAGGTTCGCAGCTGCCAGAGGATACTCTACGTGCCTTATGGTTACGACGTTCACCAGTTCATGTACGCGCTATTATGACCGTGTTAACTGAAAGGGGCATTATAAAACAACTCGAAAGGGCAGACAAAATTATCAAAGTATTAAGCGCTGCCCCAGCTATAATATTATCAACATCACAAACTCCTGCTCTGAAGCCAAATCCAGTTCTTTTTGAAATACTAAATCGACTTGACAGATTAGAAGTGAACGCTAAAAATCAAGGTCCACATTCTAAAAATCGATTCCGTTCACGTGCCCGCTGGTGTCCAAGGTCTCAATTTTGTAGTATGAAGCAATGGAGTTATGCTCACCTCCAGTTCTTTTCCTCACCTCTCTCCTGATTCCCATCATCCCCCCTTACGCTTTGAAATTTCTTATAATGCTTCTGTCCGTTATCGTCAGAAAGAGCGTCAGTACTAGAACTTTTATAAAACTCATTATGAGAAACTTTCCAAAACAATTCACTCTGTTGATTGGTCCTCTTTCTTTCGCGCTCTCGACTGGGATACTTGTTGTTACAATTTCCATGATTTCTTAAACGCTGCTATTTCTAACACGACTCCATTTGTCAGTATAAGAAACTCTTCTGACTGTCCCTGCTTAACTCTCGATGTGAGTCGAGCCTTGCAAGATCCAGCTCGTCAACGTTTTTCACGTGATAGATCCCCTGAGTCACGTACAGCTTTTTGTCATCTGAGGTCGGTAGCTAACAAAAAGATGCAGATCGCTAAAACCTCTTATTTTTATAGTATTGAAGGCTCTTTAAACTCAAGTCATTCAAAACCATTTTGGAAATACAGAGTGCATAAGGTATTTGAGGACATGCCTAAAAGTGACTATAACTTCGCCATTTTTTTTTTATTTTGTTTCCTTTTCAGATAAGAAATGACGGACTACAACATCACTCAAGAAATGAAGAGACATGCTGTCATAGTCGCTATATATGCGAACCATACAGATTTAGAGATGTCTAATTTTCTTAATTGCACCTGTTTATTCGTGCATAAGGTTCGCCGTGAATTGGAAGCACCAGGAGGCGATACACAATCGGTTGCAAAACGCAAAAAGCACGATCAACGTTCTGACACTGTCCGATCTGCAGAATTTTTAGAGCAAGTGCAAGCGATCATAGACGAGGACCCTTCAAAATCAATGAGGGTCCTTGCGAGTGAGCTTCATGTTTCTGAGCTCCTTATTTGTAGAGTTGTCCACGAAGATCTTCGATATAAGTCTTATGTGGTGCGCAAAAAACAGTTCATGTCGGAACAAACGTGAGAACAGAGAGTTCTCCGATCAAAACGTCTTTTAAACAAAATCAAACACCCTGAGGCAACCAAAATGTTATGATTTTTTCCGACGAAAAAAATGTTGACCAAGATCAAAAGACCAATCGCAGAAATGACAGATGGATATGTTCAAATCTTACGAAGGTTCCTGTTGTTATATACACAAAATTTCCAGCCACTGTTATGGTTTTAGGTGTAGTCAGCAACGAAGGACACGTTATGCCACCACACTTTTTTACTCAAGTACTTCGAGTGAAATCTGTTGCATATATCGAGGTTCTGGAGACGGTAGTGAAACCCTGGATAGACAGTGTAGGCAGAGAAAGACCATACATTTTTCGACAAGACTCTGCTCCTTCACATAACACGATGGCGACACAAGATTGGATGGCTGAAAATTTTCATGACCATATAACACTGAACCTATGGCCACCTAGCTCCCCAGATCTAAATCCTTGGGATTATTACGTATGGGGCGTAGTTGAGCGTGAGACCAATAAGCGTCCTCATAATACTACTTCTTCCCCGAAGACTGCTATTATTGCCGTTATAGTCAATATGAACAAGAAGCATTTGATTCGGGCATGTAATTGTTTCCGGACCCGGATCGAAGAGGTTATTGCTGCTAATGGCGATTCTATTGAATAACTTTATAGCCATATTAATTTAACGTAGCATAAAAAATTCCTGGGATTTCATTAAATCCTGTTAAAAATGCAAGCTAATTAATTTTACTCTCAAGTTGTCATCAAATACCGTACGCACCCGGAATATACGCTCTCTTAAATCCTCTTCCAGTTTCCCATCCTCGCTTCATTTGAACAGCTGCTTAGCAACTCCACCTCTCGAGATTTGTGAACTTTTTAGAACTCAGTTTTCTTCTACTTTAACGCTACTCCCAGCAATAGCCCTTCGTTCCCAATCGTACACACGCCACATTCATTCCCTTTTACTTGCTATTCTAGATGTTATAAAGCTTATTTTAGAACTTGATGACTCTGTTAGTTTAGGTCCCGATGGTATTTTTAATCATTTTGTGAAATCATAAGCTACTTCTATTTTTATCTCCTTTTCCTTTCTCTTCAACTATAGCTTATCTTCAGGCTCTTTTCCTTCGTGTTGGAAAAGATCCTATGTTACTCCTATTTTTAAAAAAGGTAGTGCCTCAGACGTTGCCAATTATCGGCCTATCTCCTTATTACTCTGCTTCTGAAAACTACTCGAAAAAATCGTGTACTTGCAATTTTCTTCAGTTACTCATGAATTGTTCGTTCCTGAACAACATGGTTTTATCAAAGGGCGATCGACCTTAACGAATTTGTTAGAGTTCATGATCGTTACTTCAAAAGCCATGGAAGACCGTTTACAAGTCGGAACCTTGTATTTGGATTTCTCTAAAGCTTCTGACTCAGTAAATCACAATATTTTGTTTAGCAAACTTAAGTTTCTTAACGTTCCTGATCATTTGCTTCATTGGTTATCCTCTTACTTATCCAATCGTGTCAGTCAGGTATCTTTTCAAGGCTGTCTTTCTTCTCCCTTCCAACCGTCTTCTGGTGTTCCTCAAGGATCCATTCTGGGCCCACTATTGTTCACTCTGTTTATAAATGACTTACCATCCCTTGTCATCAACTCCTCCTGCTTTCTTTATGCAGATGGCGTCAAAGTTTTCAAAGTAGTGTCCTCAATCGATGACTGTGCTTTGCTTTAAGATGATTTGAATGCCATTTTATCTTGGAGCTCTTATGAGCAACTTACACTAAATGTTTCTAAGTGCATTCATCTTTCATTTTCTAGTAAACCTTGCCCTATTAGCTTTCAATTCACGCTAAATAATTCGTACCTATGTACGGTGACACACTTCAGGGACTTGGGTGTCACTTTTGGCTCTAAATTAAAGTTTGATGTTCATATTTCTGAAATTATTTCTAAAACCTCTAGCAATTTTGGCTTGATCTTAAGACATTCCTATATTTTTTCCGATTCTTTTACGTGTGCTAAATTATATTCTAGTTTGGTTCGTCCTATCCTTGAGTACTTTTTGCCAGTTTGGTTGCCTCATTCGAAGAGTTTGAAGTTCACGCTAGAAGCTGTACAAAAAAAATTTACCAGGTTCGTCTTCTTAAAATTCCAGATTCCCTACATTTTTTTTTTTGAATCACGCTTAGCTATCCTCAATATTCCTTCGCTGGAAATGCGTCGACTCTACCTTGATGAATGTTTCCTTTACAGGCTTTGCCGTGGTTTGCTCGATACTCCTTTTGCCAACCAGGTTCCTGTGAAGTGCGTTATGCGTTCTACAAGATCATCGAATATCTTTGGTGTTCCATTTGCACGTAGTTTGGTGTATTTTCATTCACCCATGGTCAGGTTACCTCGTAACCATGATGATCTTCAGCTTGAGCTCCTCCCCCTCTCATATTTAGTTTATAAATGGTTTGTACAATGTTTTCTTCTCAATTCTTAGTACTTTTTCTTAGTTATTTTCTCCAAGTTTTTGCATTTTCTATTACTTTTATCTTGCTGTTTTCATGCTGTGCTATTATTTAATTCATTTGGCTGTACTATTATTTTATCAATTTTGTTATTGGAATTTTTTCTGTTAGATAGAAATAAATAAAAAAATTACCCACACGAAACCGAGGTACAGATGAGAGAAATTGTCTTCACCACCGGAAATTAGGCAAAAAGTGCGAATAAATGCCGTCTGCCTTGCAGATTTTCCGAACAGGAAAACCAAAACCGCCATCGTCAAATGTGGTTAACGATGATGTCCACTTAAATAAGAGCCGGTAAGCAAACAGGGCTATGATCCCTCGTGGATACAGTTACAGAGGTATCGATAATCCATAGCCAAGGCAAAACACGTCAGAAGAACGAAAATTGTACGCTGCATATGGAACGACCATCGACACGTTCGAAGAACAGATCCTTTTGCTCGACTTTGAACTGCAGAGGATTTTTAAATGGCGTTTTTGCATTGCTGCAGTAGATCATCTGATACTCGGAGCTGATTTTCTACATTTTAAATTGCTTGTTAACGTCAAGCGGAAACGGTTGGTGGATGGTAAGACAAATCTCGAAGCGATCGCAACACTTTCAGATGAACCAGCAGAAGCAATCACCACTTTGAGTCGACAGATACCATTTCACAATATTCTCACCAAATCACCTGAGTTAACGAGTTCTGTGACGACGCCACAAACCAAAAAGGGGGACTCCAACACCACATAGGGACGAAAGGTCCGTCAAATGCGGAACGAGTTCGCCGATTACCATAGGACAAATATCAATCCGCAAAGGCTGAATTTGAATACATAGTGAAAAATAGAATATGTCATCCTTCAAGTGGCCCATGGGCTAGTCCACTTCATTTAGTCTGGAAATAGTCAAGAGAATGGAGACCCAGTTTCGACTACAGGAAACTCAATGCAGTTACAATACCAAATCGGCATCGAGTGACGGGAAATTTCAACCATAATCTGCACGTAAGGACAATCTTTTTGACCATAGATTTAATCCGCGCCTATCATCAAGTGCCAATTGCAGATGAAGACATAGAAAAGACAGCGGCCATCACACCTTTTGGACTCTTTGAGTTCTTAAAGATTCCTTTTGGACTTCGAAATGCAGCTCAAACCGTTCAAAGGTACATCGACATTGTTCTCTTTGGATTAAGCTATTGTTTTGGATACCTGGATGACATCCTTATTGCGTCCAGCTTGGAAGAGGAACATCGGATACATCTACAGGCAGTGTTTACTCGGTTAAAGGAACATGGCATCAAAATTAACATCAAAAATGCGATTTTGGGAAAACCGAGGTACGTTTTTTGGGATTTCTGGTAAGAAGCTAAAGAATCGAGGCACTACCAGAAAAAGTTAATGCAATACTAGAATGTAAAAAGCCAAAAAGTATTCAAAGTCTACGAAGATAATTGGGCATGATCAATTTTTATAGAAAATTCCTAAAAAATGCCGCAAAAGTATAATATTTGCCCCGTTAAATGAATTCCTGTGTGATTCCCGAAAAAAACGAAAAAAGGCCTGTAAACTGAACGTGAACAACAATTAATGCCTTTGAAGACAGTAAAAAGTTATAAGCAGCAGCAGCAGCTTGTATCAAACATCCAGTAAAAAACGCTTAGCTGTCTATAATAACGGACACTTTGAATATCACGATGGGAGCAATATTGGGACAGTTTGTCCACGGAATTCGGCTGCCACAAGGATTTTAATCCAAAAAATTTAGCGGCGCTCAACGAAACTACAGTGTCTACGACAAAAAATTATTCGCGATCTTGTCAGCTATCAAATATTTTCGTAAGAGAGTAGAAGGACACCAATTCGTGATACGAACCGACCACATGCCACTGTGCTACGCTTTCACTCAAAAATCATCAAAAGCATCACCACGCCTAATTCAACAACTAGAGTATATTTCCCTGTTCACGACGGACATACTCCATGTCAAAGGTGAAACAAATATGATGGCAGACACACTACCTCGATTTGATGCAAATATCACACATAAAGCACTCGATACGGCAGACGCCGTGGCAGGACAGCAAGATGATAACGAGCTGCAATGTCTGTTACACTTGGAAACATTATTTAATTTGCAAAGGGTACAGAAGAGTGGAAAGCATTTCTACTATGACTTACCAACAAGTATCACATGACTCTATTTACCACAATCACTTCAACGTCAAGCATTTGATTCTGTGCACTGCCTGTCGCAACCAAGTGGGAAGGTTACCAGCCGTTTACTACGAGAAATATTCGTCTGGCCAAAAATGCACAAGCATATAGCGGGAAATGCACAAACATATTGCAGTTGGTCCACTGCCAGTCATAAACAATTTTAAAAAGGTGTCCTTACGATGATCGATCGTTTCTCGCGATGGACGGAAACTTTGCCCATCATCAAAATCACCGCCGACACAGTCGCTACGAGTTTCTACTATCATTTGGTTTAACGTTTCGGTACACCAAAAATTGTTACAACAGACCGCGGTAGCCGATTCGAATCAATGCTTTTTCGTTTGCTAACGAAAATAATTGGTTGCAGCCACATCAGAACGATGGCTTATCTTTCTTCAGGAAATGAAATGGTGGAACGCTGGCACGGATCTTCAAAGGCAGCACTTATGTGTCATGAAGACGAAAACTGGCTTCAAGCTCTGCCTACAGTTCTTCTCAGCCTTCGGTCTGCATACAAAGAGAACATTAAATGTACTGCAGTGGAAATGGTATACGGTACCTCACTCCTGATTCCAGGAGATTTTGTTGAAGATGCAGACAATAGGAGCGATCAGACAGCATTTGTGTCTAAGTTTCGGAAAGATATGCGACAACTGCGGCCAACGCCTGTCGAACACCACCGACATAGCAGCATCTTTACTTTCAAAGACTAAGCAACATGCAGTCACGTCTTTGTACGAGTTGGCGCGGCAAAAAAATCCACGGAGCATGTTGGCCCACTTCGCGTACTTGAGCGAACGTCCGATAAAGTGTACAAAATCCTTATGGACGGCAGGACATCGCAAATATCGATCAACAGATTGAAACCACCCTACGTCTTAAGCCTAGACATTGAAGAATTGACGCCATCGCCGTTTTCCAACTACGAAAGCCGAAGACTTCCAATTACGAAAACTTACGAGGGGCCGAATCAAAAGAAACAGCGGAGAGTCACATTCGATGTTTGACACATCTAAAAGAGGAAGTATTGTAGGGGACCTGAAAGCAGCAAAGCGCCATCTCTCCGTGAATTAGGTCAAGGATACCGAACAACTTTTTCATAAATTATTATGTATGTAATTTCTTCTGGCGTTATACTCCAAACGATAAAGATCAATGCTTGTGCGCTCAATAAATACGGTTTTCGATTATCCCAAATTTAGATGTTTCGTTAATATAGGAAACAAGGCGAAGACGAGAACGAGAACAGCTGAAGAGTCTCGCGCGACATGTCCATCCATGCGCGCTTTTGGTCGATCGTCAACAAACGCGGATAATTTTCTCATGCATAAATCTTTATGTAAAATTGTATGCACCCATTCAGTTGATATCTCACAAGCCTCAGCAATTTCTTTAATGATTAATCGGTGATCCTCTATCACGATTGTATGCAATAAACTGACGATATCTTCCGTTGGAACAGTTTTTGGACGTACAGAACATTCATCATCAAAAATGCTTGTGCGAACGCGTTTGAACTCGGCCACCCAATGTTTCACGGTTGTAAATGAGAGTGCCGATTCACCATGCACGGAATCTAACTCTTTTCTCACTTTCCGAGATTTTTCCCTTTCAAATAGAGATACTTTATCACCGCGCGATACTCAATTTTATTCATTGTTCGTAACAAACGTCATCTGTCAACTGTGGAAGGGTACCATGTATTTTGTACTGATCGGAATGACTTGAAATTTTTATGGCATACATATGTATGTAAAGGTCTTCTATTGGTTGGCGAGAGAACTTGAATGCACCATGACTTTTTGCCGGTAAGGCTGGAAACTTTTCAAATGACCTTCGTAATATATGTTTTGTTGTTTGCTTCTGCATTTGATATATTTTGTTATTTTTATTTTTCTTTTCAGTTGTCAATTTTTAATTGAAGGTGGTTTTATATTCATAATTGTTTTCAAATTCACTTAAGAAAGGAGAGAAAGAAATCCTTAAGCAAATTTATTTTACAAAGAATATTGAAGAATAAAACTAGTTATTGAAAGGATAAATTTTGATCTTCTTCTTTTATGACCCTTAACCGGGTATGAGACTAAAATCGGTAGCAAACACATTCATTCTGAGGCCAGCTATCAAACTGTAGCTCTTGCCAGGATGAGAAGTCATTGCATGTTGACTTGTATTATCTGGACTTTAAGTTCACCTATGAGGGAGTATAGCCTAGCATTGGCTAAAATTGGGATTCGGACACATGAAGAAATTTTGTCGCCGTGGACCTTGTACTGGGAAAAATGACCCATCCCTCAATACTGCATTCAACTATTCATGGTCATTTCTAGCGAGCTCGGTTGAAATAGCTCGCTGAGGCAGCATTCTACCACTACTGTTTTTCACAGACTCTTGAAAACTTTTTAAAAGCCCTGCAAGCTGTCATCGATTGTCCTTTGCATTTGTCAGGTTTACAATTTTTTCCCAGATTTACGCCATAATTAAGTCAGTGACATCTGAAAACTGTAAAAGACCGAATCCCTTTGCAAGTTTTATATGTAAGCACATAATACAGGTAGATTCATTTCCACGATAAATTATTTTATTAATACCTTGCATAAGCTCTTCGTTTGGCATAAATTTTCCATATTTTTGCATTGTTCATAAAATTAGCCTTTTATTATTCTGCTGCCATAATTCATTTCAAAGGAAAGTCATTTCAACGGCAATTAAGCTGCATAATTTCTTAAAACGGTTCATTAAAATCACAATTTGTACTTCATTAAACAGCATGAAATGCATTACAATTGCCAGCAGCAATGCTATTTATTCTCTGCTTGTTCCTTGCATCTTGATTTTACAGAGAACTGCAAAGGGAAAGATGAATAAAAGGAAAATAGTTAACAGGTTAAAAATGCGGAAAATGCGGCAACGTAAATAACCCCAAGGGGCCGACAAAAAAAATCCTCCGCAAATTAACATAATGACCACAAACGACTAATGGTTACAGGATGGATAATGGCTGCATCCTGCATCCAGTTTCGAACAATTGAAAAGGATCATCCCTTACTTGGTTCATTTTGTTGTGTTCATTTTCTCATTTGTCGTTTTTTTGTGGCATGTTGCCAATTACAGTCTTGGAATGAGACTATTGATTTGATAGGGAAGTGTTTTCAGTTGCATGAAATCGTATTATGCTAATTAATATTTCTTCGTTTTGGTATCTGGAAAATCACATGATCAGTGTGAATTAATAATTTATCAGCAAGAGGACAATTTATATCTTGGACGGAATCTATTTGTTCAAAGATGAGGGATTCTGTGCACAAATTATTCTTTATTTCACATGAGTTTCCACTGATGCTACTCAAATAATGAAAATTTTGCATAAAAGCCACTGTTGGCCATGGGAGAAAAGATTGGCAAATGCAATTTTGCTTTTTCGAATCGTGGCCACGTCTCAACTGGACACAACCACAATGTCCAGCTTGGCTAGCTGATGGCATGACAAGAACAACCCTGGAACGGTTAAGTGATTATTTAAATCTGACCACTAAGGTGTGGTTTTATAAACATTTTTGCTGTTGTTGAAATTTTCACTAGTCCTATTGTCCTGGCGCTCTTGCACGAAACGTACATCATTCGCATGGTGGTCACGGCTAGTTGCGGGCTAGGAGATGTCCTGCACGATGTTGTGTTTGATTTTCCCACTAAGCGCCAGTGTACACACGAGCATTGTGGTTGATGATGAACAATATACATGCTCATATTAATATCAAACATCTACGTATGCAAATTATTATCTCGTGGCCACGTACATACTGTTATGCAAGGTGCCGTTGAATGGTTTCACTTGTACGGTTACTGACTCTCACGTGATTATTTCCGAAAACAATTACATGAAATTGCTCTTTTGGTCACCAAATGATGGCACGTGAAGGAGGAAAAATTATACTCGTATAGGTTTTAGCTGGTTGAGTTTCAAAGTAGTGAAAAACAAGATGGATCAGATTCAAATGTATTCTAGGTGTTTTGGTGTGGTTCTTATATGTATCAATGGAATTGGACTCTTATTAGGACTTTATAAAATGAATTTTACAAAGTTCTTCTAGTTTCACGTCTAGTCTGTTCGTCTCTCTGTCTGTGCGCCAAAGCAAATTCAACCTCTGTGGGAAGTTCAAAAGTTATGGTCCCTCAAAAGTTACAAACAATTAGAATCTTAATAGGGGTCCTTGCTTATGCTGAAGAAGAATCTTATTCATCAATTCATTAGAATTGGTCTGATAACCCTATTTTGGATGGCAAATACATTTTGTGTCTCTTGTTTTACATAATAACTTTATTTACTGAGCTGACATTTTTTCAGTTAATATACCTCTATTTTTTTAAGGAATCTCGATGTCATTCATAGCAAAAATATCATCTTAAAACAGCGTGAGCAATTCGCTCATAGCACCCAATCGTGTAACTTGGGGCGCGCCTTCTCGTACTCGTAGTTTGAAGATAGTCGAATGGAGGCATCAAATGAAAAACCTTGGTTAGAAACTTAGAGTCTGAATTTAAATAGTAAATTTGTGCATAAGGAGGTCCAGGAGATGGCAAAATGTACAAAACAAGCTGGGTAAACATACCTATGCTCATGTCAGAAGGGTTTTGTACTCAACTTACAAAATGCAGTAACCAGTAACGAATAAAATCAAGAAACATGTCATGTTCGAGGATCATACTATTATTAGCAAAGTTGAAAGAATTTTGACTTCTGAGGTATTTGTTATATTTATACCCATAAATATCACCCTTGATAATTTTTTCAGATTTTTTAATATCACGGGTGTCCATTCGCGAGGCAGACAACACATGTTTCATGTATTCCCCCCCTGTGCCCCCACTGAAGCAAAAACTGTCAGTTTAAGAACTGTTTTGAAAAGCTCTCATAGAGTTCTTTCAGTTGATACTCATATCGGCTACCTTTCCTGAAATTTTTTTTCAGGAGCCACTCCTCTGTACTGTAATCATCGATTCATGGCCTGTTTTTTCGAATCTTAGAATGGTTACAAAGCCCTTTTGCTAGGAGCTCTCTCCTGCCTCTTCGACTTGTTTCAATTATATGTATTCATCTTCATGATACCTATCTTTCCTGCAATTTTCATGCAAATCCTAGCAAAGCTGTAGTGTCTAAGTCGGTAAAAAGCGCATATGGCTCCATAGCCATATGTTTCCATAGTAAACCAGGGCATATTGTTCCTTAGTGATACAGGAAAATTCAAATCGCTATAACTTCGTTAAATACTATTCGCTCTTTATGAAACTTTCAGAGAAGATCAATCTTATAAATAGTCATCTGTTTGCTAAATTTTATTGAATTTAAGGGTACCGTTTAGATTTTATTACAGAAAATATAAAATCGATAAATCATACTATTACTAACAAAGTTGAGTGAATTTTGACTTCTCATGTATTTGTTGTTGTTGTACTCATTAAGGCCTACATTCATATTTTTTTCAGATTTTTCGAATGCAAGGCGTCCAATCGCGAGGAGGGGGAGGGTACGCGAAAAGTTCGTACATTTCCCCTTCCCCTGCCCCCCTCGGTATTCATAAGGCAATTTTAAGACTTGTTTTGAGAAGATCTCATTGAGACCTTTCCAATGACACTCTACTCGACTACCAATGGTGAAATTTTTTTTTGAGGGGTCACCTCCCTATATGGGGAGACCCCCCTTAAACCGCTTTGAAAAATTTTTCCACCCTTGAACTTTCAAGAAGCCACCACTTCTGACCTTTACACAAAGTAGCCTCTATAGTTTCGGAGAAAAGGTGCTGTGACATACAGACGGACTGACGGACACAGGTCGTGATTGCAATAGGGTTTTGTATTTTAGTACAAAACCCTAAAAAGGAGATGTTAAAAGATCGACTATCTTTGGTGACAACTGAATTTTCATTAACCAAAAACTTCTGAGCTGTTCACAAAATTTGATGACTGTAACATCTATAGTTCCTGAGAAAACTTGCAGTTATCCACTGACGGACGGACGGATGGATAGACAGGTTTCTATATTAAAAGGTTATTGTAATTTTTTTTTACAAAACCCTAGAAATGAGATAAATAACAGAAAACAGAAATCAAAAAATGTTTTATTTTTCTGAAAAATTCGATAATAACGGACGAAGTTTACATCCATGATATCCTTTTCCTAAAATTCCTCTATTTTCTCAAATATTCGCTCTAAACTACCCTTCTACGATCTTTAGTTGCCTTTCATTGGACACTGTTCTACTGCTATCATCGGCCCAGCACTTGCAATTTATTAGCAGACACGAAAATTTTCTCATACAAAAACTACGCAAGGTTACAAAAGGCCCAAGTCTTTGCCAAGTATTTGCGAAGCATTTGCCAAGTACTTGTTCAGGAAACCAAATTCTTCTAGAAACATGAGGTCACGTGGTATGTAATAAATAAAAGTTATGTCCAATATGAGGAACGAGAGAAACACATTTTCATTACAACAACGACAATTAAAATAAAATTGATACAAGATTGGCCCTGCATTCGTTCACTATTGGCAATAAAAATTGGCCCAGCATTGGTCCAATATTGGCAATAACCATTCGTCTAGTAAGGGTAACATTCATTGGTCAATATTGGGCCGCCACTGGTAAATTATTAGTAGACTTTTAAAGGCTGAGCTACAATCAACATAACCAGACGTAAAGCAAATGTCAAAAAAATTGAACCCGAATATTTTATAGGGCGTTGAGTACATTTGACATAAGGCTGACATACGCAACATGAAAAGTTGAATTCGAACGATCTTTTTATGTCAGTATGACAAATACATTGTTTACTTTAAGTGACAATGATACATTGTTGTTCGCCATTTGAAAGGGTGAGTAAAATTTTATCCAGCTGTAGGAATTATGCAGAAAACAGGTGTTCTCACATGTTAAGCACAATTTGACTCTGATATTGAAATTTAAATTAATATTTCTTCTTCGCCGTTGAAGACTTTCATCAACAAAATTATAACGCATTGTCAAAAACATAAAAATTAAAAACCAATTCGAAATCATCCATTTTCTTCAATTACTTTTGCCGCAATGACACTTTTTCGTTTCTGTCAAGATCACATAAGCGCGAATCGTATGTAGGCGAACTATGTGCGCGGTACGTTACTTGACGTTCCTTATTTTGTGTTATGTTGATTGTAGCACAGCGGTAAATGTTGAAGATCGGAATGTGTTGCGGTGAAAGAAATGCCAAGGAAGGTTCAATCATTAACCAACCTTAGGCCAGTAAGAGCCAAAATGTATTCGACTATTGGCGTAACATTGGCCAAGCATTGGCAAAGCAAAGAGCAATCGTTAACCAACCAATGGCCAAAGGATCCAAGCTTTCGGCTACCATTCACCAAGCAGCCATTGGCTAATCTTTAGCCTATTTGGTTCCTTCTCATCTCATTATTGACTTTAATTTACACATTTCATTTCATCTAATGCGCATATTTGTTTTATTGTAGTGCATAGAATTGTAGATCAGGAAACTAAATTATTTCAGGATTATGTGGTAAGGTAATATGCGTCAAAATTAATATTATGTTGAATGCGACGTGCAAATTGCTTATAAATGTAACTCAGTTGAAATAAATAATGTGCCAGTAATGGCCAAATAAACCAATCCTTGGACATCTATTGATGATGCGTTATTCCAATATTATAATTATCAGCAGTGTATTGCTTGGCAATTTTTAAGCAGTGAAGAGCCAATACAAGCGCTTTTGTTAAGATTGGCGCTTCGTATATGGGAATCTTTTGCTTGTCCAAGCTTGGCTGATGGTTATCCATGAATAAGTCTTTCTTAAAGTTAGCAAATATTCAAGTATGCTAATCAACTGCAAATAAAGGGCCAATATTGACCCTGAAAAACTCAATAAGAGGTGTTTTATAATGACCACGCTGGATAAGATTGGGATTATGAACGCCCCGATTAAAGGAATGGTGAATGATTAGGTATTTGCAAATAATTGATAAAGCATTGACAAAGCACTAGTAAAACATTAGCAAAGTAATGACCTAGCCTTAACAAAGATGATTGGCCAATCATTGGCTCCACATTGGCAATAACCATTGGTACCAACCATTGGCCCCATCTTTTGATCCAATAATTCGCCAACCTTAAACCAATTATTATGCCATATATTTGCTGATGATTGGCAATGATTGGGCCAAACATGGCTCAACTATAGCCTAGTTTTGGAACTCTATATGTGTATGCACTAGTTTCATATAATTTATTACTCTAGTAATCGATTGAATCACTTGAAAAAATTTTGTCGATATACTACGAGTATCATAAATGACAAGTCCTTAAATTTATAAAAAGGTTACAGTGAACAAACTGACGTAGCAAGAGAGTGCTCCTTTCAGAAGGGCTTTGTGAATTAATTAGCAAATTAAACAATGTCTATAAAATAGCACTTTCACTGACATACAGAACACTTTAATTAATTTAGAACAAATAGCATGTGGTTATCGTCTGCTTAAATTTATCGCCATTCCATTCAAGTTTCACTGACCTCACTGTTTGAGCAGTCACAGTGATATTTCAATATGACGCACCACTCCTAGAATATTTTTGATAATCTGAAGTTATTTGCAGTGTCCAGGCCTCTTAGAAAAATTGTTGCGACCGCGGACGTCACCGCAGTTGCAGACATGAAGCTTCAGCAGAGGGGTGCGAGACCCGGGGTGGCAACTGAGGCCGGCTAGCGTTCAGTCAAGTCGTGCGTCTTCCGGGACACCTTCTGCTTGTGCTGAGCCACCCTCCATATATAACTAACACGAAGGGAAGAGGACGGGAAAAGGGGAGGTCATATTGAGGAATGAAAAATGTTTGCCTTAATATGTATGGGCCATTGTATTGCAAAAAACGAAACGATTCAATATACAAATAAACCAAATCACTGAAAATACTAAATTGGTTACAACAAGAAAATTAAATACCCTTTGTTAGCAAACGGAAAGAAAATTTTTCAAAACAACACAACCCAATTTTCTTTGATTACCAAAAAAAATAGAAATCAAAAATGTATTTTTTTTTGTTGAATGCCGTAATACAAAAAATAAGCTAGGCCATTTTTCACATTATTATTTAAAATATCTATAACAACTATAAAAGCTGACGTGCTTGGTAGTGTGTCGTATCAATATGGTCCAAATGTTGAAAACATTCACTAAGAACTTCCTTTTCCGAAATGGTTTCCATGCGGTAGGGAAAAATTTTCCCTTTTGCAAGTTGTTCCTTGAATACCTCAGTTTAAATTGTTCACAATCATTTTAATCACTAAAATCATTGACAAATCGTATCGCCATGACACTTTTTCAGAAAATTCACACGATGCTCGTCTTTTCTTACTTCAGGTTTTTATTTTTTCCTTGTCTTTCACTTTTTCATAAAAAAAAATGCATGCACTTTACAAGTGTAAAATCCATCTTCAATTCAACCACTAAGTATTCTCCAATTCTTAAATTCACTTTTTCTTTTTTCACCATTCAATATCGTCGTCGCCACTCCACTTCCTTCCGAACACAAAACTCACTTTTCCTTCTCAAAAACCAAATACTGAATGCCATCAAATCCAAAAACGCAGTCCCGCAATCCTTTCATTCCCAATAACCGCTGCCGCATCCGAGTAACGCAATCGAAGTTCAATATACTTCGATTCTGCTACCCACACATCTTTTCCATATCGACAAACGCAACAATTTTCATTTTGCATTTATGGCGATTTGCATAACCTGATAGCGTTTGGTTAAATGCAAATGCTCATATACGAGTATACGGAAACAATTGCTTTTGTCGATATTCTAAAAAGAATGTTTTCCTGTGCTCGAGAGAACTTGAACCCAGGGTCCCAATGGACCCCATGATCGAAAGATTATGACGCTACGAGTACCACCGGAGCCATTTTATGTTGATTTCCCATTCATCCACTTAGGAACTTCGATTGGGAACCTTTCTTAATGGGCAATGAAATTTTGCTAATGGGAAGTAATGAATGGGGAGTATTGTTAGTGGGAAAGTTAAGATTATTTTGATAATATTTTTTTTATAATTAAAAATAAGGGTAGATAGAATTAATACGATGGGGAAATAAAAATTAACGTTATATGGAATAACTATATAAAAAAAATTGAATGGACAAAGAAAAGGGTAGAAATGCCCAAAAGAAGTTGGAGATGTTACGGCGGCAATTCGAAGTTGCGAATGGGAGAATGCTGGGATGCTGGGATTCGCAACAAAACTAGTCTCTTCTTTATCACATATATTGTTTTTTGCAAAAAAGTAGAGTCAGGAGTGTAGACATTCAAAGAGGAGACACAATATTTTCCACATATTTTGGTTCCCCACATGAACCTCAACGCCGTTATCACTCTGTCGATACTCGATCCTTAAAATACTTGTCAAGACCTTTCGATTTATATCCATGTTGGCATCTTTTAGTTAAAAAAATTTCAGAGGTCAGAGGGACATATTGAACGCTTCCGAGAGACGGGTCCTGAGGCAAATAATCAGGGCGATGCTAGATGGGGACCAATTCTGAATGCGATACAACCATGAATTGTATTAAATTTTGACAAACTGGAGGTTTCAACGATTATGAGACTGTAAAAGCTGCAATGAGCTGACCATGTGCATCGTATGGATGAACAACGGGTACACAAAAAAGTATTCGTTGGGAGAACTGAAGGGCGGAAACCTTGGGGAAACCAAAGAAACGCTGGTCTGACTCGGTCAACGAAAACCATTCCTCACTGCTCGGATTTTGAAATCGGAAGACGCGGTCGATAGACCAACAAAGTTGGAGGTGTTTTTGCAGGAAGGGAAGCCTTGAGTAGTACTCCAAAAAAGAACTGTTTTCCTCACTTGAAAAAGGTTCCATTTTAGGCAGTGATGGCTCATGCCCAAATAGCTCCTAATTTAGGCAGCAATAGGAATTATCGAAACGATTCCTAATTTGCCAAATATTTCTAGATTTGGCTAAGATGAGGAGTTTGTCACTTTTTCTCAAGTTAAGCATGCCTAATACGGGCCTAGTGGGAGCCCTTAGGCGTCATGCTTAAGTTAGGCATTGCATAAAGTGAGCCTAAATAGGTTCTAGTGTGGCATGTCCAAATTAAGCACTGCCGAATAAGGGTAAGGGATTATCGCGAATGTTGATTTTCTCAAAATACAATATATGATAAATGGTTAGTATTTTACAAATTTAAGAAAAAAGTAAGTGTTATTAGCAAACTTATTACTTTTTTGTGGATCTTTTAGGAGCTTAATAAGGAGCAATTTAAGCAAGGCCCATTACTGCCTGCGCTAGAAACTGTTAAGGCAATTCCATTCTTGCCTAAATTTGAAACTGTTTACACAAGCTCCATCAGTGTCTAAATTAGGAACTGTTTGGGAAAGCTCCATCATTGCATTAATTTTTTAAACAAACCCCATCATATCCTGATTCAGGAGTCGATGGAGTAATTCACTACGTTTTGCACTAAGGGTTCATGAGGACTCCACATTTGGCAGAAATATCCGTTCAGGCATGCCTAATTAGGACCTAAACATAGTTTGAATTGAATTTCTACTGAAAAGAAATACTATAGGAACGCACTAAAAATTAGGAAAAAAAATATTTACAAATGAACTATATCTTAGTGGAAACTGTGTTAAAAAAAGCGATATTTGAACAACGAAGAACACCGTTGAATTAAAATGGTAGTCATTTTAAATCCATAATGTCTATACATTTTGAAATTATACATGTGCAGCATGGAAAATATTACAGTCGGCCGATTGATATGAACACCCAAAGAAAATGAAATGTAGAGTAGTGTAGTGAAAATGTAGTCCACTTGGGGTAGTGGTTAGAGCACTCATCCCGTAAGCCGAAGATCCCTAGTATGAGTCTCTTTGGTGGCAGCGAGATTTAGTTTGAGTATTTCTTTGCACGGAGTATAAGCCTATTCAGTTATGATTCGTTTTTGTTTAAAATCAGAAGGCACCACAACTGGGACACGGCCAAAGCGTGATATTGACCATATAACCTTCCCAAGTTGCCGATAAATTTGATCAAGATTATGAGATACTCTGACTGTCTCCAAGCAAAGGCCTGAAAGAGTCGGAAGTGCTTAAACAAACAAAAAACATTATTAATAAAATAAAATATAAAACTCATTTGGTTTTGCATCAATTAATAAAAGTTACGATCGTTATTATCTTTCACGCGACAGCTCAAACTGGGCCTCCAGGATTAATCTCTTTCAGTCATCGCCGCTCAGTGACCTCGTTCACCAGTTGATCTCGTCCATTAAGGATCTACTATCAGCTTCTATCGTGTCTTCCCATTGAGTCCTCAGTCTTCATGCTGGGTGTATACCCGATTTTCTTGCATTGTTTGTACATGGTGTAACCATTGCAATTGACGAAACTTTACCCAAGCAGATACAGGCGATTCATGTGAAACATCATATAACTCATTGTTGTAATGCAGTATATTCCTTATTAGATTGGGCCGTAGATTCAAACACGTTCACTGGTTTTTCGGGTTCACTCACACTACAGCCTCTTTTGGGCCTTCGCTTAGAGATAGTCAGAGTATCTCATTATCTTATTCGAGAAGGTGATATAGTCAGCACTACGCTTTAACCGTTTCTCTATGCACCCAGCTGCGATACCTTTTGATTTTAAACCAGAATGTATCATAACTGAATGGGCTTATGGTCTCGCCAAAGAATGATTCAAACTAATCTTGTTGTCGCCAGCGAGACTCAAACTAGGGACTTTCGGGAGATTTCCCTAACCTCTATACCACGCGAAACAATGGTTTGATTAGTTATTTCTAAACATAAACCTTATTTTGCCTTTGCACAAGTCTGAATTTTTAAATGGGAAGTACAGAGTAATAAGCTTTATTTGCGGCAAACATGTGGCCTCCCATTGCGTCTTTTTTGTCGCCGCCCTCCATTCAGATTGGCTCTAAGATAACTGGAACTATTCGTACTTTCAATGTTACTCATATAATCCCCTAAGGCCAAATTTTGTCGGACTGGAAAATGCACTAATATGGGCGTCACATGCTACCTATTGAGGTGTCAGTTCCCTGATAATGTGTTTCAGCGCAATATTAAATAGTATTAGAACAAGTCCACCCTTTTTTATTAAACCTGACTCCATTTTGAAGCCGTCTGTTAGATCGCCATTTATCTTGACCTGGGATTTTGTGTTTAGCATCGTGACAGGGCATTGTACAGGGCATTACTGTCGACACTGTGAGATGCTTGCTTGAGGTATACTAAGGGAAGGACATTGATGTTATATTCCCAGCACTTATCGAGTACTTGCTCAACTGAAAATGGTTGAACTATTACAGACCATCCACTTCGAAACTCTCACTGCTACTCATCTCTGATACTTTCATACAAGTAGTACGGCTTGATTTTTCTTTCTATGATTTTGAAGAGCATTTTCTAAGACGTACACAGTCGAGTGATGTCTCTATAATTTTCACACCTTAATTTGCCCCCTTTTTGTGTACAGGATATATTATACTTCTTCACCAGTCCTCTGGTTACTGGTTTTCTGAGCATATTCTGCATATTAGTCGATGACGAAAGTTACTTAGATGGTGACCCCTCTCTGGACCCTTTCTACTGGTATTCCATTTATTCTATTAGCCTTATTTTTTCTGAAGTCTCGTTCTAATGCATGTACTTAGCTTTTGGTTGGTGGCAAAACTTAGACCGCATGTCTGCTTCTGAAATGTTCACAGCTCCAGTAGTTCTTGGGGACTCTGTACATAGTTCTGGAAACATTGAAGCCATCTGTTTTGAATTTTGACTATGTTACCCATGATTCTTTCTTGCGCTATTTCGCAAAGCCATCTTGTATTTGAGACATTCGTTGATCTGACTTCATGTAGAGTCATGTTTTCGTTTATCTGTTGGATTTTGGATGTTGATGGTCAATCGTTTTGTTTCGGCACATTTTTTTTAGTTTATCATCACAGTATGCTGTATTTTATTTTTTGGTCCAAGTTGGTTGTTTCGAGTAGATGCATTTCTTGATAAAATTTATCAGTTCAAATAATATTCCATTGTTGATTTCGTCATTAGAAAAAAGAGCATTTTTCTTAGTTGTTTGATTAACATGTGATGAACTTACGAGCCAGCTATTGAACGTTGTTATTTGACCCAGAGGGCGGATAAAACGGAATAGAGGTAGTTCCACAGTAGCTAACATAACATATACGAGAAAACAGGTAGGAGTCCATCCATGATAAAAGAGGGCCAGCAACCCCAAAATCATTCAGTTTTTAACAGAGAAGTTGATAACTCACCATGTCAAACGCCTTCAAGAAGCCAGTGGAGATGACATAAACCTGCAATCGATTGTCTAGGGCCTTAGCAATGTAATCGGTGAATTCAATTAAATTTTAGGTCGTAGAACGACCTTTGAAAAACCCATGATAATTGGATACAAAAGAAGCATCACCACTTTTAAGAAAAGGAACAACGTTTGCTCTTTTCCAATAAGCAGGGAAAATACCAGTCTTTAGTCTGATGTAGAAGAGAAAAGCCAGAGAGATAGAAAGTGAAGACGCTAATAACTTGACGAAAGTATTCGGGAGCCATCAGAACCAGGTGATATATTGGGATTAAGTGAATTAATAAGGGATTCAACTTCGATATGGTCAGTGAAAAGTGAAGAAATGTCAATGGAATGAAGTACGGGTGTATTAACTGGATCGAACACATGAGAAGAAGGAATAAAAGTTGACAAGAAGAACTGAGCTAACTATATTATTCCAGTGGACTGAACGAGGGACAGAAGAGGACTTGTAGGATCTAATGTATGACCAGAATGGTTTCGCATTATTCGCCATAAGCGAACTCTCCAAGCCACTGAAGTAGTTTTTGAATCCAGTCTTTAGTTCTTTTTTGCTACAAGACGCAGATCACAAAAATTAACACTAGATTCTTCAGTGCCACAACGCTTGAAACGGCGGTGTGCTTTACTTTTAGCACTCAACGTACAAAGTACTTGTTTAGTTAACGATGGTTTCTGCTTTACTTTGCGAAGAGCTAGTAAAGGTGTGAAGTGTTTAATCAACTTATAAGGGTAATTATAAAACTTACTCAGCGCTTTCTCTCACTCTAAGTTATCAAAAAACTCCTGCCAGCCAACCAAACTCAGCTCGGAGGCTAGAAATTCGTAGTTTGCTTTGTAGAAGTTGAATTTTGGAGAAGAAACAAAAATACGATTTGACAAACGTGCAATAGAGAGATCGAGCAATAATGGCGGATGATGACTATCAATACCCACTAGAGGATTTAATGCAATGGAAACAGATGGACAGTAAACGGGAAAGTAAGAAAGAACAAGGTCAAGTACTCGACCATTAGCGTTAGGGATATTATTGAATTGCGATAGTAAGCAGAGTGATAGAAACAAGGAGAGAGATAAAGAAGAAGAAAAACCGAGAAAGGAAGGTTCTTCGTCCATTGCACTGTTTTCAAATTAAAATCACCGCTTACTAGAATTAAAGATTGCGGATGATGCAATAAGACATGAGAGGAAAACTCGTCAAAGAATGTCTCATACACATACAAAGGAGAGTTACTAATAAAAATGTATTGTTAGGAAGGAAGATCTTGACAATCACACAATCCATAACACTGGAAAAGCAAAAATCAGCACAAAGAGAGCTACATACTATATTACTAACAGCCACAAGAACCTCCCCCCATCTTCTTTATTTGCAGAGGCCAAATCCGGATGGCAATGGTAAATATCAAAATCAAGGGAAATTCCTGGGTTAAAGATGTTACTATTTAACCAGGGTTTCCGTAAGATATATAAATACAGCTTTGTTGAGCTGTACCGATAAAAAGAGCTTATCAAGCCTGGTCCTTGACCCTCTTACTTTTTGGTAATATACTGAAACATTAGAAGTTAAGCTACAGTCATGAAATCTTACACTAGTTTGTAGGTTGCGGTCTTTCCGGTGCACGAAGGACTGTGTTCTTCTTGAGCTGAACGGTTTGATAAGTACACCAGGCGGCCAAGCTTCAGGATTCAAAATAGTATCACAATTTGAGGGTACTGTAAGCGAGAAAGAAGCTGCCACTCTGTCCTCTAGATTATCCCTAGTTAATTAGTAGCAACTGATAACTTTAACAGCTGTCCCAAATTCTATGCAAACGTAGTTTTTTAGGTAGTCCGGAGTTGTATGGTAGCTTAGGCGCGAAATAAAGATCTCCTTTGGACTGACTTCGTCATCCGAAATCAGAGTAGCCACAGCAGATGAGGGTGGAAGACTAGGCGAAGGATTATTTTTGTCTTTAGGAGTGCACCCCGATTAATTGATGAGGGTCCTGGGTAGCTATCACGTGTCATAGGTAATTCATTACCAACCATGTGCTGGTTGACGTAAGCAAGGATTTTCTACCAGTTATCCTTCTGGGCGCATTACTTTTTTAACAATATAGTGTGGTGTGCCTTGCAAAACTATTCGTTGTTGTTTCCATGCATTTGGCCATTTTTTTTTTAATCCAAGACGTTTAGTTTACATCAACAACTACAGAGGTATTTTACGCATTAATATGGCCCACTATGTGGGATCGGAAAAAAATTCTCTGTTAAAATATAAATGGAAATTCTCATTTGATCAAAGGCATGAAAGAAAGATATGAGTTACTGAAATAGACTTTGAAGGTCATTCGTGTATTTGGACATGAATCGATATGTTTTTGATTCTGACGGCGTCCCAGTCATACACATATATCGACGGGCCACCGATAAGAAGATAAAATATCCTCCTAATTTGAGTTCACGAGACCAACAATTCCAATGGAGATACTCATTTGCTAGATTCGTTGAAGCTGATCGAGTTGAGACGGCGCAATCCAGGTATTGGTGGCTGAATGACAATGTCTAAATTATTCGTGTTTATTTTCAGTTTTGGTGTTCTTCGTTATTTAGTTTTTGAGTTTCAGCTCATTATTGCTACATTTAGTGTTGTTGTTTATTTTTGTTAAAAATTAGGTATAGGTTAGGTATATGTAATGTTTACTATATTCCGTTAGAGATAAGATTAAACACTTAGGTTAGGAACATTGTTATTGATTTTTTTAGTATAAGTTAAAGTTTTTGATTGTATTTTATTAGAAATAAGATACAACATATTAGGGTGTAGGATCAAAGTTTCACTGTTGTGTTTTGATTATAAATAATTTTAGGATAGTGTTGGCTGGTTTTTTTTCCTTTTTCCAATTAAATTTTAAAAATATGTAATAATCGTAATTAATTGAATTTGCTATAGTTTTTTTTTTGATGATATGAGTTAACGATAACGTACAAATTTAGAGAGCCATTTGGGCCATGAAGTTTTTTGATTGTTATTGTTTGGAATTTGCTTTATATTCTTTTAAAATTTATAACGATTAGTATTAAATAAAGCGCTTTTGACTTTGACTTGACTTAGACTTTGAAGGTATTTCTGACAGTCCGAATCCTACGATTGGTTTTTCGGCATTGAAGTGGTTGATAAATTAATAATATACTGAAAAAGGAAAAAGACGTTGTGAATAACAGTAGCAACGAACACATTTCATGAAAATAGGCATCGAGGAAACATATTTGCTTTAAGCAATAAAACATCTTGAGAGGACTTGATACAAGCAAAATTTGTATCGAGAAAACTTGTGCCCCGATTCGAGCGTTGAAGCGATTTTTTTTAAATTAGGTTTTCCTTCTACCAAATAATTATACCACGTTGATTTTCCATGCATTTTATGATGTACTATATATCTTCGTTTTACATATTACTTTAGATTATTTTCATACTGAAATGTTTGTTTTTGAATAAACCTTGGTTTTTTAGAAAATTCCCTCACATGCACGAACTGAAGACGTAAACTAAATTAAAATGTTATTGCCAATAATTATTAATTAGAGCGGAGACAACGTCTTATCACTATGAAAATTGAATCAAAAAACTTTATTTTTTTTCATTTATTTGTGACCTACCTTTATTCGACCAACATAGATTTTACTCGATGGCAGTTTTTAATACTTTTGAATATATTTTACAACATATTAGAGAGTACAAATTTAATATGATATTTTTTAGTGAAAGTGTTGCTCACAAAGTACTTACTGCCATTAAACAATCTACTATTCACGGATTATGTTTGCCTACATGAAACATATGACACACGGTATCCTGCCACTTCATTGACTCAACTTTTCCCCGTATATATTGTCTACAAAACTTCCATCTTTTCAGACAGTCACTCTCCTGAAATATTTTCTTTTTAAAGTATTATACATTGGTAAATTGTGCGGAACACTCATACCAGCGTTTTTGACATAAGTCGAAACTAGAGTAAAACACATTCATATTCTGTTGCTCACTGAACACAAAAGCTACTACAGGAAATGTTGGGACAAATTTACACTAGATAGAATCCACCAAAAACGAATGTACAAGATTGGAGCAGAGAGGTTGAATTTCCCGAGTCAAATGTGCAAATGGAGTACACGAATAATACGTGTCATGCTTAGAATTTTTTCCTTGGAAAATAGAAGTCATACACCATGTCAAATCGCACTTTGTTCAATATTTTCAACGAATTGTGGCAGATTTATTCCAACCGAGAAACGTCGGTTACTATTGTGGGGTATCCTAACATAAGATGCTTTGTTAACAGGATCTATAAGAGTGTAGTTCTCTTCATTTTTAAGCAGAATTTAATCCCCTGTTGCACATATTGCCCAGCAATATCTTACGAGCATACACTTTACATTTCAAACTGATTAAATGAATCGGATGACTTACCAAAATTTACCCAACAGCTCCTTCTTCAATCTATTTTTAACCAGATACTATTTCCTTAAGCAAACATATTCTAATCCGCCTCCCACTTACCTTCTCGGATCGCTTGAATCTTTTCTTGTTAATTATATTTTCAAATCAATCCCCCACTTTTTAATCTGCTCCTTTTGAAACATTTTTCACCTTTTTTATTGACAATTTCAACATTGTCTAAGGCGATTAGGAAAATCAAAAACCCAATTTATCCGCCACCAATCAAAGATTAAACCCTTCAAGGGGATCCTTCCGATGACTATTCACGTCCATTCCAATTCCAGGTGCGTGCGACAGAAGGTGGAAATCATGGTGATAGTCAATAGCATTATCCTTATTGAACAAAACAGCAGGGAACCGATCAATGTTTGGCGGAAAAAAGAAGGAGTCATTGGTGAGGAAATAAGTTGGATAGGAAAGCAGGAAATCTTAGTCCCTTTTGTGATTGAATGAATCAATGATTAGGCGAATTTCCCTTCGGAAGGATGTCTTTAATTTCCATATTTGAAAGGAGGATTTGAAGGGACCAAGGGTTGTGACTGAGCAATAGGATTGAGTAATGTTGTTAAATCCAGTGCAAAAATGATATCGTTAAAAGTGGAAGTGTGAATATTAAGAGTAAGTTATTTGGCAAACTTACCGGTCTTATCTTTATAGAATGCTATGCGTCACCTGGAACGAATTAAGAATGAATTTATTATTTCAATCAATCTGTGTAAGAAACATTTTTCTTAATACCATAAAAATTTTAAAAGTTGCAACTATAGCTTATTGATTACGCATGCTAGCGGGGTTTTTGAACAAATTAATCATTTTGGTTTATTTGTTTTGATTGTTTAGTAATGTATATATATGACATGTCATCATGATAAGAGTTTGTGGAGAAAATATTTGAAATATGCACAAAAAACAGAAAGTAGGGAATTAAAATCTACTCAAATTTAGCATTTTTGTGGGCCGAATCATTCATAGATAGTACATATCTGTAATAGCAAAATCTATCACAGGATATTTGGTGACGTTTAACGTTAATCTCGATAAAATTTTCAGTAAGATGAACTGTTTTCGTAACATGCGCATATCTCCCATCTCGTATCTTTGAGAGGCGATATAAAGGCGTTAATTTGAAAACACTATCTTCCAGCAAATTATATAAACTTTAATTATTCCTGTGATATTTACTAGAAATGCCCGTGGAGTACATGTCCGACTGAAGGGAAACTTCTTACTGTTTAGTGATATATATATATATATATATATATATATATATATATATATATATATATATATATATATATGTATGTATGTATATATATATATATATATATATATATATATACATATATATATATATATATATATTTATATATATATATATATATATATATATATATATATATATATATATATATGTATATATATATACTCGTATAAATCCCTAAAATCAACGTCAAGCCAGTAACGAGTGATAGGCCAAGTCGTGATCAGAAGAAAATATTGGAAGAACCCACACTCTGTGATGATCTTTCAAATTTGGTGACAACGAATATTAACTTTCCGAGGATTCTTTTTCTGCAATTTTTTGTAATGTATATAAAGACAATGGTGGGAATGACAAACCGTAAGCCGAGTGTAGACACCAACAGGTTAGAGAGCTAGAGTATAGATATCACTAATGGCACTTCCGTTTGCTGTTTCATTCGATACGCTATTTGTGTACAGTACACTTTTTTTGGGCTCACTCATCTTGCAGAGCCTTCGTAAGGGAAGCAAAACTTCCAATATTAATAAGTTGGGTAGACAGACCTACGCTCAAATAATAACGCTCAAATAATAAATATAACCTTATAATATTTTTTTTTATAGTTGAAATTAAAAGAGAGCACCACTTTGCACATGCATACAAAATTTTATGTTTCTAGCTTAAGTAGTTTGCGAAAAAAAGTTCTGTGATACGGACGGACGGACAGACAGGACGTGATTTTAGTAGGGTTTAGTAAAATTATTTCACAAAAACCTAAAAATGGAAATCTTTAAAGGAAAGTGTACATTAGTACTCCGTATTGCTTCTTTTTGCATGAATAACTGCCTGCAACCTGCGGTAAATTGAGTCGACGAGTTGTTGTATGACACCGATTTCCAAAGTCCTTCAGTCTCTTCAACAGTCTTCTCTTGGGTCCTTTTCATGTTGATTTTATGAGAACGCTTGCAGTACTCGTAGCACCAAATATTTTCAATAATGTTCAAACCAGGACTTTGAGCTGGCCAGTTTAGAACGTTAAAAGCAACGCCGCTAGTTTTATGCAGTTTAACGCCGGAAGGGAATGCATTATCGTTTTACAATAGAAGATAAGGAACTTGCGTTAAGGTTCCACTGTGAAGTGAAACTAGATCTCCAAGGCTATGAAAGCAAACACATCCCCAAAATATAACTGAGCCGCCTCTATGTCGTTACGGCGGTTGTGTGGCCATAGATTTTCTTTCTTTGTAACCGCTTAAATTGTTTTCCGTAATGACCATGAAAGAGAAATGAGCTCTCATCTGTCCGCAAAATTTTGTTTCAGAATTCCAGTGGCTTATTTAAGTGCCATTTTGTTCCAGCTTAAATAATTTTTCAGAATACTCATCCAACTAAACACATTCAAACCAAACACTTTTCCCTGAGATTTTCGAGAAAACTCTAGTGAATAGGTATATTTGAAATGTAATATATAAACTATAAACAAGTTTTATTATTGTTGCCACGAAATTTTATGTATGCAAGGACCTTTTGCTAGCGTGTATTATAATGAAAGAAGTTTAAGAGTACCTTTTGGGTTTTATGGGGGAAAACGCAAAATTGACAAATCGTACTATTATTAGCATAATTGAGTGAATTTTAATTTAACCGGGTATTTGTTACTCTTGCACTCATAAATATCAACAATACCTTTGTGGTTTTTCCGTATTTTTTCGCTCAAAAGTTCGCAATCGCAGGGGTATGCATAATTTGATTTATTTGTTTCAATTCTGGAAAGTGATTTGGGATGGGATAAAGTGAAGCGACCAGAAGCACCCACCTTACTATATTCTTCTTTCGCTTATATACTAACGTTTTTCCACTATATTTACTTACATATACGTACTCGTATATATATTATATATATATATATATATATATATATATATATATATATATATATATATATATATATATATATATATATTTATAAATAACTATTTTGTTAATTAACTTATACAATGCCCACGAAAAGTATACCGGACAAGCCCCGGCTGCGCTCAGACGCTGGAACAGCTTTGTTGTGTTCGATCTGTTATGACAAGATTGCAGACGATTATTTCGTGGGAGAACTCTGATGCGGAGAAAAGCTATAATGACAATGTTTGAATATCCTGATACCCCTTGCTCTTTATGTCAGCGGCCCATTCAAATCAAAACGTAAGCAGCTGGTGACTCGCTCTTCATGACCCAGGGTGCGGTACTGAAAATTTTACAATTACCGTATTGGGAGACCGCCATGGGAGCCATTGAGAACTGAGAGCGATTTGTCAATTAGAGACACCATGCCCTGCAGGGACGTCAGAAACGGTGAACCATCAGGACATTATAGCGCTACTGCAGGACGTGTCCAATTGACTTGACCACGTGGAAGAAAAAATCGAAGCAGGGGCCCGACCCAGATCGCAGACACCACCGCAGTGTAATTTAGACCACAACTCATGGGCGTTTCCGCTCGTATAGCTGAAGCATTTAGAATGCACGCTTCCTGGTTCTGCCATGAATCCAGTGGCCACGGCCTACCAACCACGTACCAGTAATGTGATCCCACTAACAGCTGGACTATTGGCGCCTCCTTCACGGCGAGAACTGATGAATGAAAACTAATATGTAAAGTCAATGTAGATACTGACTCCGGTGAGCAGTTGGAACTTGCACTTCAGTGAAGAACCTGGTTCATTATCTGTAGAAATATTTATCGCTAGGGTCAAAAACGGAATATTGGCAGGCGATTCAAGCGCACTGGCGGGAGTTCCACCTTCACTGCTACGAGGCATACTGGAGGATCTTCATGACTCCACCACAGCAGCGACAGTTCCGACTCAAAAATACTCTGCGGGCAGAGTTTCCAGAGATTAATCAAAACGAACAACAACAAGACATTTGCCTCGCTCAAGGTAGATCTCTTACACCTCAACGATTGGCTGTTGGTTCCGCCCTCTGAGGGCAAAATGTTGTCTCTTCTGAAATGCAATCTTCCTCCAGAAATATAGACATGCATCTTCATTATTAACATTCCCTATATGGCGTCGCTATTAAAAATCGTCAGTTGTATCGAAGGAGTGGAGGATGACATTAACGAACACTTGTTGAACACGTAGCAAGCCACTCTCCAATGAAGGGTTGTAGGATTCTTCTTCTTAGCACCACAGCCCATCTCAGACCTTTGCTTTCTGCAAATAGCACCTTCAACTGTCTCGGTCCATTGACAACATCTTCCAATTTGGAAATCCGAGTAGCGATGAACTATCTTCGTCAACCTAGTCAGACCAGCGTTTTTTTGGTTTCTCCACTCGTCTCCAGCCTTCAATTCTCCCAACGAATACCTTCTTGGGTATTCGTTGTTCATCCATACGATTCATGTGGCCAGCCCAATGCGGCTTCCGCAGTCTTATAATCGTTCAGACCTCCGATTCGTTAAAAATTTGATAAAACTCATGTTTGTATCGAATTTGCCATTGGTGACGTCTGGCTTTGCTCCGATTATTCCGTTTAGGACCCGTCGCTCTAAGGTGCTCAATATATTTGCGGATGCATGAGTTAGGGTCATTTTTCACACACATAGCATAACAAAGGTCTTACCACAGATTTATATACTTGGAGCTTTGTTTTCCTGTACTTGCAGCTGGTCTTCAATTTTATTAAAAACGCTTTGCGTCTCTTTTATTGCCCGTTTTCGTTATTTTGGCACCTACATATACAAATTCGCCAAACTTTTCAGTACTGTATTCGCCAAGTGTGACATTTTGTGTATTTGAGGTATTTTTCTTCAACTGCGTCATGAGCTTTGTTTTATTTTCATTGATTTGTAGCCTTACTAGTTTTGCTTTACTGTCGAGTTTCAGGAAAATTTCTTTGGCAGTTGTTAATGACTATGACAGAATGTTGATGTCGTCCGCATAGGCTACAACTAGGCTCGACTTGAATAGTAGTGTAACTCTCGTATTGGCAGTAGCTTCCGTATGACGTACTCTAGAGCCAAATTGAATGGCAATGGGGCCAGATCTCCCTGCTTTAGTCCGATATTTGTGTCAAAAGCATCAGTGATTTGGTTATTGATGCAGAGAGGTCGTCGACGTCATTGTCATTTGGTCAGATGGACTGATTTGGCTGGGATGCCAGAGCAAAGCATTATTTGGTACAGTACCCAACGATCAATACTGTCGTACTAAAGTCAACCAAAATTTGATGTACGTCTATGTTGAACTCCCAGCATTTTTCAAGCACCTGCTTGACTGGGAATAAATAGTCTAGTGTTGATCTACCTGCTCTAAAGCCACCTTGAAACTCCCCAATAATGTTGTTGGCATATGATCCGATTTTACTTTCTAAGATTTTAGAAAATATTTTGTACGCCGTACAAAGTAGTGATATACCTCTATAATTTTCACACTGTAACTTGTCACCTTTTCTGTGGATAGGGAATATAATTCATTGGCTCCACTCTTTCGGCATATGTTCTTGTTGCCAAATGTGCTAGATGACTTTGTGAATAGCTTCACGAACACTGCTGCCACCATATTTGATGAGCTCCACTGGAAGCTCATCGACGCCTTGCGCTTTATTGTTCTTATGGGGTTTGATGATGGAACAAACTTCACCCAGAGTTAGTAGAGCCAATGGAAGCTCTCCGCAGACATCTATTGGCTCCGATGTTCTAGAAACCTATGCCCTGGATTATTTAGACTGTAAACTGTGAAAAAAACTTGCCAACGAGTGCCCAAACTAGCAAGAGAAACTAAAAGCCAGTCTAGAGGGTGAACCCTAAGATCTTACCCGGAAAGAAACCGTACCATGCCAGACTACCAAAGCATCTCCGACCTTAAAATCTGTTGATCCCAAGTCGTCCGAAGTACTTGCACCGACGTAAAATGCTATTGAAAGGGGTACGGTGATGACAGTCAATAATTCGAACGCGTTGTCGTGTAAGAAACATTTCCTTGTTCGTCTGGGAGACTATTTGGCTGACGTTAACGTATTTTTAATGAAAAAACTGCGGCTGTGCAGAATACTATGGGGAAATGGCAGCTTTTTGGATGCAGAACTTCTTGAGAAAAGTGAAGCAATCAAGAAAGACGTTGCATGTGATCAAGATAGATGAATTATTGAAAGATGGCGTCTACTCGTATGCGTAATACAGACCTTGATGAATCGATGGTAGGCTTAATAAACATTGGAACCAGTGTAAGCTGTATACCAGCCAATTTTGAAAGAAGAGCCCTAGAAACCATATGAATAAATGCAACACATTACTACCTTTTTGAGTATGGCAGATGGAGCTCGCCAGTCCATTGTAGAGCGAATCACAGCTGATGTCACATTTGAGAGTACAACCAAGTCACTTGATTTTTATATTATACCCCAGCTAACCCAAAATCTTAATCTACGAGTAAACTTTGTTCGACGATTTGACTAGGCTCTAGCGTTATTCACGAGTAATTCACTACACTCGGTCGCCATCGTAAATGACCAGACAGCGAATTCTCAACCACCTCAGCATGCTTTAGATGCTAATCACTAGTTACGATTAGACACAGTTGTGGTAGCATGAGAAGGAAGGTCTCGGCCTGCCAACTTTGTTGTCTTACACCATGGACGCGGGGAGTGCTAAACCCATCAATTTGAGCCATTTTAGCATATCTCCGTTGAAGTAAGTCGTTATACTTGTATACCTAATTTGATCAGATTTTGGCACTAGACGTGATTGAAGAATCAGAAAGTGCATGGTATTGGCCAGTTACCTTAGTGGTTAAGCCGAATAAGGTCCAACAATGTCACATTTAAGAAAGCTTACCTTCTCCCGTCGATCAAGGGTATTTTAAGTTGGTTACGTAAAGCACATTTTATTACTCGCCTAGACCCCAAAGATAAACTCTGGCAATTTTTCTTAGATCCTATTGCGAAAGAAAACACCACTTTCACGGTTCCAGCTCGCCCTTGTGTCACTTTATGACCATACCCTTTGCCCTGTGTAATTCACCAAAGACTATGATACACCTTATGGGTAAGTTTATACCACTGGATGACTTGTTACTGATAACAGAGACCTTTGACGAGCATATGGTCCAACTTTAGGAAATAGCTTTGCACATCCGGGAGGCAGGGTTAACCATCAACAATCAGAAGAGTCAGTTCGTAAAGACGTTGGCTAAAACCGATCCAGATACGACAAAACCGAAAGATGTCTTGCCCTTGCCAAAAATTCACGAATCAATTGCCCCCATTCCTGCGTTTATTTAGTTGTTACCAACGATTCGAATTTAATTACGGGACCTTCACCATTTTTTTTAACGACATGCTGCGTAAGGAATGGAAGTTCCTCTGGGAAGAGCCTGGTTTGCGGGCCTTTGAAGAGCCTGACAACAGCTCCCGTGCTATAGAATGCAGACTTTAACAAACGGTTCTTAACCCATTGTGACGCGAATCAACATGGAGGGGAGGAGTGTGGTCTTAAACCAAGTTATAGAGGATGGCAAAGAAGTGTCTGTAGCCATCATGTTACACAAGTTAAACTCAGCCCAGCGGAACTACACTGTTTCGGAGCAGGACTGCCTGGGAGCGGTTTTGGCAGTAAAGCATTTTCACTTATATGTCGAAAGACACACGTTCAAAATCACTAATGAATTCCATGCCCATCTGGACAAATCAGTTTTAAAAACGGAAGCACTTAACTCCACAATCCTACATCGGAAGGGAGGTCAACATGTAGCACCTGACACCTTATTGAGGATATATGTCCCAGAAGGAGCAAAGTTGACATAGGGCTGGGACAGCTCCTTTGTTTTAGACCTCCAACATCCGGGCTTTCAGTCAGAAAATTACATTCAGCTGACAGAGACCATCTAGAGTCAACTGTCCCAACTGCGAGACTTGAAAGTAATCAATGGATTAGTGTACAAGTGCACAGGGTACTCAATAAGAGAACCTTTACAGGAAAAAGGGCAGTGGAAACTGCAGGTGCCTGAAAAACTGACCCTTGGTCTGATCAGATAAGCTCATGACCATCCACTGAACGCACAGAGCGGTTACAGCCGGATGCCCAGGCATCTGAGTACCTATTTTTTAGCCAGAAATGGCCTAGCAACTGAAAGCGCACGTGACTGCCTGTAAAACTTTTAAGTGCACCAAGGCACTGAACATTATTTGGTGACCTCCAACGGGCAATTTTGAAATACCCGAACCCGTGTTCCAGCGCTTGTACATCGATCTAACTGGCTCTTACCCTAGATCGACGTTTGAAAATATTAGAGCTATAGTCGTCTTGGACCAACTGTCCGAATTCCCGCTCATAGAACAATTCCAGAACTTACATATAGCCCCAATTTTGAGTTTCTTAGAGATATGCCTCTTTCATGTATTCGGAGCAACGGAATACATGGCATCTGACGATGGAAATCAATTCTAATTTCCCAAGTTTTGTGAACTGATGGAGAGGTATAGTATCACGTACCAGCAAACCGCTATTGATTCACCTCAAGCCAATATTTTTGAGCGTCCAAATTGAATGCTCTTAGCCGCTATACGTGCCAATATAAATGCAAATCAGAAGGATAGCAGCGGCAGGATATCCGCTACATTTTTCATATCACATTGCTACTGGGAGCTTATCTTACTTTGCCGTATTCGGTCAGTACGTGATTTGCCGCGGTAAATCATATCGGCTGCTCTGGCACTTAAATTGTTTGGGAAGCCAGTCGATAAGCTTCAAGTGCTACGAGACCAACTCCGAGACAAAATCGAGGAGGAACAAGTTGGGTAAACAGACCTACGCTCATGTCAGAAGGGTTTTGTATTCAATTTTCAAAATGCAGTCACCAGATTGAATAAAGTCAAGAAGCATGTCAATGACGATTTTATTGGAGAAACTATGAAATTCGAAGATCATACTATTATTAACAAAGTTGAACGAATTTAGACTTCTGAGGTTTTTGTTATTGTTATACTCATAAATATCTCCCTTGATAATTATTTCAGATGCCCATTCGCGAGGGAGGAAACACATTTTTCATGTATTTCCCCCCTGTGCCCCCACTGAAGCAAAAACTGACAGTTTAACAACTGTTTTGAAAAGCTCCCATGAAAACTTTCATTTCATACTCATATCGGCTACGTTTGATGAATTTTTTTTCAGGGGCCACTCTCCTGTACTGTTATCATCGATTAATAGCCATTTTTTTCGAATCCTAGAGTTGTTACAAAGCCCTTTTGTTAGAAGCTCCCTCCCGCCTCCTTGACTTGTTTCACTTATGAGTATTAATTGTAGGTACTCAGCTTCAGTCATTCATTAAATTGAATCAAGTGTTCAAAGCATGCACCTTAAACGTTGAAGTTGGGAAAAAATAACTCAAAATTATTCAATCTTCACATTTAAAACAGCTACTATTTTGTTTAACGATTACTGATACCACTAGCTGAACTGATTCTCAAAGTTATTCATGACACCTATCATTCCTGAAATTTTCATGCAAATCCTAGCTAGACTGTAGTGTCTGAGTCGGTAAAAAGCGCATGTTGTTCCATAGCCATATGTTGCCATAGTAATACATGCAGCGCATATTGTTCCATAGTAATACAGGAAAATTCAAACCACTATAACTTCGCTAAATATGATGCAATCTTTATGAAACTTGCAGAGTTAATCAATCTTATAAATAAACATCTGCGTGCTGAATTTCATTGAATTTAAGGGTACCGTTAAGATTTTATTCAAGAAAACATAAAATCGATAAATCATACTATTACTAACAAAGTTGAGTGAATTGCGACTTCTCACGTATTTATTGTTGTTGTACTCATCAAGGCCTACATTCTTGATTTTTTTCAGATTTTTCAGATGGAAGGTGTCCAATCGCGAGGGGGGAGCACACAAATTTTTCCTGTATTTCCCCTCCCTGTGCGCCCCTCGACGCAAACTTTGCCAAACTAAGATCTGTTTTGAAAAGTTCTCATCAAGACCTTTCATTTGATACCCATATCGGCTACCTTCAATGAAATTTTTTTTCGGGGGATCACTCCCCTACATGGGGAGACCCCCCTTAAATACCTTATAAAGTTTTTTAGTAGTTGAACTTTGAAGAGATCACCACTTCACACCTACGTACAAAATTTGATGTTTCTAGCTTAAGTAGTTTCCGAGATAAACTGCTGTGACACACGGACGCACGGACGGACGGACGGACAGACAGACAGACGGACAGACAGGACGCGATTTTAGAAGGGTTTTGTAAAATTATTTTACAAAACCCTAAAAATGTGTGGGTTAGAAGCGCTATAGTATGCAATCCCGGCATTCAGTGTTCAAGCCGGGCGATGAAATATATAGACGAAACTTTAAACAAAGTAATACGGCCCAGCATTACATTGCCAAACTGGATGAGGAATTCTTAAAATGTTGGGTCGTCCAGATGTTGAGTTTAACACGTTGCCTCATATCAGACATAACCATAAAAATTTTAATTAATTTAAAATTATCGAAACCAAAGTAGCACTGTAGCATGCCTTAACTATATTTGTTAAAAAAAAATCAGTTATAATTTATCAACGACGTATGCGAACTTAGTATACTCGCGTAAGACTTGAGGCCAAACTTTCTCTCTGGACTAGCTAGCCTATAAGAAGTCACCTTGCAGTAGGCTAATGTTGCCCGGACTTTTAGGGTGCAGCCCATTGGCATATTGTCGGGACTTTACGTAATTTAACCGACGAGAGGTTGGTTTCTCTCCAAGAAATCGCGGACGGACGAAGGCAAAATGATTACAATTTCTATTCTTTTGGATAATATTGAAAACAAAAAGCAGTACTAACAAGCAAAAGCCGTAGAAGGGTGCTCTTGCTAGAAAAGTATGGTAAATAAATTTGAAATTTAAACAATGTCTTCTAAATATTAAAACTTGGCCGGACAGATATTCCATGAGTAGGCATGATATTGTATCAATGTTTCAAAATATTAATACAATTTTCATCAAAATACTTACATATCTGTAGTTTCTGGTTGGTGTAATTGATAAATTTTCAATCGTCTATAACTTAGCTGTTTATAGCTTTAACATTAGATACAATTTTTTAAGAAAATATAAAGGTCAAACTTCAAATTCATAAAATGTACGATTATTAAAAAAATTAACGGAGCTTTGATTTCTGAGCTATTTGTTGCCCTTATACTTATAAAGACCTACTTTCCTGAATTTTTCTGTCCAAAGATGTCCAACCACAAGGCGGCGACACACAAATTTTTGAAAAGCTCTCATCAATACCTTTCATTGAATACCTTTGGTAAACATTTTTTTTCAAGAGTCACCCGTCTATATGGGGAGGCTCCCCTTAAACACCTTGAAATATTTTTTTCACCTTGCAAATTTTGAGATCGCATCACTTTTGATCTACGTACAAAATTTCACCACTCTAGCTTATGTGGTTTGCGAGAAAACTTTCTGTGACGCACAGACAGACGGATAGACAGGTTCCGATTTAGTAGGATATTGTTAAAAAAATTTTCATATCCTAAAAATGTACGTTGAGATTTCATTCATACCGTTTGCCTTTTCTACTTGATTGATCATGCATTTAGAGGAATGATGAAGTCCAACGCATTTCTTGCATTTTTCCTGAGCAGGATAATTTTCCTGGGCAGGATAACTGTCCGCCTACATGCTTAAATGGTTCATATTTGATTTAAGAAGGAGGACTTGTACAAATTTTGAGACCAAACGCTTTAAAAATATATTAAAATACTTCCTACAGAATCAAGCCTTGATCGTTTAGATCTATTTGGAATAACTCACATGATAAACCATGCATGTCTCTGAGCGAAACGTGAAAATATCCGAAAAAGTTATCCTTGGGATCTCATCCGGTAATAAACCATCAGCTACCGCTTCCTCAACACACTTTGTATGATGTACCTGCTGTTATTTCTGCTATAATATGAATTAATTATATAGGAAGCAATCTTTGCCCGCAAGTAGATGAAATATTTTATGGTGTGATAAAAAAAAACATTCGCATACGAATCGGAAAATCTCGATTGACGTCTCCGAAGTGGTGAATCCTTTGATAGAGGAAGTTTTATTCGTTTGGTACTCTTATGCATTTGATCAGTTTTACTTCAAGATTTCTTGCAATGATTGTGAACTCATCGCATAAATTTGATGTAACGCATTACGTGCGTAGAAAATATAAACGAAGATTTATGAATACTTGCTGATTGTCTTGAAAATCTGCCAGACAATACCTCGTAGACCAATTTATAATTTTGTGGCACAGCTGATGGTGCCTCAGAGTTACTGCCTGAAGAATTACCCGCCTTTTGAAGTCAAATTACAATTAACGACCCTTATGACTATAAGTATAAATATTATCTGCATTATTTCCTACTCGGTTTTATTGTAGACAATATGACTTTAACCGACTGATGAACTTACTTTACTGCAAGCACGCCTTTTGATTTTGTTAGGAGACAGTTTAATTTGATTTGTTCTTCATTCTTTCTCCATCAAGCTGATGAAGATTTACAGATTTTTAAGTAGGCAAGAAATTGATAGTAAAAAGCAATGATGGAATCCTGGGGTTCCTCTTTTTTCAGTTTTTCTTTATTTCACATAGTTCATCTATTGAATGGTAAAGCATTTTCTTTTCATGGTCAAGCGTCTTTAAGATTTGAACATTGCAGAGGGGAAGAGTCAAATTAAACACACAAATGACTGGACCCTGTTTGAACTATCCGAACCTGCAAACAGCTTTTCATATCTTCATGGACAATAAATAACTTAAATAATAATTACTATAGGATTCGATTTTAAATGAGAAAAATCTTTGCAGCCAGGGAAAAATGTGTTTCTTTCGGAAATTCTTGCTTAAGCTCATTTAAATATCCTTGAATGCAATATATTGCTCTAAAAATATAATCATCTGTTCGGCAACATCAAACTAAAATTATTTGCGTCACCCAATTGATTAGTTCGCATTTTTAATGATTCTATTGATACTAAACTGGGTCTTAGTAGTTCGTGTGGGCAAATAATGCATAATTCCTCACATTTTCTTGCATTTTTTACCTGGTTTTACTTGAATTTTGCGAATAACCGGTTCCACTAAAGATAAGTGTGCAGTTGATTGTATCAAATGCCAAAAATTTCATCAAGTAAAAGCTGATCGTCATTTAGCAAAGTTGATTGTGATTCCATCTAATATGATCTTTTACCATAATAACAAGCTAATCGCTCAATACCAACGACCACGTGTGACGTATTTGATCTTCACATAGCTGCCGATAACGTAATCAATCAATGAAATTTCTATCATTAATGAAAAGAGAAGATTTGCTTAACTTTTGGATATAAAAAGGCTTAGGTAAACTTTCATCACTATCAGTTCTGCATTAGCTTTCTAGCATACAATAGCAACCAACATTAAAATGTTCAAATTCGTAAGTATTCAAAAAACTCATGTATTGTTGATTTGGTTAATATTGCGCAGTTAATTTTATGCATCCACATGGTTGAGCTTTTTATCTGTAAAAGGCAAACTTGAACTCGTTCGAATATGGAATATTTTGTTTCCTACATTAAAAAATAGAAAATTTTATTACTCGCACTCAAATAAACACTTATTATCAAAACTATTTCTTATAGATCGCCCTCGCCGTTCTCTTGGCTCTTGCCACCGCTGACAAAGATGCCCAAATCAAAAGTCTTGCCAGCGATGTTGCCCCAGATGGCTCATACGCCTACTCCTTGGAAACCTCAAACGGAATTGCCATCCAAGAGCAAGGTGTAGGAGGAGTTTCAGCTTCAGGTGCTGCTTCCTTCGTTGCCCCCGATGGCACCCCAATCCAACTGACCTACACTGCTGATGCTGAAGGTTTCAAGCCAGCTGGTGCTCATTTGCCAGTCCCACCACCAACCGAACCAATCCCAGCTGCCATCTTGAGAGCTTTGGAATGGAACGCTGCCCATCCAAATGAGGAATAATCTAGATTAGTACAAATTATCTGTTGTTAACAAATAACAAAAAATGAGTGTAGTCTAGTGAAAAATAATTATAGTTTAATTGAAAATATCATTTGTTATTTACTGTGATGTTAACCGATTATTTTTTAGAACAAGACTTAACTAGACATTGATATTCAAAAAATTTGTATTATTAATTCTGACCACCATCTAAAATTGAAGTGAAATCTGCCCTAAACTTCTCCTTTTTGACCGTTGTCTATTTATGTTATGTCTGGTTTCATGGCTGCATAAGGGTTTTAACCTAAAACTGGAGCATGACTGTCAATTTGTCTATCAGTTAGTGTATGTTTTAAACGACTTCCAAAAGAAAGAAGGTTCTCAATTCATCACGTATATTTTTTCTTCTTACTTTTTTTTATGTATATTTACGCATAACTTTTGAACGGAGATAGGTAGAAAAGTCCTGTTTTCGACAAATTATACGTTTTTCTTCTTATTAGGTCCCATTTAGAGGATAAGAAATACAATTAATGGTAAAGGACTTTTAATGTCAAAACTACAAAATTTCCGACTTTCACCCCGATTTTTCAGCAGAACTGATCGACGCGTGTAAAGATTTTGATCATAGAAGTTTCAAATGAAGGACAACATATTGAACTAAAATGTCTCAGTACAGAATTGTAATCCTTTCAAGGACTCTGTAGATATTAACTATTCAATATGATACATTGATGTCGAGAAATTGAATATTAATCTTTCTACGAAAAATGTCAATTTATTTGCAACTCTTCAAGGATTTAACAGAGATACCGACTTATTGATGACGCATGATAAAAATGATCAGGATCCTTAATTTTCTGGAAATAATCAACAAATTATTTCCAAATGCAGCATTAATACAACTCAACATGATTTAGAGCGATTTCATTGCGGGAAATTTCAGGATGCTCTTGTCATCCACATTCATTCTTCGCCCAATGATCAACTTATTAAAAGATCCTTATTACATCCTTGGACGTAAACGTTACACATAGGATTTGTAAAATTCTCCGAAGAAATAATAAGGACTGAGTAATTGCAAATTATAGAGTTAACTCTTTGCGGGGCAGTGGTATATGTTTTATACCACATTCCCTAAACATTTTCTTGGGCAGCAGGATAGTGGTTTACTATTAATACCATTGTATTTCATTTGACAAACTCATTTCTATCAAATGAATTTTTGTTTGTTTACTCAGAAATCGACTTCTGAGTTTCTAGGGTTTTGTACTAAAATACAAAACCCTATTGCAATCACGACCTGTGTCCGTCTGTCCGTCCGTCCGTCCGTCTGTATGTCACAGCACTTTTTCTCCGAAACTATAGAGGCTACAGCCATGAAACTTTGTGGAAAGGTCAGAAGTGGTGGCCTCTTGAAAGTTCAAGGGTGAAAAAATTTTTCGAAGGGGTTTAATGGGGGTCTCCCCATATAGGGAGTTGACCCCTCAAAAAAAATTTTCACCAATGGTAGTCGAGTAGGGTGTCATTGGAAAGGTCTCAATGAGATCCTTTGAAAACAGGTCTTAAAATTGCCTTATGAGTACTGAGGGGGGCAGGGAAAGGGGAAATGTACGAACTTTTCGCGTACCCCCCCTCGCGATTGGAAACCTTCCATCCGAAAAACCTGAAAAAAATCATGAATGTAGGCCTTAATGAGTACATCAACAACAAATACATGAGAAGTCGAAATTCACTCAACTTTGTTAGTAATAGTATGATATATCGATTTTATGTTTTCTTGAATAAAATCTAAATGGTACCCTTAAATTCAATAGAATTTAGCAAACAGATGACTATTCATAAGATTGATCTTTTCTGAAAGTTTCATAAAGCTCGATCAGTATTTAACGAAGTTATAGCGATTTGAATTTTCCTGTATTACTATGGAACAATGTGCCCTGTATTACTATGGAAACATATGGCTATGGAGCCATATGCGCTTTTTACCGACTTAGACACTACAGCTTTGCTAGGATTTGCATGAAAGTTTCAGGAATGATAGATATCATGAGGATGACTACATACAATTGAAACAAGTCGAAGAGGCAGGAGAGAGCTCCTAGCAAAAGGGCTTTGTAGCCATTCTAGGATTCGAAAAAATAGGCCATGAATCGATGCTTACAGTACTGAGGAGTGGCTCCTGAAAAAAATTTCATGAAAGGTAGCCGATATGAGTATTAAATGAAAGTTCTCTATGAGAGCTTTTCAAAACAGTTCTTAAATTGACAGTTTTTGCTTCAGTGGGGGAACAGAGGGGGAAATACATGAAAAATGTGTTTTCTCCCTCGCGAATAGACACCCGTGATCTAAAAAAATCTGAAAAAATTATTGTTGTATTCATAATGAACATATTAATTAAAAAATTATTGTTGTATTCATAATGAACATATTAATTATTTGAATATCGTTACTTTTAAATTGCTCACTTTTAAATTCTATTACAAATTTTTATTACATCTGATAGTTGGCAGTACTTGAAAAGCTTAGCTGTCATTCATGCATATGTGATTCAGTGTACATCCTCTTGTGAACATCCGCGTGTCATAGCTCGCACATAACCATGTGACTTCTAGTTCAATAAATAATAAGTTAATAATTTGAATTTAAATAAAGTGTTTTAGTATTTACGCCCTCACGATATAACATTTGGTGTCAGAAAAAAGTGATTCGAGCACACGTAAATTGAGCCCATAATGAATGTGTTTTCAAAGTGCAAATACTGAAGAAAATAAAACCCTGCAATGAATCATGGTTCTTTCGGAGGAATTGAGAGAGTTAGTCGAAGCTCTTGCCACTGCTTTGAAAAATGCTAATTCTACAGCACTTGCATCTACAGGAGACGAGGGGCAGTCTAAGCCGCCACCATTTTCATTTCAAGAATTCCGTTCAAGTGAAGGTGCCACAGTTACAGACTACTTCAAACGGTTTCTGTGGGCCTTAAATCTAAGCAAAATCCCGGAAGAAATCCATGCAGATTACGTTCGAGTGCACATGGGCACCGAACTAAATGATGCCTTGAAATTCTTAATAGCACCAAAAACTCCGGAATCATGTTCATTCAACGAGATAGTACAAGCGCTTACAAAAAATTTCGACAGCGAGAAAAATAAATACGCTGAAAGCGTTAAATTCAGACATACCATGCAAAAGAAAGATGAATCGATTGCCAACTTTGCTCTACGGTTGAAGCAAGGAGCAGCGCATTGCGAATACGATTCTTTTCTTGATAGAATGCTCATTGAGCAAATGCTTCATGGTCTTTGTGATCGCTTCATGTGCGATGTGATTATTGCAAAGAAACCAACTACATTCGCAGAAGCTTACGCGGCCGCTCACGCTCTTGAGTCGACGCACAAAACATCGGAGGAGGTTAAGCTACAATCACTGCCATCGGAAACTATACACACACTGCTATCAACAACACAGCAATACAAGCAAAATAAAGGCACTGCAAAAGTTAAACCGAAAACGCGCGGACAGAGAAAAATTGCACCAAATACTGCTAATCATAACTCACACCAAAGTCTTCAACAAAACAACCGAAAACCCCTCTACTGCTACGGATGTGGAGATGCACATTTACGTGCTCAATGTCCATTCTTAAATAGTGAGTGTCGTTTTTGTAAGAAGAAGGGGCATATTGCTAGACAGTTCGATTAAATGGAATTGATAAAATCGAAGATTTTCATGCTGCAAAATTAGTAGATCGAAAAATGATCAGTGTTTAAATCGATGGAGTGGAGTTCGAAATGGAGCTTGACATGGGAGCACCTTGTGGCATCATTAGCAGTAATTCATTACGAAAGATAAAGCAGAATTTCCACTTAAAGCCAACAGACAGACAATTTGCAAGTTACACGAATCATCGTCTTAACTGCATTGGACGGCTCCCTGTAAATGTGACGGTAGGGAATCTTACACGCCGACTTAATCTCTATGTAGTCAAAGGGGCTTATGACTCGTTATTCGGTCGAGAGTGGCTCGCAGAATTCATATCCGCACTTAACATGAATGAAATGTTCGCTCCAATGGATGTACATAACCTTACTGTCGCATCTCCGGAACTTACGAAAGACAAATCGATCGTTTAGATATGCTGCTAAAAAGGCACGAAGATATTTTCAATCTTTCAGCTGGCAAACTTTCGGGCCCGCCAGTAAAAATGCATTTAAAACCAGGAGCCACACCGGTTGTTGCACGCGCCCGAGATATTCCATACGCTCTTCGAGATGCATATGCAAAAGCAATTGATGCAAAACTAGAAGCTGGTCACTACGTAAGAGTTGATCACTCGGAGTGGGCTTCTACTACGCATGTTTTCACCAAGAAAACTACTGGCAAACTTCGCATTACTGGCAACTACAAACCCACTTTGAATCCGCGAATGATCATCGACGAACATCCAATTCCCAAGCAAGAGCATATATTCAACAAAATGAAAGGAGCGAAAATATTTTGTCATTTGGATATCACAGATGCATACACATTTGGTTGTCGATGAAGAGTTTAGTAAAGCACTAACACTCAACACTCCTACACATGGTTTAATACGACCAACTCGAGCAGTTTATGGAGCGGCAAACATACCTGCAATTCGGCAACGCAGAATGGAGTCGATTATAAAAGATATGCCTTCTGTCTTGAATTTTTTTGATGATCTGCTTGTCTTTTTAGATTCATTTGATACTTTACTGATTGATCTTGACGTTATACTCTCCAAACTCAAGGAAAATGGTATTTACCTAAACCGCTCAAAATGTACTTTCGCTGCTTCCGCAGTCGAGTCTCTTGGTCATAAAATTGATGCACAAGGAGTTCACAAATCTGACGAACACATTAAAGCAGTAAGAGATGCGCCTAAACCAAGCACACCAAAAGATTTACAACTGTTCATTGGAAAAGCAACGTACTACAACGCATTCATACCCGACTTGGCTACTAGAGCACGACCGCTACGGGATATGCTTCTAAAGGAAACTTTTCAATGGACGGACGAAGCAGAAAAAGCATATGCTGACTTGAAAAATATTCAAATTTCGCCTCAAGTCCTGATGCCTTATGATCCAGCACTACCAGTGGTCCTCGCTACAGATGCTAGCCAGGTAGGCTTAGGTGCAGTATTATCTCATCGACTTAGTGACGGGACAGAACGTCCAATAGCATACGCTAGCCGAACAATGACCGCAACAGAACAAAAATATCCACAGATCGACAAAGAGGCACTTTCTATAGTCTGGGGTTGTCAGAAGTTCTTTTACTATTTATATGCACGGCATTTTTTTCTTATAACAGACCACAAACATTAACGCAGATTCTTCATCCAGAGAAATCACTTCCAATTTTATGCATAAGTAGAATGACCAACTACGCAGATTACTTAGCTAATTTTAACTACTCAGTGGAATTCAAAAATACAAAAGCTAATGCTAACGCAGATTACTGTTCTAGAGCTCTTCATAAGCCACAACTTGTTCGTAAAATCACTTCACAAAGGGAGGAAGAAGTTATGGATCTGGATGGAATGGACATATTCATCCTACGTCAAATCAATCAACTTCCTGTAGGAGCGGAATTTATCGCCAAAGAAACGAAGAAAGACCCACATCTTGGAAAAATAGTACAAATGCTACTAAATGGACAAGACTTGACTGGAAGTGGACTCAAAGCTCAAGAAAGTAATTATTCATTTTCATCTGGATGCCTCCTGTTTGAGCATCGAGTTGTAATTCCTACTTCATTACGTCAACCTATACTACAAAATCTGCATGCAGCACACATTGGAATAACCAAAATGAAAGGTTTAGCTCGATCATATGTTTATTGGCCAGGTCTGGACGCTGATATAGAACGGATCGCAAAAGCGTGTACTGAGTGTGCTAAATTTGCACATGCTCCAGCAAAATTTCGTGAGCATCATTGGGAGTATCCAAAGGGTCCATGGCAACGTATCCATATCGATTACGCAGGACCTGTTGCTGGTACAATGCTACTTATGGTGGTTGACGCCTACAGTAAATGGGTAGAAGTAAAAGCGACAAATTCAACTACCAGCACTGCAACTATTTCAATTATGGATGAGCTTTTTGCTGCGTATGGCTCTCCTGTTACTGTAGTAACCGACAATGGCCGTCAATTCGTTTCTGATGAATTTATTACATTCCTCAAGATGAACGGAGTTAAATATCACAAACTAACTGCTCCATACCATCCTTCTACAAACGGCCAGGCTGAAAGATATGTTGGTACAGTTAAGGATTCTCTTTACAAAATGCAAACCACGAAAGCTACTCTACAACAAGATCTAAATAAATTCTTGAAGCAGTATAGAAGAGCCCCTCATTCTACAACTGGACAATCTCCTGCACAGCTGTTTCTTGGTAGAAACATTCGGACCCGCTTAGATCTGGTACGCCCTGAAAACATTCACACACAAATGACTGAGAAGCAACAATCTAAATTCAATTCAAATTTTCGAGAATTCCAGCCCGGGCAGATGGTCTACTTCATGTCTAATAACTTCAGAATGGACAAATGGATCTACAGAGTTGTTTCTGCGAAAATTGGTGACCTACACTATCACATCAGTCACGATGGAAAAACCTTCAAACGACATGTTGATCAAATGCGAAGCTTTCGACCACTTGATCAACAACAAAAAAACAAACTGGAATCCAAAGAAGTTAACAACAAACCGGCAGAATCAAACAGACAGTTTCATCTCTATGAAAATCACGAGCAACCAGTAGCGGCAGATTTTGTTGATCAACCAGCACCAAAGGTAAAACAAGGTCAAGAAGCTCCAGTACAATTTCCGCCAGCCGGTGAACCACCAGGTATCGAAAATAACCAGCCAAATGCAGTTCTACGAAGATCGATGCGACAACGTCATCCACCAAACTTCTACAAACCAACTTGAAGATCAAAAATGCTCTAAAGGAGGGAGAAAATGTTGTATTCATAATGAACATATTAATTATTTGAATATCGTTACTTTTAAATTGCTCACTTTTATATTCTATTACAAATTTTTATTACATCTGATAGTTGGCAGTACTTGAAAAGCTTAGCTGTCATTCATGCATATGTGATTCAGTGTACATCCTCTTGTGGACATCCGCGTGTCATAGCTCGCACATAACCATGTGACTTCTAGTTCAATAAATAATAAGTTAATAATTTGAATTTAAATAAAGTGTTTTAGTATTTACGCCCTCACGATATAACAATTATCAAGCGAGATATTTATGGGTATAATTTTAACAAATACCTCAGAATTTAAAAAAATCTTTCAACTTAGTTAATAATAGTATGATCCTCGAACATGACGTGTTTCTTAATTTTATTCGTTGCTGGTTACGGCATTTTGTAAGTTGAGTACAAAACCCTTCTAACATGAGCATAGGTCTGTCTACCCAACTTGTTTAGAATAGTTATGCCGGTGACCTGATCACTAGTTGAGAACGCTCAATGGGGTCGTACTCGTATGTTTTCATGAGTAGACAATCGCAAAATTTTTAAAAGTGAAAACGTAGTTGTTCCAAGGTGCAACAAATTGTTGAGTGTAATTGTTTTGAGTGAAAAGTGCAATACAAAGTTGGTACTACAGTTACAAGGAAATAGTATGAAATGCATATCACTGTATCATTGTAGTATATATATATATATATATATATATATATATATATATATATATATATATATATATATATATATATATATATATATATATATATATATATACTTAAAACTTATGTTTCATCAAAGAAACGGAAAATGAACAGAGAAAACCTCACGGAAGAAGAAATTCTATATTTCTTGCTACAAGATGACGAGGAATGTGTCAACATACCCTCTGAAGCAACATCCGTAGACCCCATAATTATACAAGTGATTTGGGAGAATGTTTCTTGTCTAATCCTTCCCACTTTGAAGATGGAAGGCCATTGTATGTGAGTTATTTTCTGTAATAGGTAACAAAAATAGATAAATTTATTCACATTTGCATGTCGAAAAGCTTCCAAAGATAGTTTTGATGGAAGCGATGACATTCCTTTGTCCAATACACGAGTAGAGTGCAATTCGGTATCATTTCAGGCCATTCCAACCTGGAGTAAATATTGTAATGTCAACCCTCCAAATAAGTTCACTGGCACCCAACATGAACCCTCAGATCTCAATTGGGAGACCAAGGACGCAAAAAGTTATTTCAACAAACTTTTGACCGATGAAATTATTAATTATATTGTTTTTCAGACGAATTTGTATGCCCAACAATCTGGGAAACTATACACTCCAGCAAATTTCCAAGAAATACGGGTATCCATTGGTATTGACTTTTTGATGGGAGTAAAACGTCAGGCAAGTTCTCGGGATTATTGGTCAAATCATCCAGAACTACAAGATGCGTTATTGCGACTCTGATTTCAGTGAAGAGATTTATCCATTTACTACATAATATTCACTTGAATGATGCGTCTGTTATGCCTCAGAGAAGAGCACCCAATTATCATAAGCTTTACAAGGTGCAAACATTTTTAAACATATTGTTGGAGAGATATCAGTAATGATTTGAACTTGGTGAATATGTTGCCATAGACGAGTCTATGGCAAAATTAAAAAGAAGTAGTACCTTGAAACAGTATATGCTAGAGATGCCAATAAAAAGAGGCTACAAATTTTGGATGCTATGTGAAAAAAGCGGCTATACTTTTAATTTTGAAGTATACACCGGCAAAAAAGACAACGCAATAACGAAAAATTTCGACGAAAGGATTGTTTTGGATTTATCTTCAATCATAAGCAATCGGAATCATAAATTATGTTTCGATAATTTTTTCACCTCACATGATCTTCTTGGTGAACTAAAACAAAGGGTTTTTTTGCATGTGGAACCATACAAGCCAAAAGGAAACACTTACCAAATGATTTGATAGCCGATAAGTATTTACGCGGAGGTGATTTCGATTGGAAAATCAGTAGTATTAGGCTTTTTTATTTGAAATGGATGGAAAAAAAAGCGGTTACAGTTTTATCAAACTTTCACAATCCTTCTAATGTAACTAAAGTGCAAAAACAAAATCGATGTGTTCCTCTTGCAATGTATCCCTCCATATAAGTAGTAAAAAATCATGCCTTCAAATGTACCACTCTCTGTAATATGGGCAGTGGTATAAAAAATATGTCATATCCTTACGAAGTATCCCTGAATGAAAAAAATATTTTGCTTGAATTTTATGATATAATTTGAAATAATATATAAAACAAACAAACTTTCTAAATTATTGATTTATTTATATTATTTATTTACACTATTTTACAGGTCCATGAATCCAATTACAAAATAGGTAATGAAATATAATATAATATAATACATGGGACAAAAACAAAGGGAGCAATTCGAATTAGAAAAAAAAGAAAACAAGGATATAAAATACTAAGAAACTATTGGAAACTAAGGAGAATATTACGCAATATGTTTTTAAAAGCGTTTAAGGAATGTGGCAGGGGACCCAGCTGGAGCTCATTGTAACGACGTGATACGCGTACTAAAAATGAATAAAAATATATATCGGTACGAGTAAAGGGCACAATGCATATGTCAGTTGAACGCGTTCTTGAGGTGGGACGTATATAAAGGCTTTCCCGAAGGTTGGATGAAAGAATACCTTGATATAATCTAAATAAGCAACACAGTTCTAAGAATTCTCGCCTTTTTTTGAGTGATGAATTGTTGAGGATCTGTAAGCGCTTATCGTAGGAGCTATAAGGGAGGTTATATGTGTAGAATAAATAACGTGCGAATTTACGCTGTACAGTTGCAACAGCATCCCATAAATTGGTATAGTGAGGAGACCATACTTGGGAGGCATACTCAAGGATTGACCGGACTAGGAGTACAAATAGATGGACGCTGGTTAAAATGTTAAAAGACTTGCAGGAGGATCGTAAAATAAAACAAGCGATACGTGAAGCTCTTGTAGTTATGCATGAAATATGGATGTTAAATTTCAAACCTGGGTCAAATACTACTCCCAAACCTTTAAATTTGTCCACAAGTGCGAGCAGCGATCCATCAATCCTGTATTCATATAAAACAGGATTAATTTTGTTGGTGAATCTCATGTGACAATATTTTGTAATGTTAAGAGGAAGTAACTAAATTACCTTGACACCAATTTCGGAGACCGTCAAGATCATTTTGAAGGTATTAGCAGCGTTTGCTGGAGTTAATGGAACAATAAATTTTCAAATCATCAGCGTAAGGAAAACAATTAGAGGACAGGCGTTGGAGAAGATCATTAATGAGAATGTTGAATAGCAAAGGGCTTAAAATTTATCCTCGAGGAACAACAGGTTTTGGACTAAATGAGGCCAATGAAAAAAAAATTATTCATGTAACGGTGCAGGAGCGATGAGATAGGAAGGATAAGATCTAAGAGAGGGTTGAGTTGGAAACGCGGAACGATGGGAGTTTGTTAGCCAAGGCTTTAGCGAAATCGGTGTATATGACATCAACTTGTTGGATCTTGTCAAAAGCAAGAGAGATGGGACTCGTAAGTTCTAACAAATTAGTTCCTGTTGAACGACATTTAATGAAGCCGTGTTGTTCATTTGCAAACAGGATACTGATACCATCGTACATTCTGTTATGCACAATTGGCTTAAGGAGCTTGCTAAAACAAGATAACAAAGAAATCGGACGATAGTTTGAGATTTCAATACGATCTCCGGACTTATGGATCGGTAAGACGTTAGCATGCTTCCAGACGTCGGGAGAAAATAATTGATAGTGGGGTAGATAATGAAGAAAATAATGACTTTACGAACAAATTTGGTATTCCATTAGGACCCGGACCACCATTAATGTCAAAAGTGAGCATTACGTTTACAGGTTACGATAGAATGCACATTAGGCGAAGGAGAAGGACACGATGAGTATATAGTTGGGCTCGAAAACATAAATGTGTTTCTAGCTTATGTAGTTTGCGAGAAAAAGTGATGTGACAAACGGACGGACAGATAGACAGGACAAAAATCTACTTCGAAGGCCCTAAAATGATTAAATAAATTTTATGGAAGCGGGGTTAAATCAATTTGTCCATTTCAGCGAAACGGGGATAAACTGATATGGCACCACCCTCATAAAATTTATTTCATCCTTTTTAGGGAAACCAAAAATTAGTTTTCTGTTTTTTAGTTTTTTTTTTATCTTAGAAAGCAGAGCTGCCTTTAGAATTTTTTGAAAATTTCAGGACAAATATTTTTATTTATTGATGATATTAACTATTTTGAGCTATTTTCCGCCAAGGGTGGCCAAGTAGCATATAAACTGAAAACTTTTGATACTGAATCAATATCATTATTTTTAAGTTACTTAACTGTTTAAATTGATTTTAGGTCATTATAAAACGAATTCTATAAAGATCTACAAGTTTCGCCCCCTAAATGTCCATCTATAAATCCATCTACCAGTGCTTCATGAAAAGTTTCCTCAAAAATGTAGAAGTACTCAAACTATGTGGGAAACTCAGAAGTAGTGGTCCTGTGGGGACTAAGATCTGAAATTATTTATCGTTTGGAATAAATGGATTGAGTATTCTCAATTTCTTAATTCACACTCTAATTTTTATTTCACTTATTGATCCGAAATGGATCCGTTTTGCAGAAGGCGTTTCTCTCTGTGGTTCGTGTGCAAGTGATTCTGTATACCCATCATCGCCTATGTGTTTAAATTTATTTATTTTCGGTTGGTTTGAATGTAAATGTAACTGCCACAGTACTCTCCCGCCAGTGGCTGAGTGATAATGATGTCACGGTAAATATGCGGTAGGTTGATTGATCTATCGTTCGATGATATGCGTTGAAAATATGTCCTTCTTTGGAAAGTGAACCTTTCTGCCACTACGCATTGTTGTGACTGCTGGTTTATCTGTTTGTTTACGCTTACTAGTTTAGTCATCCCTTTCCCTTGGTTTCTGTTGAACTTTGTCTTTGCTTTTGTCAACTGGCTGTTTAGGCTGCTGTTATTTGACGACCTTGCCCCTTTTAATTGATTCGTCGTTTGGTAAGCGGGTTTCAAACGATCGATGCTTATATGGGCCATCCGATTTTTAATTTTAAGTTCAAGTGTTTTATTGGTCCGGCTCAAAATTTCATATGGTACATCATATGGTGCCTTTAGTGGTGGCTAGACTGAGTCATCATGAATAAACACGTGTGTGCATATTTGTAACCCTCCATGCACAAAAGTTTTATTGTAGTTATGATTTTAAGTCCGTACCGGTTGAAGTTTTTCTATTAATCTGCGAAGTTGTTTAGCTAATTCGTCGTAACTCCGGCTCAAGTTTACTTCTTCGGTAATGTTTCTGTCCACCTTTCGTTTTTTTTGCATTTTAGTGCTTGTGGATTTCGTGGACTTCATCGCAATTGCTTTGTTCCTATAGCACATGATAATTCGTTGAACAATGAAGATTCGAATTGTTCCCCATGACCTGTCGTGATTTGTGTTGGGACGCCGTAATGTGATATCCAGTCTTTGATCAACGTGTTTGCTACTACAACTGCTGTGATGTCTTGGATTGGAATGCCAACCGGCCATCGGCTGAATCTATCGATACATGTTAAACAGTATCGGAACCCGTTTGAAATTGGTATTGGTTCATTTATGTCGATGTGAATCCACCTGAATCGTTGGTTTGACATGTCAAAATTTTGAAACGCGGTGTTGTTGTGTCGTGTGATCTTTTACTTTTGGTAGGAAAGACAAACTCTGACTATTTTGATAATGTCTAAGCTATACGAAACGTTCGCTGATCTGTCTGATCATTGCTCTTTTACTTGTGTGTGCTAAATTGTGGACGGAATCGAAACTTGATGACGAAATTCTTTCATAATGAATTTTCTAATATATTTTGTTTAAACATCACAAAAAATTTGAGCAATCGAATCTGATAGACATGAGTTAAAGTTGTAGAGTTGACGTGTTTTTTGTTAAAAATTCTGCTTCTCATTTGTCGATTTATTTGACTGCCTGCTAGCTCTTCGAAATCGATTGGTCTACTTTCGTTGATAGTTTCAATGCGCCAAAGTAAATCTGCTACGATATTGTCCTTCTGGACAATGTGTTGGACATCGGTTGTGTAGTGACCGATGAGATCTAGATGTCAGTTTTGTCTTGGCGATGCTTTCTCTGGATTTTATTTGAACGCCAATGTTATTGGTTTCTGATCCGTTAAGATGGTGCAATATCTGCTCTCAATCACATGTTTAAAATATTTTACTGATTAATAGATTGCCTATAATTTCCGATTGAACGTCTATGTGTTTCTGTCATTTATTTCGAATATAAACTTAATGGCTCGAGTTGTCCGGTTTTAATTTGATGAATTGCTGCTCCTACTGCAAAATTGCTTGCATCGACGTGAAGAACGATTTTGCATCCGGCATTGGATGAGCTAGTTTGACTGCATTGATGAAGATTTTTTTGCATTCTTCGAATGCCTTTTCAGTATCTCCGGTAGAAATTACAGGTCGTTTATTGTTCTTTTTGTTACCGTCAATGAATATGTGAAGGCGGCCTTGTGTGACTGCAGCATTTGGTATGAAATGTCAGTATGCGATGAATGATCGGAGTTCATGCGCCATTGTTAGTTTTGGAAACTTGATGATGGTTTTATTGTATAGTGGTCGAATTTCCTTTTTACTGACTTTGTGTTCGAGGAAAACTACCTCGCCTTTTGTGAATGAACTTTTTTAAATTTTAGTTTTTAAACCATATTCACGCCGTCGTTGTAACACCATGTGTACGTGTTCGTAATTTTCCTGTTTATTTGATGATGTGATGCAAATGTCGTCGCAACGAAGTCTATATGGAAGAGAACTTGGCTCATGAATCGAGAAAACCTTTGAGTTGCATTGCATAACCCGAATGGGTTGACATTGCACAGGGAAAGTCCGAATGATGTCATGATTGCTGTTTCCGCTTGATCCCCTTCAGCGGCTGGAATGTGAAAGTATGCTTTTTCCAAATCTAGAACTGAAAAATTTTTTTTTGCTATCGAATAATTGTGTGACGTCTTGAATATGAGCGACTAGATAGCGATCCAGGACAGTTTGTGCGTTTAATCGACGGTAGTCCCCGCAAGATCTCCAGAGTCCATTCTTTTTGGGAACTATGTTTAATGGAATGGCCCATTTGCTTTTTGATGGTACAGAGATTTCGTTCTTGAGCATGTAGTCAAAATCTTCATTCACGATTTTATATTTCATTGGGTTGAGTCGTCGTGGTCGTGAAAAAATCGGTTGGCCGTTAGTGATGATATGATGCGTGACAGTCGTTTTCTCTGAATTCGTTATGCTGTACGAAGTTGGAGTACTCAAATCCTAGAATTCCCTTAACAACTCTTTGTAAATACTATCGTTGTTGACACGTATCCCGTAAATTCAGGAAAACATTTATTTTAAAGCTTTATTTCTGTATCGATGAGTAATTTTTCCCGATATCGACCACTAACCCATATTTTCGAAAAAATGATATGATGTGATGTTAGTGATGGTGAATTTCAATATGTACTGATTTTTGAACCATTCACCACAAATAATGGGTTCGATGATGGAGTTGATTTCCATCTGAAAAATGAAACTGGAATGATCAATACATCAGCCTCTGTGTCTATAAGAAATTTTGAATTTGTATATTTGTCAGTGATGAATAAACGGCTTGATATTCGTTTCTGACTGGCTTCACCAACCGTACATAGTGAAGCGTTTTTTAGTTTTTTAATTTAAAATCGCATAGTTAGGCACATTTTTTGGCGTTGGTGGTGAATCGATGATAGTAATAGCAAGTTGTTTATTTTTTTACATGCGATTCTGAGCACCCGTTTCTCTGCTTGCTTTCACGATTTGTATTGTCATGTTGTGTTGATGATCTGCAAAATCACTTTTGCGATGATTTAACTTCGTTGATTTCTTTGCAAAGTGATTCAATCATTGATTTAAATAACAGTGTTTCATTTGCTGATTATTGAATTGCGGCTATGTTTCCACTATAATTGCCCATTTCCATCATTTTGTCGGCTTGTTCTGTGTAGCGCTCTAAATTGCCATCCACAATTAATACTACAACTCGGACTGCCTTTAGCAAATGATTTAGCCAAAGTGATTTTAAGGCATCATCATTTAATGCACCGTTGAAAAGATCTTTCATCTGACGGAGCAATTGTGATGGTTTCTGGTCTCCCAGTCCGCATTTTTGAATTAGTTGTCGTAATTTACAATTTTCTGCATTGGTTAAGTCTCTAATTAATCGTGAATTGATCGCTTTATATTTGCATTCGTTTGACGGGGCACAAATGATGTCAGAGATGTGGAGTAAGGTTCTGTTGTCGAGTGGACCAACAACATACTTGTATTTTGTTTGGTCTTTGCACATGCAAGCATTTCAAAATTGTGATTCCATTTGTATAAAATAAAGGTTTGGATCACAGTGAAAAAATGTTGGTGGTTCCATTCCAATTCAATGAATTTTATCTTGGTTGTTCTTACCATTACTGTTGGCCATCGTTGAGTTTAGTCGAAAATTTGCAAAAAATTCGTTGAATATGGTTGGATTTCGTTGTTGGATTTGATTAGTTAGTGGCACCGGCGAACCATCTTGTAAATTTGGAAGTGACATTTTTATTTAACCTTTATAAAAAGCAGTTTGAAAAGATTACAACTTCAAAATCCGTCCGAAATATCAAAAATTGTTTTCCCACGAAAAATTTTTATTTTAATACTCCCTTTATATTGTTATTGAGCTTTTAATTCCACAGAATTTTATGGCGATGTGACGCACTGTATGCATGTAACGCTAAACACGTTATGACCCATTTGGACTTGCACTGTTACCATGTATAAACCGTTGTATGATGAAATGTTTTGCGTTATGGTAAAATACTTCAAAATCTTGTGAAATACTTTGCCGAATGAACTTTTTTTCACACAATTCGTGTGATTTTCACTTTTCCTCTTGTACCACCATGTTTTCGTGACATCAATTGGTTTTATTTTGGGTCGAGGAAAATGAAGTTTGATTTTTGCTTTGAATTGCTAAGAATTTTTTTTCTTCTAACTTGGGATCACCAGTTGTGGCGACTAAGATCTAGAATTATTTATCGTTCGGACAAAGTGGATTGAGTATTCTCAATTTCTTAATTCACACTTTAACTTTGATGTTTTAATTTACTATATAATTTTGTTTGATTTCACTTATTGATCCAAAATGAATCCGTTCTGCAGAAGGCGATAATTACGTCTGTTTCTTGCTGTGGTTTGTGTGCAAGTGCATCTGTCTACCCATCGTTTTCTCGGGCAAGCGGGAGTACGGTCATCGTCTGCTGTGCATATGTGTGCTTAATGTTATTTATTTTCGGTTGGTATGAATGTAAATGTGTAGTCTCGCGCGGCTTAGTGGTTAGAGCAGTAAGCCCGTAAGCCGAAGGTCTCTTGTTCTAGTTTCGTCACCGTCAACGAGATTTAGTTCGAGTTGTTCTTCGGACGGACTATAAGCCTGTTCAGTTATGCGTGCTGGTTTAAAATCAGAACGTATCGAAGCTGGGTGGACGGACACACGGCCAAAGCGTGATAATGATCATATCACCTTGTTGAGTGCCGATACATTAGATCATGACAATAAGATACTCTAACTATCTCTATGCGAAGGCCCGAAAGGGGCTATAGTGCTACGGAAAAAAAATGAATGTCACAGTCCCTAAAAATTCTGGGCTAATCGAAGATTTCAAAAGTTTTAAGGAGCCCTTACACTTACATGACACTTAAACATTATTTTTATCAAAACTAAGTAACTCCAATACGAAATAAAAGGTCTTAATAATGATAAACTTAATTTTTAGATCAAGTCATTGATTCATGTCATCAGAAATGTTGTTTTGAACTCTAGGATGGTTACAAAATTCTTCTGAAGGGAGCATTTCTTTGCCTACTCAGCTTGTTTTATGTTTATGAATGATAATTTTCTAATGAAATCTATCTATAATCCTATGAAGCAGCTTGTAAAAATTTTTTACAGAGTTTATTGCTGTTTTAGGGTAAATATTCTGGTAAGTTTTGTATATTTTGGAACAAACATTAATGTGTATTTCTGGAATGAATGTATAACTTTTTGGGCAACATAAATTCTCATAACTAGAATACTGTTCCAATTTTGTAGAGAATTTTTTTTCAAACATAAAATTCCAAGGGATTTATAAGCTTGTGTAGCTATATATCGGTGACTTTGTCTGATAAAAAGGATAATCATTGTTGATTTGGGTTCTCTGCTATAAATGGGCTCCTAGTTAATGAAAGCCTTGATACTCCTCTTGTCTTTCTCTTAAGATAGATGCATGATATTTAACCTCATACAAACCCTAAACCGGCAGAAGCTACAGCCATGAAATTTGTGTGAAAAATTTGGAGGTGGTGATCTTCTGAAAGTCTCAAAGGGGCTCTTCTAATATGGGGATCAAAGCTTCATCAAAAGTAGTCAACTGGTTTATCATATGAAAGTTCGTAATAAGATCTTTTGTAAAAAAATGTCATAAAATTACCTAATTAGTGTCGAGATGGGTGGGAGAGGGGGATGTATGAAATTATTGCGGAACACTCCTGGTGATTGGACACCTTTAATCTGGCGAATCTGATTAAAATCGTGAAAGTAGGTTTTGATGAATATAACAACAAAAAATACCTCTAAAATAGAAATTCGATAAACTTTGTTAGCAATAGTAACTTTCTTGAATAAAATAGTATGGGTACCTTTAAATTCAATTAAATTCGATATCCAGAAAATTTAGTCGGTTTAGCCTTATTCACATAAGATGGCGACATTTCATAGATGTGCCCATAGATTAATAACAGTCCCTTTATCAAATAGGCTTTTTTCGAGCTTAATTTCACTAACCAAACTACAATCAATAATACGAGTAGTTATTCTCCAATTCTTATTGATACAACATCAAAGAACAAACAATATAAACTAGCGCTTAAGAAGATCTATCCTGGACCTTTTAAAATAAAAATTGTTGAATCGATGACTTATATTGGACAAGTGATGAAAACAATTTATAATATAGCATATAAGACCAAAACTTTACAAGGATGTCTTCTTAAAAACAATAAAAGGTAAAACGGACAACTTCTAAGAATCTGGAGTTTACAAATTGGATTGTGTTATAATACATGAAATGAATTGTACATTGGATAAACCAGCAGGTCCTTTGATTAACATTTAAAAGAACAGAAGCATTGCTACAAATAGAATACCGAAAAATCTAATTATGAATTCTACCTCATTCAAGACAAGCATGAATTTAATAACGAAATTAAGCTATTGTGTTGTGTGTTGGAAATTTAAAAATTTGGATAGATGATAATTAAATCAACCATTTGAATTTTTTTTTTTAGTGATAGTCCATCGTATACATGTTCCAAACGTCTGATTTAATTTTGAATGAGCCAGAAATATTTTTTAATTAAATAGATTTAAAGAATAATATAGGATCAGTGATTCATTTCAATCTGAAAATTTGATGTTGCTTTTAGAAATCAATAAAGTTTCATCAAATCCGAGATTGTTTTGACTAGAACTGAAAGAATGGGACCAATATTGTAAAAGTTCTGAAATGAAAAAGCTATTTTTAAAATATCTAAATTATCACTCAGAACATTTATTGACATAATAATAACAACAAAATATGATGTGCCGAGAATGTGGCACATGTTGTTTTGCAGACTCTCAATGTTACAATAAGAACAAGAATTTAACCTCCTGGCTGCCTGCGACCTTACTAAGAATTTCTCATCAATCATAAATCCAAATTAAAGTAAACAAACGTATCTCAGAAACATAATACGGATGATTACGTCGAAGATTGAGGAGCAGTTGTTAGGTGAATCATAAAAACAGGACAAGACCTATGTTATCGAATCAATTACCCAGTTTGTATCTTTTTAGCCTTGAGCTCTGTCTGAAGGTAGAGTTTGTGTAATATGAAACAAGTCCTTTAATTCAGAGTAGATGCTGTTCATTGTTTGTCCTCAGCAATGTTTGATTGCGAAAAATGTTTCTTCGGGACTTGTACTCAAATACAAGCACCCATTAAAATCACGACCAGTATCTATCTGTCTATCCGTCGGACGGTCTGTACGTCACCGCCGTTTTTCTCCGAGAATAGAGGAGCAACAACTATCAAACTTTGGGGAAAGCTCAGAAAATATGACTTCTTGAAAGTTTTGGGGTAAAAAAATATTCAGAGTGTTTCAAAGGGGTTGTCCCCATACAGGGGAGTGACCCTTTATCATTATTTTCATCAAAGGCAGCCGAATGGGGTGCCATATGAAAGGTTTCAATGAGATCTTTTCGAAAAAAGCCTTAAAATAACCCTATCAATGTCAAGAGGGGCAGGAGAAGAAAATTTGCTAATGATAGTAAGATTAATAAATTTAATGTTTTTACTGGTAAAACTATACTGTATTATTATATTGCATGAAATTAGTTATTTAAGTAGTCATACAGGGTTATATATTTCGTGGTAGGAAAGTATAACCCTGCCATTTGACATCTGTCAGAATTAAATGTCATCCAAAGCGTGTTCTAGAAATATGGATCGTTTGACAGTCGAAGAACGCGTTAAAATTATTAAATATTATTATAAAAATGGTGATTCTGTTGTATCAACATTTAGGGCTTTACGAGCCGATTACGGTCGACATAATCAACCTACACAGCAAACAATTTCAAACACAGTGAGAAAATTTGAAGAGACTGGATCGGTTATCGATATTGCAAGGCCTGTGCATCATCGCAACATTTGTTCTGCTGAAAATATCGCTGTCGTTGCTCAAAGTGTGGAGGAAGACCCGAATTTGTCGACATTTGGAGTTGCCGCATATGGGGCTCTCAAAATCCTCAGGTGATCGCAGAAAGGCTTTGCATCTGGAAAAAGTGACCGTTTGGTGTGCATTTTGGCCTGGTAGTGTTATTGGCCCGTATTTTTTTGAAAACGATCACGGAAGGGCCATTACAGTCAATTCTGACCGCTGCGGACGGATGTTAACCGATTATTTTTGGAGAGAAATTGAAGATTATGATCTGGAGAACATGTGGTTCCAACAGGAAGGAGCCACAAGCCACACATCACAGGCTTATCGAACACTTTTGCAAGAGAAATTTCCAGGATGCGTAATTTCGAGACTGAGTGATGTCAATTGGCCCGCAAGATCCTTCGGCCCAACACCTTTGGATTTCTTTTTATGGGGCTATGCGAAAGGTCGTATTTACGCGAACAATCCTCAAAATCTTGAGCAATCGAAGACGAATATTCGTGAAGATATGGCTGAGACATTGCCAGAAATGTGCCGAAAAGTCATTGAAACTTACCTCAAAAGGATTGAGGCCTGTAAGAGGTCCCGTGGAGAACATTCATGTTCATTGTTTGTCCTCAGCAATGTTTGATTGCGAAAAATGTTTCTTCGGGACTTGTACTCAAATACAAGCACCCATTAAAATCACGACCAGTATCTATCTGTCTATCCGTCGGACGGTCTGTACGTCACCGCCGTTTTTCTCCGAGAATAGAGGAGCAACAACTATCAAACTTTGGGGAAAGCTCAGAAAATATGACTTCTTGAAAGTTTTGGGGTAAAAAAATATTCAGAGTGTTTCAAAGGGGTTGTCCCCATACAGGGGAGTGACCCTTTATCATTATTTTCATCAAAGGCAGCCGAATGGGGTGCCATATGAAAGGTTTCAATGAGATCTTTTCGAAAAAAGCCTTAAAATAACCCTATCAATGTCAAGAGGGGCAGGAGAAGAAAATTTGCTAATGATAGTAAGATTAATAAATTTAATGTTTTTACTGGTAAAACTATACTGTATTATTATATTGCATGAAATTAGTTATTTAAGTAGTCATACAGGGTTATATATTTCGTGGTAGGAAAGTATAACCCTGCCATTTGACATCTGTCAGAATTAAATGTCATCCAAAGCGTGTTCTAGAAATATGGATCGTTTGACAGTCGAAGAACGCGTTAAAATTATTAAATATTATTATAAAAATGGTGATTCTGTTGTATCAACATTTAGGGCTTTACGAGCCGATTACGGTCGACATAATCAACCTACACAGCAAACAATTTCAAACACAGTGAGAAAATTTGAAGAGACTGGATCGGTTATCGATATTGCAAGGCCTGTGCATCATCGCAACATTTGTTCTGCTGAAAATATCGCTGTCGTTGCTCAAAGTGTGGAGGAAGACCCGAATTTGTCGACATTTGGAGTTGCCGCATATGGGGCTCTCAAAATCCTCAGGTGATCGCAGAAAGGCTTTGCATCTGGAAAAAGTGACCGTTTGGTGTGCATTTTGGCCTGGTAGTGTTATTGGCCCGTATTTTTTTGAAAACGATCAAGGAAGGGCCATTACAGTCAATTCTGACCGCTGCGGACGGATGTTAACCGATTATTTTTGGAGAGAAATTGAAGATTATGATCTGGAGAACATGTGGTTCCAACAGGAAGGAGCCACAAGCCACACATCACAGGCTTATCGAACACTTTTGCAAGAGAAATTTCCAGGATGCGTAATTTCGAGACTGAGTGATGTCAATTGGCCCGCAAGATCCTTCGGCCCAACACCTTTGGATTTCTTTTTATGGGGCTATGCGAAAGGTCGTATTTACGCGAACAATCCTCAAAATCTTGAGCAATCGAAGACGAATATTCGTGAAGATATGGCTGAGACATTGCCAGAAATGTGCCGAAAAGTCATTGAAACTTACCTCAAAAGGATTGAGGCCTGTAAGAGGTCCCGTGGAGAACATTTGAATAATGTTGTGTTTCACGTATAATGGCAAGGTTCAATCTTTATTTTATTTCCATCTGAATATTTTATGTGTTTTCTTTAGCTTTACTTTCCCAAGCGTAAAATGGATAACCCTATATATAAGGAAGGTGTTTGTATTCATTAACGTTCAATAAAATCGATTCATATTTACAGAAGCTAGATTAGAACAATCATAAACGGGTTTTCTAGATCTTTGGCTTTCTATCCAACTAGACACTACACTTAAGATTGAAATTTCTCCAAATTTTCAGATATAATGCTCAATAGATAATTTTTAAAGATTCCAGTTGGTCAATGATCTTAATAATTTTGCAAAAAAATGGTGGTCAGTGGAAATGGAGATGGATTTTTCTGTTGAACCAAAAATGAAATTTTTTATGTATGTCATGAAACCCTTCTGACATGAGCGTAGAGTATAATCTACCCAGCTTTTTACTTTTCAGAAGCTAGGCAGACATTACACAATTTTTAACTAATCTTAAATGTCTAACTCTCGTCGCAGCATCTCAGAATGACATGGACCTTGTGTTTATATTTCCAATAATTAGTTGCCACAATTTTGCTGCTTCGAGCGTTTCGCAAGAAAAAGTCTCATCAATATGTTGTTTTCAATAAAAATAATATTTTTTCAGTTATTTGGGGCATTCTAATTGGTAGAGTGGAGTAAAAGGCAACAAAAGATTAGTAAGGAGCCTGTGAGTCGTGCATAAGGACAGGCTGTCTTCATAGAGTTTGTTACCAGCGTCATGTACGAGTATTTACTCGTAAACGTATAACATGTCATGGTTAGCGTATTGATTTTAAGTCAATAGATGAAGTCTGTATACCGACGTAATTTTGCTGAATTATTAATACTGCATGAATAAAAATTTAAACATATTTATGGTTTGCATCCTTTCTGAAAACGTGCTTTTGGATTGTTGGAAAGAGCGTATTCTTTTATATCTACGTGTAAAATTTGAAAATTTAAAAATTCCCTGTACGTAGTAGTTAAATAGAGTTGGTTGGATATTTTTCTATTTTATCAATTTCTTTTAACTCTATAGAAGACAAATGTTAGATGAAGTGGTTTCGATGTGTGTACCATGTTTTCTTCAGGTTGTCACACTATAGACATGCACAGGTGATGGTGACTACCCCATTACTTCATCAGAAGTGAGAGAATCATTCAAATCTATTGTTTCTATGGAAACTCAATATGTCTTTGTAACTATAAATCATTATTCATGTTAACTTTCTCCTGTAAGTTACTTGTTTCTGTTAAACGTTTTATTGGTCAATCGACCCCTTTTACATCAACTGAATGAAAACACATCACCACCCATATGTGTCTATAGTGTAATGACTTGAAGAGAATTATCTATAGTACGCACGTCAATATCATCTCCATTTAATCTTTTTCTTCTTTAAAAACTTATAATAAAAGCTATTCAACAATTTTATCTGTAAATAAAACACCGAGATATTTTAGCTATTGAGTTCAAATTTGTTGTGGGTGTTGTGCGAGGTCATATTACCACCATGAGCCCGTTTACAGCGACCAATTCTTTCGATGCAATTTTTTACCACCCTGGCACACATTCCAACCGGATTGTAGGCAATGTTGCATTGGGTGTTGTCTTTGAGGTCGTCTATAGTTGCTGGCTTGTTGGTGTGGACCAGCGACTTGATATAGTACCGTTAAAAAGAAATCGAATGGCGTTAGAACGCATGAACGAGGGGACCATCCGACCCGACCATTTCTCGAAATATCACGTTTACCATCTTTGCCTTTCAATAAATCAATTGTGAGGCATGCTGTGTAGCTTCCGGCACCATCAATTGAGCCAGAAATGAGGTTCATCGTTGATGAAACTCTTCATTTTCTTCAAGCTTTGCCAGAGCCCAATTGGAGAAGTTTCAGCCTTCCGAATGTTCAAGTGGCTTGAGTTTTGGGGCAAATTTGATCTTGTTACCATGTAGAACAAGATTTTTTCGCAAAATACGCCACAGTGTCGTTTGAGCAATGCCATATTCTTGAGAACGATGTAGAATCGACTGATTTGGCTCATATCTGAATCGACGAATTATGGCTGTGACATTTTTTTCGGTTCGAGCGGTACGACATCTTTTTGGCATCAGAACGTCCAATATTAAAAATTTGGACTAGAATTTTTCCGCTATAGCACACACAGCCTGTCGGGTGGGACGATTGTCATGGCCGAAAATCGGAATTAGCGCTCTTAACTACCAATTCAGACCTTCCGTTGTAATTTTTGATAATTTTCAAACGCGACTGGTTCGTGAACTTTACCATGATGAAAATGTTGACTTTAGCTAACCTTCTGACAGTTCATTAAAAAAAGTCTAAGAGTGCGTTCATATAAAGAAACGAAATTGTTAAATCCCTAATGGCAAACCCTAACCCCCATATATATATATATATATATATATATATATATATATATATATATATATATATATATATATATATATATATATATATATATTGGGTCTATAACTTAATTCGTGCGGGTTTTTTCAAAGTTTAAACGTTTATTTAAGATAAAAAATTGTACAGTAATATTATTTAAAGTATTGCCCATCTAAAGCTATGACCTTCTCCCATCTTTCTGGCATTTTGTGGATCCCATCCCAAAAGAATTGCGCCGACTTGGCAGGCAAGAATGAATCAAGCCAATTTTTGTTATCCTGCTCTGATGTGAACCCTATTCCAGTGAGGGCGTTCTGCATCGATCGGAACAAATCTGAGCTATAAGGTGGGTGGGGTAAAACCTCCCATCTACTGTTTTCCAAATAGTTCTTAACCGGAAAAGCAACGTGGGGCCGAGCGTTGTCATGATGGAAAATTATTGCCTCGTGTCTGGTCACATATTTTGGGCGTTTTCCGGCTACTGCTCTCTTCAAATGGATTAATTGGGTTTGGTAGCGTACTCCATTGATGCTTTAACCCGGTTTTAGCAGTCATAATACAGCACGCCTTTCTGATCCCACCAAATACAGAGCATTACCTTCGCGCCATGGATATTCGGCGTAGCCGTTGATTTGGCTAGTTGGCCGGATTTCACATATGATTTTTTGCGCTTGAGGTAGTCGTAATGGATCTATTTTTCATCACCAGTGACAATCCGATGCAAAAATGACTTCCTTTTGTTGCGTTGCAGCAGCATTTCGGACATGCAAAACCGTCTTTTGACGTCTCTCGGCTTAAGTTCATGTGGAGCCCAATTTCCTTACTTTTGAATATATCTAGCTGCTTTTAAACGTTTCGAAATGGCTGCTTGAGTGACACCCAAAGATTCTGCGTGCTTTTCTTGTACTTGGCAACAATCTTCATCGAGTAATGCTTCCAGTTCTTCATCTTCGAACTTTTTTGGCTGCACAGGACATTCATCGTCTTCCAAGCTAAAATCATCACTTTTAAATCGTTCAAACCACTTTTGGCGGGTCCACCCAGCTAAAGCATGTTCACCATAATCTTCCACCAAAATACAATGACTTTCGGCAGCAGTTTTCTTCAAATTAAAGTAATGAAGAAGAATTCCCCGCAAAATCACTTTTTCAGGTACAAAGTTCGACATATTTGAGTGAAAAAAAAATATTGTTGTTAACGCTTCAAATGAATGGCATGCACTGCAAAGGCGCACAATGACAGTAGCTTTCCAACGCATATATTGGAACGATGTAATATTATACAAGTTATGCCATCTCTTAGTAAACCGCACGAATTAAGTTATAGACCCAATATATATATATATATATATATATATATATATATATATATATATATATATATATATATATATATACATATATATATATATATATATATATATATATATATATATATATATATATATATATATATGTATATATATATATATATATATATATATATATATATATATATATATATATATATATATATATATATATTTATATATATATATATATATATATATATATATATATATATATATATATATACACATATATATATATATATATATATATATATATATATATATATATATATATATCTATATACATATATATGAAGGTTGATTCACGATGAAGTTTACGGACGCAAAACGTTTTCCTTTCATGGCCAAATACAATTTTCTGAAAATAGGTTGATTTGGCAAGAAGTCATATGAGGCGAATACGGTCAATGATTGATGGTTAAAATGCGATTTCTAGACAAAAAAATCAGTCACAAGACTGTGTTTTTATGACAAAAGTCTCGTTTGTTTTAGAAGGCACATTGTCTTGTATGAAATAAAACGTGCACAGACCTTTTTTAAGCCCAAATAATGGGTTAAAATGCGATATATCAATATTTTGGAGATATTCAACTCCGATAAACTCACGCACAATTTCGATGGAGTTTTCGGTGATCACTGATTTTGGGTGGCCCGTATGTTCATCGTCATTTATGTCCTCGCTACCATCTCTGAAACGCGTAAACCACTTATGAACTCTGGCATGAGGTAGACAATCATCGCCATAAACGTTTTTCAACAATTCAAATGTTTCGGTAAACGTTTTAACGATTTTAAAGCAAAATTTCATATTAGCTCTTTGTTCGAAACCCATTTTTGTACCGATGACACAAAAATACTCCAATAACTTCGCTTCCACTGAACCGAATGTCACGTAGCTTTCACTGGTAGTCAAGAAGCAATGTAACTTTCCAACGCACTATCTCATTCTAAGATGGCACCACCAAAAAATGTTTATGACAAAAGTCCCGTATACTCTTGAACACACTTTATATATTGTTTGACAAATCATAATGGAAAGCTTTACACTGCAACAACGTTTCCGAACTGTTCAGCTGCATTAAGAAAACCAGCGTTCTATGAGAGATGTTTTTCATGGTATGTATCGTCGACATACCGTAACCTCTATAGCCAATACCATCCAATACCAGTAAACTGGCTGCCTAGAATGTGTGATATCACACCTTTCGATATTTTTTTTGGAGTTACATGAAGCCTCTGATCTACGGCGATAAACCAGTTTCAATCCAAGCTCTTGAAGCCAACATTACTCGTGTTATTTGCGAGATACCGGTTGTCATGCAGGAACGCGGCGTCCAAAATTGGACCCTCAGGATGGACCACTTACGGTGTAGTCGCGGTCAACATTTAAACGAGGTAATCTTCAAAAAGTAAATGCGATAGATTGTTCGATTGATTCACAATGAAAATTTTAGTATGAAACTCAACTTTATGCCTTTTATTTGAAATTAAATACTAAACCTCATAATGAATCACCCTATATAAAGTGCTTTCAGTCAAAATTGTCAGTGAAAGTCGTATGCATGCTGTAGTCGTAATTTGGCTTCGATTTGCATCAAATTTTCAGGAAAGGTGCATAAGGCAACTATATCTATGATTTCTTTTCTGGTGCAAGTACAGCTCCTGTTTGGGCGAAATTCAGCCGGTAGATTGATTGAGTCATATAATGAAGATTACAATAAGCAAATCAAAGTTAACTCGTTGTTGTCTAAGTTTGAGAGCATGCTGGTTAACTATTCTGCGGACACCGGTTTCGCTCGGTAGAAACAGGCAAAGGTGCCACTTGCTTCGACTCTAAACCCTCGTTCAACCACAAAAAGAATAGACGATTTACCAGAACTTTGTTTTCCACTGAAAGGAGAAAGAAAACATACAGCTAGTAAATTGAAAACTGCTTACATATACCAACAACAAATATTAATTCCACCCACTCTTAAATCACGGAAACAACCTGAAAATCCTAGAGCTAGATTTGAAAATTTAACTCTGCAATTTAATTTTTTTATTTAACTTTTTTGAGACTTTTAAGATGCAAGTTCACAATGTTGCAATCATTCACTTTTATTCTCCCACACTTCTTCTCAACAAAACAAGTTGATAAAAATATTTTGTAAAATTAAATATTGTTATCTATCTTTACAAATGTTAGCTACTTACAAGATATATAGCTCTAAACTTACGTACGTTCTATTCACATGAGACAGGGTGCCCTTGGAACTGCAACGTCAATTCAAGTTTAGCCGTCAAAGTCAGAAATTGACCACATTTCCCCAGTTCTGAAACTGCTCCAAAAATCGGTCGCCAATCCACTCCACTCTCCCGTATAACGGTTTGTACCCTATTTCTGCTGGCTGTCTACCTTAAATAAGAGAAATTCTTCTGTTTCCAGATCCCTCGACAACTTGGCTGCAAACACGAGTTAGTTAACTTTTTCCTCCGGGAAAATTAACTTTTCTTTGCCTTGCGCGAGTTACATCCACCAGATATCCACAAAACACAACAACATCCAACGTGAGAACATCAGACGTAGGAACATCAGTCACGAAGGAGTGCAAACGACATCCGACACAGACAAAACATATAATATTTCATTTGATATTTTCTAAATTGCAAAAATGTACTTTAAGAGGAAAATATTAAAATTAGTCAGTGGAATAGAGAAGTCGATCTAATTTGTAATCTTGCGTTTTTATTCGTAGAAAACAGAGATTGGTGGTGAGGGTGATTTTAGGAAGTTATACTATTAGCATCTTTAAAACAAATCGACGGATTATCGATTTTTGCGCAATCGAGAATACGACGATATATTGGGTTCTCGTGATTATCGACGGATGATCGATTACCTCATAACAAAAAAACGATGGTTTGTCGGGTTTTGTAGCGAGGAAAGATTCTCTGAAAAAGGAACTTAGTGTTGTGTCGTACAGAGGAATATGGTCAAACGACGACAACGAAGGATTATCGTTGGATCAAGCAATGTAATTGGGCGTGTACTATCCATTGTATACTATACATGCTAACACTAGCAACTCACGGACAATGGATGAAAATTCAGGACCTGACCAACAATAAAGGACTTCCACCTATACAAATAGGGCAGACAAGGACAATACACTCCTTAAAAAAGCCTTCTACACTTAATACGGCTTGAACTATATGAACAAACACTGCCTCAGATTCAAATTCACTGGAAGCTTTTGGAAAACTTGAAATTCTGACTGACTCCCTCGCAATAACTAAAGCCATCTTTAGAAACTCTCAACATAAACTAACAACTCTTACGCCGAGATACAGAACGCGACGAAGACTAATAAATGGGCTAGGAAGCGTTCGTATAAATACCGAAATGGAAAAGATCCTTAATATGGAGAACGAGCTCGAAAAAGAAATCAATGGCCAATCTAAATTGAATCAACAGACGATTCAACGTTTCAACAATATGACCACACATGGTAATCGGCAACAGAAAACGATAACCTCTACTTGGAGAAACCCGCAAAGAATAAAATTAAGTCTGAAGACCTTTCTATCCGTTATTTGCAATACCTAAGTCAAATTAACTATATTGTAATCTCGAACTCCTTAACAATCACCTAAGCAGTATATCCGAAGCGATCACTCTGGCGAAATTGAGAATCATATCAAAACATATCCTTAGTCCATCCAAAGTTTCGGGAATAGACGATATCTTTAATAAAAATTAAGCAAATGTAACATCAATAGAAAATATTTACGAGTTATTAAATCTCCAACCCTACTATAATAACACCTACATCATTTTCAATATCCAGATTCCCTTAATCTCCACCCAAATATACTCCATCTATCATATTATACCGCTCCCTACAAACAAAGGCACCTTTATCCATTCAAACTCTACCAAATTATGAGCCCCAACGAAACCTAGTACCCAGATGAAAAGTGTCCACCAATCGAGCAAATCTTCTATTGCCGAAAATCAACATACAAGGGAAGAACGCATGCTTCTGGATGCATTGGAAATATCATAAATAACAAACCTGCATCCTGCATATTCTACGATCGAAATATCAAAACGGAAATCTTCCAACCCGAGCAACACTACCGAATCGTGATAAACATAGCAGAAACCAACTTCAACACTACGTGCCAAGGCAATCAAGTACCCGTAAAAGGAACGATCCTCATATACTTTGAAAGTTGTGAGATTGCAATCTATGATATCGTATATACATCCCAGGAAAAATCATTCGTCGAACAAACAATTGTCCATTAAAAACTCTTTAATAAAATTAATATCTCATCAACAGACACTAACCAAATTCATTTTAAGCAGCTGAAAAAATACCAATCAATAGAGACATCATGAGTACCATTAGAAAAGCATCTATAATAATCTGCATCATCATAACCACTTACCTATGGATCTGCAATAAACTGCGCAATCGATTCATCATCAAGCCAAATTCGCCAACAATAATTGCTCCTATCCAGGAACCCAAGTTCATCTGGCCTTCGCAATCTAAGGGGGGGAGGAGTTACATCCATCAAATATTGATAAGATATATCCACCAGATATCCACAAAACATAACAATGTGACACGCCTATCACGTGGCCATCCAACGTGAGAACATCAGACGTAGGAACATCAGTCAGCAAATTATGCAGACGACATCCGACATCAAACAAAACATATAATATTTCATTTGATGCTTTCTAAATTGCGAAAATGTACTCTTAGATTAAAAAATTAAAATCAGTCAGTTGTAATTAGTTAGTTGAATAAAGAAGTCGATCTAATTTGTAATCTTGCGTTTTTTTTTGTAAAAAACATAAGAAGAACCTTAACTCGCGCTCCGCTAGTGGCATCCAAATTATTGACTCTATACAATGCCCCCTCACACAGGGCCGAAAGCGTGACATCACAATGCGCACGTGACATCACAATGCGCACCAGGATTTTAGGCCTATTGACATGTTCTTTTAGACCAATTGAACAGCGTTTGATTATTTGCACTGTGACGTCATGCATGTTAATTGCTTTCCTTTCGGGCCTGAGCAAACAGGCGTTACTGTAAAGCAATGTAAATTTAACTACCCTTAATCCATTACTTATGCCCACCAGGTGTAAACGATAAAGTAAAATAGAATCTATCAATAGTGTGTTATCTTTTGATTCGAACAGAGAACAGCAGAGTTTGCGATTTATTGGTTCCTTCGTGCTTATTTTATTGAGTATGTAACTTAATTTCCAATCGTTCAACTTATTTAATTTTGTAGCTAGATCTGACCATTCAATATCCCAGGAAGCGGTTAATGTTACTCGCGACTTGCAGCGGGATTTCCATTTATGTAAGACATCGTACAGTGGAGCCGAATAAAAGCTGACAGAAAGTCAAAAATTGATTCATTTTCAATATCTTAGAAATTTCTTGGAATCGATACCTAACGCTTACGTGCATATGCTCGTTGACGATCAGGAATCTGAAGAAAAGTCTTATGCTTGTAGCATCAGTTCAAAGTTTACTTTCTGCGTGAGCGGTTGTATGCACGAAAAAAAATTCTAGAGCTTTACGTTAGTATATAGTTAGCATATAGTGCTAATGAAGATTTTTAAACGTACAGGTATGCTTGTTTATTAAGAATTTTCGTTAACGAAATCCCACGTGATGATTAATCTCAAACGTTTCTTTTCTTGCATATAATTTTCATTATCGACTGAAAGATCATATGGATATACACTTTTGGTCCGGTTTCCTTCCGGTGTTCATTTTGATGAAATTATATGGCACTCAGCTTAGCCAATGGTAAGCAGAAAACAAATTAGGTAGCCAGAACTACGCTCATGTCAGAAGGGTTTTGTACTTAACCTACAATATGTGGATAAATAGAATGATTTAATTCAAGAAAAACTTTTATGACATGCACAACAAATATATTCTCTTTAAAAGAACTGATTTAACCAGCCAACAATTGATTCCAGTATTACTAAAATCAACGACCAACTTATGTATGCATGTATTTTGGTTATTCATCTTATCTAAAAATTTGGAGAAGATTCAATTAAAAGTGTAATGTTTGGTTCCATGGAAAGCCCATGCAGTAGAAAAATCTTGAATGAATCGAAGGAAATTCAAATGGCTATAACGTCGGTAAATTTTATTGGAACTTATAGAATAAAATGATATTTTGAAAAACTACTTGAATGGCTGATTTCATCTAATTTAAAACAATTTTACTGACAAAAATGTTAAATCCTACTTCTATTAGCAAAGTTCAACGAATTCCAGCCTCTAAGGTTTTCGTTATTGGATCCATGATTTTTGGGGCTTTCTGATAGAAACATTGCAAAAACCTACTAGTTTCCTATCCTATCTTCCCGTCTATCCGCTCGTCTGTCCATCTGTCCATCTATCCGTGCATGATAAGAAATTTCTCCCGAAACCATAGAAGGTTCAAAACTGAAACTTTGTGAAAAGGTTAGAAGTAGTGGGCTCTCAGAAGTCATCAAATATACCAACACTTTTTAAGGGGGTCCCCCCTTATGAGAAAGTGGCCCATAACAAATTTTTTCATTAAATGTAGTCGAGTAGGGTATTAAGGAAAGAACTTAGCACTTTCAGAATCTGAAAAATAAGTCATTTTTTTGCATTAAGAGTCCAAAGGGAAATGCACGAACAATATTTGTGCCCCATCCCTACATGATTAGACACCTTTGAGCTGAAAATCCGAGAAAAAATATCATGAAACATAACAATAAATAAATAAATTTTAGTTAATCGATTGTCAGGCGTGGTGTGTGTTTTGTTGAAGTCACATATTGCTGATGTCAAATTCATGCAATTCTGGCCATAAATAATCTTTCAAGACAACACGATAGCGATCGTTTTCATCCACGAAGAAATTAGGCCCAATTACATCTCCGGTATGGAAACCACACCAAACAGTAATTTTTGGCAACGGCGTCTCAAAAAGCGTATTTGGGTTTGTTGCTGACTAATAACGAATATTTTGCTTATTAACAAAGCCATTGAGTCAGAAATAAGCTTCACCGCAAAAGATGATTTTTCGATAAAAGTAATTAATAGTAATTTTTAATAATTTGCAAATGTTGCTAGTTCGTGAAGATTACCATGATAAAAGTGTTGACTTTAACCAACGTTTTGACATGGACAGTTTATTAAAAAAGTTTAAGGGTGCGTTCATATAAAGATACGAAATTGTTATATCTCTAATGCAAAACCCTCTATATATATATATATATATATATATATATATATATATATATATATATATATATATATATATATATATATGTATATATATATATATATATATATATATATATATATATATATATATGCATGTATGCATGCGTGTATGTATATAATCTCCATAAAAGGTAAATTTCTCATGAGAATTTCACATAAAATTTCGTGAAATTTCATACAAATCTCAATTAAATCAATATCAAAATAACCTGAAAAGCTTATTCAACAATACAGTTCAATGAATAGCCTTGCGGAGTGTTCTCGTTCCAACGTATACTTTCAAGCGCTCAATAAACTACTGATGAAAACGGCATACATTTACATAACACAGCCTAGAGCCTAAAGAATTTTTCCCTATTATGTGCTCAGTAACGAATTTCGGCTTAATCAAATAACGAATTCCCAGTATCAGATCTCATTACAGCATATCCTGTTGCCATACAATTGTTGCCTTTCAGGTGAAAACCGTTACGTTTTCACTCGAATTTTAATTTTCACTTTGTTTTCTTCCGGCTTTTCCACCTTCAAGCTGTAATTTGCAGAAGTTTTTTATTACAACATTGGAATGCTATTGATCTTATGACCATTAAAAGTTTTTGATCCAAGGGATGGTATTATTTGTACAGGGATGAGTATGTCGTGCGGAATAAGGGCTAGGACTTAGTTCCTGTCTTTAGTAAGGGCCTCTGGAGCATCGACAAACTTTGAATAATTTATGAATGGATAATAAGGGAATATTTAACTTTCCAGAGCTGTTTTATCGCTTAATACCACTCGAAAATAACCAAGCCAAAGCGACATCACATGATGTCCTAGTGAAAGAAAGCGAGCGTCGAAGTTTTCATCTTTTGAACTGCCCAAACGGAATCGATAAAGTTTTCTGCATTCTGACCTTTTACTGGAAATCTGATATCGTGTAGAGTAACTTGGGATAATTTTCTTTGATTTGCAGAAAGATTTGAAAAATAATTATCACTGTTCAAACTCAACAAAAAAAAAAGGTTGATGAGTTCTTTGATTAGATTGCAACACAATATAGGTACTCTATAAATGGTTAGAATATGCTTGAATACTACAAGGCACTGGATTTTTTTTTAATTGATACGCATGCCAATAGGATCCATCATACCCAAAACGCTTTTTCGGGATGCATAAATTTTCCTGTACACATCTTAATTACGTAATAAGGATTAACCAGTTGTTGTTACTGCCCATCCATGTAAGCATCCCCGAAAGCAAAAAAGGTATTTTTACCCCAACGCCAGGACCTAAAATTCCAGTTTATAGGTGTCTAGTAACAAATAAAGGGCGTAAAAGAGGATTTGGTCCTTGAGGAACGAAAAGAGTGTTGACGTAGCATGAATACTAATCTGAGATGTTTGCAAAGTAACGAGTAATCAAATTATCGGTGAGGAGCATCCGGAGAATATTGATTTTTCCTACGCAAGCACAAGGCTCACTCGTAACGGGACGATATTAAAGGGAGATAATACAATTTAGCGTTCGATTAAGAGAGAAATTCAACTTGAACATTTTGAAGTTATTTGATCGATTGTAGCTAATGAATATTGGAAACGATTCTACAATTGATGTGGAAAGATAATAGCTGCGGGTGAATTCCTGTAGGCGGTATCCATTAGTCAAACCACAACTTCGGGGTTTTCGTTGTGAGAATTCAATAATCTGTTGAATATTTTAGGTTGAGAAAAACAATTACTACTCACAAAATAAGGCAATCAATCAGGAAAGCTACATAATAGCATGGAATGATGGCCCTTTAATCCCAAGGGAAAATAGTAAAATATGACTACGCGAATTTTCTCATCGTTTTCCTTTACTTCGAAATAAATGAGTTGTTGTTCAATATTTTAAACTGAAATATAATATGGGATACTAGTAGTTAAAGACTTCACGGATATTTGATGAGTATATAGTGTATTGAATGAATTTCTTTTCTTTTAACATGGCTTTTGTACATTTTTAGAGTTTTGTACTAACTTCAAAATCCCTGTTGAAATCGCCACGTGTATGTCCGTTCGTTAATCTATCTGTCACAGTAGTAGTAAGACAAAGTAGGTATATGCAAAGTGATGACATCTTGAAAGCTAGAGCAGGAAGGGGACCCAAATAAGAATATCGAAAAATTTAACCAAAGGTAGTCATGTGGGTGTTAAATGTAAGATCTTTATGAACGTAGGGAGGGATATTTGTGGGACGTAGGGATAGTGAACATCTGTGTTCCGAAAAATCTGGAGAAATCATGGAGATTTCTTACGATTACAACAATGACGAATACCTTAGGGGTCGAAATTCATCCAAATTTTCATTAATGAAATCGTCTAGACGCCCTTGAGTTCGATGAAATTCAGTATTTGATCACACTCGTGCGTGAACGGCTTCACTTCATTTATCATATCGTCTCTATCCCGGTAACATTTTGGCAAACCTCGGAGCACCTCGAGGTGCTCTAGCTTCGGGTGCGATGGACTCCCGACTAGCACTAGTCTGGCTCTGTGCACTTGTCCCCATAAGGGCTTGTGCCAACATTCGTATGACCTCCTTGCTCTGCAAAAAAAACCATGGGATCAGAAAGATGACTACACATACGAACAGAGATAGTGATGCCGAGGGGACCCAATAAAATTGGAGCAACCACAAACAATTGAAATCGAAAAATTTCAAAAAAAGGAAGCCAAAATAACAATGAAGACGACACAACCAGTGGTTGCAGCCACAATATTTACAGCACATTGGGAGCGGTATTAACGATGACAAAAACAATGATGAACACAATGACACCGAAGACGGAAAAAACGGAGATTTACAGACAGTCTGTGATCGCTACCCAAGTGACCGAAGGCAGAGTCGTGAATCCCGAAATAATAACGAACCATCCTGAAGTTCACAAAGATATCACGGTAGGGAAATAAAAGAGTGACCAAACAAATAAAGTGCCATTGTACGATTTCATCACCACCATCGAAAATGTGGCGGAAGTACTCTACTTGAAAACTGAAACTGATAGCATCTCCCAAAAACGGTGATTGCAAATTAGAATTGCCGTGACATGAAGAAAAAAGGCTAATCTGAAAAGCGTGAGATGTTCTTAAAAGAATAAAATCTGCATACGACTCGCCAAAAATTAACAAAGGAGAAAAAATTGGACTCCTTGAACTGAGGAGCTTTTAGACCACATAGGGCGTTACCGGAGGAGCTGGTTAAAGGCTAAAGAGGGCCAGAATGCTGAAATAGAGTAGAAGGCAAGAAAAACGCTCAGGGCTAAGCCTAAAAGACACACGGAGATAGCTCTATCATCAAACATCAATAAAAGAATGGCATCTAGCTCGATCGAAGGAGATCAAGATAGAAAAGGAAGGAAGAGGTACTTAATCGGTGTGGAACGCCAGATCCCGGGTTCCAAGATAGGGCTGACAAAAGGGCCAGAGAATGTCGCGAAGAAACGACTTCGGCAAGCGTCAGAAAGTAAAGTTCGCGCGAACGTCCAACACAAAAAAAAGACCTAATGCAAAACGGGAGAGAAAGAAGCCCCGATGAAGACTCCAGCAGCAGGCACTTCTCGTAGAACTCTAAAATGGCCGATCCTACGCAGAATTGCTGCGGGATATCAGGGGAAATCGAAGGCCCAAAGATACTACTACTGCCATTAAAGTAGTACGACCAACGCGGTTGCACCACGTACTGGCCTTATTCGGAGCAGAGGCCGATAATAAGGAAGTATTCTGTGACGCAGTAAAGAAAGTCCTCGGCAAAAGCGGAACTATTGCCTCGATCGAGCCGATGGGAATGATCGAAATAAGAGACTTTGAGTACGTCATAGACCTGGCCAAGGTGGAAGAGGTCATCAAAGTGGACCTCCCTAGCGTGGGCAGAATGAAAGTGAGGCTGACACCAGAAAACCATCGGGATAGGAAAAGACGCCGAACAATTTCTGAATAATGGCCAAGTGAGAATAGGGCGCGTTCTCTGCAGGAGACGGCAAAGAGCAGGCCCTCTTCAATGTTTCAAATGCTTCGGTTATGGCCACACCCCACAAGTATGCAAAAGGCCCGATAAAAGTTTCTTATGTTACAAATTAAGTAACATGGGACATTAAAGAAAAAAATTTACAAAGGAGGCATACTGCATCCTTTGCAAGGATGCTGATACAAGCCCGGACCTTGGGCATGTCTTGGGATTAGGAAAATGCTGGTTTTCCAAGGCAAGACAAAATTGCAACTCCGATGGCCCGCATCTTGCAACTAAACCTACACCGCAGTTCCACCGCCCAAAACCTGCTTGAGCATTTTGCGAGGGACATGAAACCCGACATTTTGCTGCTGTGTGAGCAAAACCGTGATAAAAGTTCTGCATCATGGTATTTTGGTGAAGCTGGTGCTTGCGCCATCTGAGCTCGGAACAGTGATTTCCAGGCAGAGAGCTGTGGACGGGGGGATTTTCGTGTGTGGGCTCGGTGCTCAAGCACCACCACCTTTGCCAAACAAAGCGATATCATCTTTCCAAACCAAGCTTAATACTTTCGAGGACGCTATCTCGAGCAGAGGTGGCAATGTGCTCATTGGGGGAGACTTTGATGGTGAAGCAATCGAATAGAGCAGGCCCCAAACAGATCCGCGGGGAAAACGAATCCTCGGAATGGTGGCCAGGACAACGCTCGACGTGCGAAACACCAGAAATACGCCAATTTTCCACCGTATTGGCTGCAAAGGACTCGAAGTCCTTGATACGGAGTATATAAAATTGTAGAGTATTGGAGGATTACTCAGCCAGTGATCTTCAGTGCACTCTGCTTGAGATCAGTGATTTTATCTCCTGACGTCCATGCTCTCAACTTTCTACAGTTGGGTGGAGCATCGCAAGGATTGACGTTAAGAGGTTCGTCCGCTGCGGGAGATTCGCAGGGGAAGGAAGAACTGGCAGCCCAAGACGTGGTGACCTCAACTATGAGCATCATCATGACTGTTTGCAACACTTCTATGCCCCGTTGAAAACCCCAGCACAGTAAACCCCCAGTGAAATGGTAGCCGACTGAAATCACTTCAAAGCAAAGGGAGTGTCACAAGCTTCGGCACGAGGTTCAATGGGCGTGGGAGCTTTGCCGAGGCATGCAACCGAGTAGCAGCATATAAGTCGGCCAGAAAATCGGTTCACAAATTGGTTAAAACGGCCTTGCATGCAAGATGCAGATAAGATCGACGAGATAGTGCGGGCATTCTTCCCCGCACATCCCGTCTGTGTTTACGCTATTCATGGTGAAACAGGAATCGAGTGTCCACTTTTCACACAGTTGGAAATGGAAGAGGCAGTTCTTTTACTGAAAGCGAGGAATGCTTCAGACCAAGAAGGTATTCCAGCTGAGCTGTTGCAGCTCATCTTTTACCATTTCTCTAACTTGCTGCTCAGCATATTCAACGCTTGCCTAGGGGATGGGGCTTTTCTGGTACGATGGAAGGTGGCAAGGCTCGTGCTGATCAGCAAGAGGAAAAGAAATCCTGGATTACCATCGGTGTAGCGCCTATTATGCATGCTAGATACTGCTGGAAAGTGCTAGAAAAACTCAACAAAGGAAGACTCACTGACGTGATTCATCCTGTTGAGGACCTATATCCTCGGCAATATAGCTTAAGAGGAAGATGTTCCACTATTGACGCTATTGCAGAGGTGGTGAGTGCGGTCCAAATGACATAAGCACATAGCCGAATCAAGCGACGGATCGTCCTGTTGGTGCCATTCAAGGTGAGGAACGTCTTCAACTCTGCTAAATAGGTGAATGTTTTGGAAGCACTAGAAACCCCTTTTCAAGTTCCAGAATATCTAGTGAAGGGCTCACAGCAACCAGGGACGTGGAGGCTGGTGAATCGCTTGTCTGGCAATCCTTTTCTCTTCTCGCCTTACACTAGAAGAGGTATCTTCCAGCTTCAAGGCGCCTCAGGCTGTAAGAAAATGAGGTCCAGCTCAAAGCAATATGTCAAATGGTTCCAGGATGGGCTCTTGGATTGACAGAGGAGGTATTTAGTGAGTAGTCGAGTTCCTTGCAAGTATGAGAGTCCTACACTTGGTGCGTAAATGACATTCACCTTCAAACAATAACAAAAAATTACATTTTTGTTGATGTTTCTTTCAAACGAATGAGTTCCTAAGTGGATTAAAGATGCTCTCCCTATCATGAAGTTTGCCCCAAAAAACCGGACCAATCACTTTAATCAAGGTGAAAAGTGCAGAAAATAACGAACGGGTGACAAGAAATTGGCTGGTAGCATTTATATTTCGAGTATCATCCTCAATGCTTCAAGGTTAACTGTTAAGAATGGAAAAATTAAATAGAAAAGTTTAAGTTTCTAATAAATTTTAAACTAAAAAGAGCTTAACAATCCATTCTATATACCGCAGCTTAAAGCTGGATACCAATTTATGGAGCAGCGTACCATAAAGTCCACAAATGGACATAATATTTCAGGAGACTGATGGCATATACAATTGATTGATGCAGACCGGCGAGGATATGCTGAGATGTTACGGATATTATTAAATGAGTACATTGAGTCATCGAGACTACCGAATATTATTATATGGGCTACACTAGAAGGTGATGCACGATACCATCATTCCTACTTTATAGAACTAACAAAATCCCTGTATTCCGGACTCCTCAAGTTATACAGAGTTGGCTAAATGAAATTAATAAAAAAAATATCCTTAAAAAAGCTGATTATGGCAAATCCTCTAACAAAAATTAGCAAAAAGAATTCGGATCTGGAGAAGCTATAAAAATTTTGAATGCAGCTGACAAAGATAGGAGCAATGAAAAACTGTGGAAGTGTACTCTGAACTCTATGTGGCTGAATGAAGATGAAAATGCCAAAGCTTAGACTCTGATTGGAGAATTTTTCAATATGTTCTTAGCTGGAGAGAATTGCAATAACCGTACTAACAAGGCAACCTTTGAAATCAACATACAAAGATGGAGGCCTCTTAAGCACCTTCTTTAAAATGTGCCTGTACCAAAAGAAGAAGAAGAAAGGTAGTAAGCAGAAACTGGGAGTCATCGCATGATCATGCAGTTACTTGCCAATACCCATAGTCCTCGTTAAAAAACAGAAGTACTGACTTAAGGCCCTTAATTACCTGCCAAATATTCAATGGCGTTATGAAGGATAACTATTCTTACCAACTATTTATGACATGATAAACACCCTGGCATCAGTAAGTTGACTTTGTATGTTGAGTTTATAAAATGGACGTTCAAAAAAAGAAATCACCAAAATTAATTTTGAGAAAATAGTGTTTAAATAGGTGTCTACGAGGGCGGTCTGAAAAGTACTTAGCTTCACTACCCGATGGTGGCACTACGACAAGAGAGATTCATTATCATGTAGTGAATTTTCGTAGATGGCTACTGTTAAAATTTCAGCCAAATGGGGCTCGTAGTTTTGTTTTGACCGCATGAAGATGTGGGCGTGTCGGCAGGTTTAAGATGAATGGAGAAAGAGCAATTTCAAACGGGGATTAGATTCTTGTTTTGGAAAGGAAAGGTACTATGACTCTGTTTCTGCAATGGCGACCGTAGAAAATTGGTTTAATAAGTTTAAACGTGGTCACACAAAGGTTTTCGATGAACCACGCCTAGGTACCTCAAAAAAGGCTTCTGTGGAGTAAAACGTGTACCAACCATGAAAGTCACCGCAGTTGCAGACGTTAACTTTTGGCAGAGGATTTGTTAGCGAGTGGTGGCATACTGAGGGCGGCTAGTGCTCAGTCGTGTCGTGAAACTTCCCGAGAAATTCTCTGCCCGTGCTGGGCCAACATACAAAAAAAAACTTATCATAAAAGGAAGGAACAGAAAGGGAAAGGACATTTTGGGAAATGAAAAATATTGTTACTTAAAACTTAGATGCTGTTTTTACTTTAAGAAAGAAAAAAAACACAACAAAAATTCATGAAAAAGAATAATATTTTAAAACAAACTAGCCCCTTGGTTTAAATGAATTGATAAATTTAATGAATTAATTCCTAAAGTGATTCTAGAAAAATCAACGAAAATTCTTATGCGGAAAAATTTAAAATAAAGCAAATTTGAATTATGATGAAAAGATTCACTACAAAAAAAGTAAAATTCGTGTGGAGTATACGCCTGACAAAAGTGAAACGTCTTGCTTTCAGGTATATATTGAATACTAATGAGGCTCTGTCACAGTGATAATTAGCTTGTGTTTGCTCATATACGACTTAGTATGATACTGCTAACCCTATCTAAATCACTGTGTTATTATCAATTTATTAAATATTAATATAATATGCTTATACAATCAATTCGATCTAGAATATATAGTTATTATCATCTCATCAATTTGATGTATAACTTAGACGAAATCCTATGCAAGATACTTTCCATCACTACAGTTTTCCCAAAATATACCTAACTAGTATTCATGAACGGACAACGGTTCCGTTACTCTTTAATATTTTCAGATCGTAAGCAAATACAATAACTTTCACCTCTAATCATCAACCACCCATGAAATATCATCTGCCGTCATCACTTCTATTAATTGCATATTGCTGGAATCAGTATGAGCACCAACGACGACTACCATCGGACCATCGTACATTCGCTTATGATCATCATATATCCTCAAACTCTCATCCGCTACCGCCACTTCGATCCATTGTACATGGGTGGCATCGGTGCTAGGACACAGGACCCAAAACCCCGAAGAACTTGTCCATAATCGCCAACGACCAACCAACCATGATCGTCTTCACCACTTTCATACACTGTACACCGGCGGCATTGATGCTACCAGCTAGCACGGCGACCGCCAAACCACCATGCATCAGCCCATGATCGCCAATGCCTCATAACCCATCATCCTTCGTAGCCATTTCTATTCAATGTACATCGACAGCATTTTTGCTAGGACCAAGGGCGTCTGCTAACGAACCCCCATGCATTCTTTCATATTCATCAACAAATCACCAACAATCATTCGTCGTCATCACTTCAATATATTCCACATTGGTGGCATCAGTGCTAACACAAAGAATGGCTACCGCCGAGCCATTATGTATTAGCTCATGATCTCCAACTACCCACAAACCATCATCCATCATCGCTACTTCAATACATTGCACATGAGTGGTATCGATACTAGGAGCAAGTACGGCTACCACCAAACTAGCGTGCATTTACCCATGATCCCCAAGTACTCACCAACGACTCTCCGTCGTCGCCACTTTAATATATTGCACATCGGCAGCATCGGTGCTACGAGGAAGCATGGTCACCGCGGAAACACGATGCATTCGTCCATGATCCCCAGATATGCACCAAACACCATTCATTGACACCACTTACAAACATTGCGCAACAGCCGCACTATCATCCATTCACCCATGGTCTCCAAAAATCCACCAACGACCATTCGTCGTCGCAACTTCAATACATTGCGCATTGATGGCAGCGGTGCTAAGACTAAGGAACGTTACCACCAAACTATCATGTATTCGATCAAAATCTCTAATAATCCGCAAACTATCATCCGTCGTCACAATTTCAACACATTGCACATCAGCAGCATCGGTGCTAAGAGCAAGCACGGCTACCGGCGAACCATCATGCATTTACTCATGACCACCCATCAACTATCATCTGCAGCGCACACTGAAAACATCAGTGCCAGGACCAAAGACGTCTACCGCGGAACTACCATGCATTCGCCCATGGTACCCAAACACCCATAAACGACCATCCGTCGTCGCGATTTCAAGATATTGAAAGCACGGATACCGCCAAACCATTCGCCCGTGGTCCCCAAACAACCACCAATAGCCATCCGTCATCACCACCTTAATACATTGCACGCGGGGGCATCCGGGTTATGACAAAGAACGAATGTTAATTAACTGATAATGGCCCACTATCGCCATTTGCATCCATTGCAAATTGGCGGAATTAGTTCTAGCACCTAACAGCAGAGTGAACTCCTATCCGACCCTCATTCATTCTTTCCTCATCAAAATCTTTTGCTTGGCCATCATTTGTCGCCACCAAACATGCATACTAGGCAACCACCAACCAACCCAACAAACTACCTTACTATTCCCAATAAGGGTTCGGGTGGAATGCGATAATTAAGTCGGAAATTTATATCGCAGCATGAGTAAACTCCTACTGAAAACAGATTGTCGCGCAATGCCGTGTTGCTGTCCGCCCGGAGTGTAAACAGTTCTGCTTTTTCGTTATATCTGAATATTGAGACCCCCGGTAAAGAAGTTACACTTCAATAAAAAATATGCAAACTACTGACCTTTATTGATACTGCTGATCGCTCGGCAACAGCAGGGAGGGGCACTGAAAATTAACTCCAATTTAAAATATTAAAAATACACAAAAACAAAACTCGAAACGGTCACTATTTACAAAACCTTGGCGCTGTATTCAATCTTCAATTATCACAGGTAATGGTTCAATCAATTTTCAATTTTATTTTTAATTTAAATGCTATTTCGATTTTTTTATTATATATTGAACCTCACTATTTCCTTTTAGATTCCCTGCACTCAATTTAGTTTTTCCGTTTGTTTAGCCCATTCAAACTCCACCCCACACGCTATTTCCACTCTCCTATGAATCCAGCAAAATTGTCCTTTTTCTTTTTCAATTTCACTTCATTTTCACACAGACGTCACCAACCTTCCGATAAATTTCATCCAATTAAAAACCATCCAAATCCAAATCAAGAATCTTTTATTTCCGAGTTGCGCCTCTAAAATGTATTCCCCGCATTCAATACAAGACTTTTACTATTTTCCGTCGTCACCAAAATCTCGCTTAAACTCACTCTCATCTCAAAACCAAATCCTGACTGGGACTCAACCAATCCTGTACTCCTTTACTTCCCAATTACCACTGCCACACTGAGGCAACGTAATCGAAGTTCAATACACTTCAATTCCGTTTCTCACACATCTTTCCAATTTCGACAAACGCAACAATTTTCATTTGCATATATGACTATTTGCATAACCACGATGGCATTTAGTTTTTTGCAAATCGTTATACACGTTGAAATAATTGCTTTTGCTGAGGTTAAAAAGAGTTTTCCTGCACACGGGGGAGCTTGAACCCAGGGTCCCTGTGCAGAGCCCCCAGTTGAGAGTCCACGACACTTGCACCGGAGCCGCCTTCTGATAAGCTCCCGCACAACAAGTAACAAGTAGTTATGGATAAAAAAATTTTAGGGCGGAGGGATGAGACTATTTTTTTCTGTAGTTAGAAAGAGGATAGGAAAGGTAAAATTAGTATGACGGGAGAGCAAAAAAATAAAAGTAAATGATTAAATGTTTTTATGAATAAAAAAAAAAAAAAGAGAAAAAAGAAAGTGGAGATGAAACGTAGGCAATTTGAATTTGTGAATGAGAGAAGACTGGTGCGGCTGAAGTGTGCAACAAACGTGACTAAAATCCACAATCTTGTATTTGCAGACCGACGATGGAAAGTGCGCGAGATAGTTGAGACAATAAGTATCTCAAAAGACTACGTGGCTCATATGCTGCATGAAATTTTTGGCATGAGAAAGCTGTCGGTGCAGTGGGTACCATGTTTGCTCACTCCGGATAGTAAACGCAACCGTGAGATCACTTCAGAGCAGTGTTTGACGCTGTTTAAGAGCAAGACTTCACCTGGCAAATTGTCATATTGGCTGCAAAGGTGATGACCACAACTTTCTGGGATTCACAAGGTTTCATCTCCATCGACTACCTTGAGAAGATCATAACGGTCACAGGGCTCTACTGTGCCAAATCATTGGCCGATTTGATGCCAATCTCCAGAAAAAGGCCCCATATGGGGAAAAAAAGTGTTCTTACACCATGAAAACGCACCGGCTCACACCTTCACCGTCAACACGGCCAAATTAGTCAAATTGGGCTACGAACTGCTACCTTATTTATTATATTCTCCAGATTTGGTTCCATGCAGCTTTTTTTTGTTTCCAAACTTGAAAAAGTGACTCACCGGGCAGAAATTTAGGTCGAATGAGTGGGTCATTGCCGCCACCGAGGGTGGCTTTAAAGGCCACGAGAAAACGTATTTTTCAGACGGGTTAAAGAAGTTAGAGCATTGCTGTGTCTAGTGTATCGAGGTAAGAAGAGATTATGATGAAAAATAATCGCCAATTTCCCAAAATTTTCGTTTTTCTTTTGTCATCAATTACTTACCGGACCGGCCTCATACAGTGCAATAGTTTATTGTGATTTCAATCAGCCATTGTAAGGCTACTGCTAAAATGTCAGTTGGAGAGTCTATTGTATAAATTGAGGAATAACTTTTGGAGGGACTTATCCCATTTATAGAATATGAGAAGAAATGAGAGCCACATTTTGTAGCGGGCTATAAAATTGGTACAAATTGGTTCTCTTGTATCCTCTCTTGTATCGAAACGTCAAAATTGGCAGATAACAATGCAAATGAAACTTTGAACTTTCTTAATTAAAAATGACTTTTTCGAACACACTTTTACAACCTATTTATACTTTGTTCAAAATATTGTTTACTCTTCCCACTAGTCATCTTACAATCTTTACAACGAACTGTGCTCTGTTAGGAAGTAGTCTTGCATGAAGCCTCCAGATTTCTCATTGTTATCGATTTCTCAAAGCACATATAGATCCAACAATAAATGCTACCTCTCAAGAAATGGGTTTTAAGTCACAACAAAGTTAAATATTTGGGACATGACACGCCCTTTGTAAGCGTTAAAATTAACTCTTAGAATTGAATGCTGTAAAAAAATGGGAAAATCCCAAAAGATTGTCAGGAAATGCAAAATTTCTTTGAACAAGCTACACACTACAGGTGGTTTTGAAGTACTTTATCGAAATTTTTAGACTACTGAGTCATCTGATAGAAAAGAAACATTGATTTCATTGGACTATTCAGTGCGAGGCGAGCTGGAGATGACTCAGAGGAGTCGAAGCGCATCTGTTCACACAACAAAGTAAGGCCCGACGGCTTTTCAAGAAAAAAAGTTATCTTATAAACTTTAACAACATAAATTATGGACTGGATATAGGTTTTGATACCAAGAAGGGTCAACAGTTAATTCGACGTATCATTAAACCACCTCAGGGAGAATACTGCAATCAACAATTTGGTGAGATTGAAAGATACTACCATCTAAGCTACAATTTGCTAAGGAGGGCCCGTAAAAAATTCGCCTGCAGTGGTAGTTGTATACTGGATCAAGACAAAAATGAAGATCAAACAAAAAGTTCCAAAACAAAAATTAAATGCATTATAATACTTTGGTGTAAGGAAATAATAAAGAAAAACGTCAAAAAGTAGCTTATTTACAAAAACAACATTTATTAGTAGAATTTTTCAAAGGATGAGCCAACAAAATTGAAAATCTTTGAATTATTTATTTTCAAGAATAGGAATATTTTAGGTTGGTTAGAAATCATATCAGTTTTAAAGAATTAAAACTTCAGTTGCCCCATTCACTCATGTGGTTGTCTTTACTATTGATGGTTCAAATATATTTTTCAGTATGCAAATATGAATTCTTTTTCGAACTTTAGAATATTTAATCTAGATTTAATAAAAATTTGAAACTGCCTTTTTTGAGACTAATCACAACCACCAGAACATCGTCAAAAGTTCAGCCGTTATTGCCGAATACGATACTATCGGTTGAGAATATGCAGCCGTCTATTATAAATAGCTCTCAGACATTGCTCCCTCGTAGCATTGCAGCTATCCATATTGAAGCATCCTTGAATCACTTGCACTACTTACTCCATTTCCTTTTTCTGTGTGCACTTGCTTCTACTTTCGCAGTTGATATTTAAGTGGATGTTGAAAGCTTTTGCAAACTTTATTTCTTTCTAGGGCTCGACCTGACTGACTTATGATATCGATTTTGATTTATTTATAGAATTCAGTCAATTGCGAAGTCCTGATCCGCAACGTCAGAAGGAGTTTCGTCATTGAAGGCTGGCTCGAAGTTATTCGGTTTTGTTGTTGTTTCAGCTTTTGGCGAATTTTCGAAATCGAGTTAAAATCTCCCGAGAACTGAATGGCTGGAAAATTGATTTGGGGATTCGTAATCGAGGAATAGAATGGCTTAAGTATTGTATATTGGCGCATCATGAAGATATTTTATGCGGCAGTATTGAGCAAATTTTTGCCATGTCACTGGAAAGCAATCTAATACATTTTTTAGGACCTACTGAAATATTTTAAATTACTTCAAAACTCAAATAATGGGTAATCATTTTTATTTATATATCATTTATTTATGATTTTAAAATCATACTGATTTAATCCGAATGTTTTCAAGAAAAATATAGTCAGTTTCACTGAAGTAGGTTACCATTTTCTAAATTTCTCGGGTCCGACAATTTTTTCAATATATTCTTTGAACTTTTTCCTTGGTATTAAAACTGATTTTCGTTGGAATCCCTACTTAGCATTGAAATGCTTCATCGTCACTTTCAAATTTTCAGGTTGGAAGAAACTCAACAAATTATTGTCTAATTTCATTACGTCAGTTCTAATAAATTGTATTCCTTGGTATGTTACGCCTCAGGTGGGAAACAAAGTAAGAAAATACTTCCCACAAGTAACTTGAACTAAGTTCAGCAAGGACTCTTTAACCTGAAGCCCCGTAACCCGTGGTCCAATAAATGCTACCAAAGATAATGTCTGGTAGGCTTCTGAACATATTTATGGACTCGTATATAGTGTGTGTGCAATTCAAAGACAGCTTCAGCGTATTGCTTTACGAGTGATTTTATGTTGTCATATAAAAAGAACTCCCTCTCCATTTGGCACATCTGCTTCAGCAGAAACAACCACAATAAAGGGTATAGCGTGTCATAAGTTGTTTTCGTCCGTTACGGTAGACATTTGTGGCTTGGAAGACGGTTCATGGGTTTTTCTTATTTTCTGCCTGAATTCGCACATTTGTCATGAAATCGTAGTTCAAATCGAATTAGTCATCATTTTGTTTGTCCTGTCAAATGGCATAAGTTGATCATATGTGGTTTGATGCAATCATCTACTTATAAATAGTTTGAATTGGAATTAGACTTGAGTGTTTCGAATAAGAAGTTACTTTTGTGAAGGAGCTTTGTGAATTGATGTTGATTTAGTTAATTTGATGTTTTTCGAACAAATGTTTGGTTTGTTATTGATAGCTAATGTATACAAGAGCGGCTAAATTATTTAAACATCCACACAAACATTTTTATAGATTATAAAATTTAAAAAAAAAATTATACCTAAAACATGTTGAAGCATAACCTTTTGTGGGTGACGGATTATCGGTTAATCAGATATTAGTTAAAAATAAGGTTCGCAGCGTTTTTTGCGAGCGCAAGACGCATTACAAAAGAAGACTACAGTTTTTTAATAATTTGACTTATAAATTTTCATTTAAAAAGGTAATGTTACAAAATACGGGAGTGGACAGAAATAAGACGGCGAACTCTGATGATATGTTGACATGATGCAAGAGTTCTTTTCCAGACTTTTAATGTGAGTCAGAACCAACCAAATGCAATAAGCATATAGTATATATCATTCACGTAAACCGTAATGAGTCAGAAGTTATTTTTCACTATAAGACATCCGAAAAATGGTCTATGAATTACCCATGTCGTATTCATCTTAGCTTGAATGAAATATGCACCAAAAAATAAAACTGGAAAAAAACCACCTAAATGCACTTGGGCATACGCCAACAATATTATTGGGGGGTGTCAAGCTGGTTTTCGAGCAACAAACAAATTCTTCACAGTCAAAACGGTATAAAAAAATGCTGACGGATATTATTAAAAAGTACTGACAAGTTAAAAATGATATTTACTGTGGAAAGGGCCTTCCATTTTATGAAGACAGATTCATCATTCCAATTGGTCTTCGTGCAAAAATATTGAATAGTCTGCACGAAGGGCACCTTGGGATAACTAAAACAAAGGAGATAGCAAAATTAATTGTATACTGGCCACGTGCAAGTAGGCAAATAGAAAATTTTATAAGTAGATGTCGGACAAGTGAGACAAGTGAAATTCCAAATCTGCCATTTAATAAAGTGGCTTGTGATATACTTGACTTCCAAGGAAAGCCGTTTTTAGTTTTGATGGATTACTTCTCGAAGTGGTTAGAAGTGAAATTGTTAAGAAATAAGACATCTGAGGAAATTTCGAGAAAACTTAAGGAATATTTGCTCAACTCGGAGTCCCTTATATTATTGTATTGGATAATACGCCATTTAGTTCAAATCAATTTGAACAATTTGCACAAGAGTGGAATATTGGCTTAATTAACTCTAGTCCAAACTGCCCCTGTAGTAATAGTTTAGCGGAGAAAGGTGTAGGGATAGCGAAAAGCTTACATCGAAAATATGGGGAAGAAAAGAAAGATTTAGAGTGTGGATTGCTGGCACGTAGAAATGCTCCAATTTCAAGTTTATCGGCATCACCAGCGCAACTATTAATGAGCCAAGTACCTCGCCCCAAAAATACTATTAGAAAGGAATTATTGAAACCAAAAGTTATTGAAGGATTTTATGAAAAATTGAAAGTAAATCAAGACTATAAAACATTCTACGATAGGACTGTAAGAAAAATGAGAAAGGAGGGGTATCAAATAGGAAATAATGTCGTTTACCAAAAAAAAAAGGAATTTGGGAACCAGCTAAAATTATAGAGTCACATTCAACGCCAAGATCATTTATTATTCAGGATGAAAATAATCAATTATTGAGACGAAATAGCATAAACTTAAGAAAATCAGAGTATACTCCCAGTTTTAAAATGACAGACTCACAATTTTTGAAAACTAATGAGCCAATGCTTAATAATTCGGATTCTTGCATTCTACGTATAAGAAATGAAGCAGGGCAAAGTAAACCAATAATGAATGAAAATAAAGAAAACAATTTTAATATAAGTAAAGAATATAATACACGATCAGGCAGGCTAGTAAAACCCATAAAAAGATAGCAAAGTGCAAATTGAAATAAAACATGGATTATTTAGGAGTTAAAGTTACAACTGATAAATTAATTACAATGTACAATAAGGTGATGCTTTCAAGTGTACTATGACGATGCTTTCAAGTGTACAATAATGAAGCAAGAAGTAGTTTGTTTTTAATATGATGAATCATTGTAATTGTTGAATTTAAAAATTGTAAAGAAACCAAAAATAATAAAATAACAAGTTGAGTAAGCAGGAGAGTGCTCCTACCAGAAGGTCTTTGTAAACAACCTAGGGTTAGAAATAAGTTTTCTAATGGTGTGAATCGATAATTTGAATTATTCGTCCAATACTTGGATATGAAATCGTTCAAATTTATGCAAAAGATGCACAGTTGTTTTCATAAGCACAGTGCTGCCGCCATTTAGACCTAGCTTAACTGATTTTCCTGAATGCTCGGCCGATTGAACATATTCAAGTTAATCACTATTACTTAAATTTTCATGCAAATTGAAAGAAAATAAAAGTGCCTAAGTCAATTTAAATATATATATAGGGTTTTCCAATAAGAGGTGTTATTTTGAATAGATCTTGTGATTTAACATCTTGCGACTTCTCCCCTTGGGGTCACGTGAAAAAGAAGGCCTACGCCAACAGCCCAGCGTAGATTCAAGACCTTAAAGATAAATTCGTGAGGCTATCGAGGACATAGGGCAGCCATTTTGCGATTTGGTTATGGAAAATTTCATGAAGAGGATATGGTCCTGTAAGCGTGTCGTAATAGTTATTTTCCTGATGTTAGTTTTTGCTAGTAACGGCATATCTTTTTCTTTATAATAAAATAAACATCCGATCATTTATATTTAAAAAATGCATTATTCTTTTAATATCAAAATAACACCTCTTATTGGAAAACGCTATATCAACCATAAACACGTGTTATTGTTGTTGTAATTCCATACAATTGAAATGGCTATAACTCACTCGATTATGATTCGATTTCAATTAAATTTTGTATACTTATATAACTAATATCAGTCTATATAACTGCAAAGTTTCAAGAAGTTTAAAGGTACCGTTTTGATTTTATGGGCAAAAAAGAAAAATCTACAAATCATACTATTATTAACAAAGTTGAGTGAATTTCGATTTCTAAGGTTTTTGTTGCCCTTGTACTCATAAAGGCCCATGTTTCTGATAATTTCCAGATTTTTTGGCTGAAAGGTGTCCAATTGCGAGGGGGGTGGGGACACAAACTTTTGGTACATTTTGCCTTCCCCTGGACCCCCTAATTCATAAAATGATTTTTTTATTCCAGATTCTAAAAGTTCTAATCAAGACCTTTCATTTGATACCCCACTCGACTACCTTTGATGAAAAAAAATTGTTAAGGGCCAATTCGTTAATTGGGGGACCCCCCTTAAAATTGTTTTAAATTTTTGTTAAGACCTTAACTTTTGAGAGACCATCACTTCTGACCTTTTCACAAAGTTTGAGCATTCTAGCTTCTATAGTTTCTGAGGAAATCAGCTGTGACGCACGGACAGACGGACAGACGGACGGACGGACAGACGGACGGACAGACAGGTCGCGAAACTAGTAGGTCTTTGTAAAAAAAATTTTTACAAAGACCTAAAACGGGAAGATGCTATATATTGCAATTATTTATATAATAGTTAGTCTAAACATCGAGCACATCTAAGTTAAGTACATAAGACTATATGGTATTTGGAGATTAAGCTTAAATGTCAAAGAGTTAGTACAGTGTAATAAATAGTATGAGTCAGTTGATATATACAATTGGGTTTTTGTTTTTTGAATTGTTGGACGTCCGTTTGTTCTGTTTTATCTCGTTTCAGTTTTCGTCAGAGAATCTGGTCTAGTACAGAGAAAATCGCATCGGAATTTGTAGTAAGTTGTTCGTTGATAATGTTACCGTCTATATATTTCAAACCTTTCTAGGATGTCAAATCATAGTCCTTTGATTTGTTTGTGTAGCAATGTCATAGAGTTTGAATCTTCCCTGTGATTTTGCCGGTGCATCGCAAAATTTTAATCTGCCTTGTTGTGTAAGATAGATCGTAAGTGTTTTTGTACCTTGTCGTTAGGTTTCGTGTTGTCCTTCCTATGTATGCCATGTCGCATTCCTTGCATGTCAAGGTTGTGAACGCGCAAATACGCCACCTCATGTCTTCGCTAGCCAATGGCATCAATACTAAAAGGTATGAGCAGCTTTCCACTTTACGTTCATTTGCATGATAAAAATTTTAAAATTGCGGTCAAGGCGTGTTAGCTCATATAGCAGGTATGCAGTGGAAGTAAAAAGATGGCAGTGGCATGCATCTCACAAGCAAGAACAAATCAGCCAGCAGAAAGTTGTAATGGGCGTTAAAAGAAGAAGAACGAAGAGACAGCAGAAAAACGGTTCTTACGAGCGAGTGTGAATTAGCAAGGTTAAAAGCTCCAGAGAGGAGAATAGGCGCAGTAAGAAGAAGAAGGAGAACAAGGAAAGGAAAGCAGCTAATTGTATTTCACAAGCAAGTGCGAATCGGCCAGATGAAAGCTCCGGAAAGGAGAATGCTGCAATCAGCTCAAAAGCTCTCCTCGCTCTTCCGCAAGTCTGTTTCCCCTAAGAAGATATGTTTGTTGGCTCTCTCAGTTTACGTACAAACAGACGAGATGGGGAAGAAGCGCTTCTATGGAATGGGAGCTCACATGCTCGCATATTGACCAGTTTTTAGGTAAAATTTGAATAAAAGCTCGCTCCACGACCAAATATAAGTGCTTGGATGAGTACTGGCAGATCAGTAGGAATTCAACTCTGGTAGCAGGCAGATTGCCATCGACACATTTTCCAGTAGTATGACAGTAGTGTTGGTTTAGTAGTTTTCCAGTTGTCTCCTAGCAGTGCGTTAGCAGGGCACGCTCATTAAGAATCGAATGATGAGGGGTGAAGTGTTCGCTTGAGCCATGAACCTCAACCGGTCTTTTGGAGTTTCACACCGTGTGGCCGCCCCGATCCAAGGCCTGTCTTTCTAATGGCTAATGCTTACATGTGTAGCGCGACAAATCCCACCGACATCAAGGACCCCAAGTGAAAGTCAAAGGTGCCTCATTTAATATCGTTAAAATATCAAAACTTAAACAATGTGTAAATTCACAATGGAATTAACAACGAAATAAAATGAATTCTTTAAAATAAACCCATCTCTTTGTTGAACTAGTTTACATGGACGCGGTAGTAGGTAAGTGTCATGTAGTAAGATTTCTCCCCCCAGGAGCATTGATGTGTATATAGGATACTCATCATATCAAGCACCCAGTCCATTCCAGTATACATAGGATATACTGGTATTGTACCAAAATAAAGCGGAAAGCTCCTCTAAAGTTTTAATATCGATGCCATTGGCTGGTGAAGGCATGAGGCGGCGCGTTCACAACATCAGTTTGTATATGCCTTCGTTGTTTTGCATGCACTTTGCAGTTTGTATTTCCTAAGGAAGTTTGATAGTTTGTATGTCTCTTTGCCTAAGTTTGTTGACAAAATCCACTGTTGGTCATTCTTATGATTTTCAGTCGGTTGGCATACCGTTATTACTAGCCATTCTGTAAATATTGTTTAGTTCGTTAGAGTAGTTAGTAAGAGTCATGGGGATGGACTGGAGTCTCTGCAGCATTGATCTGTACGCTGCTAGCTTCTGTTGTGCCAGGTGGATAGATGTTACGTGTATGGTAGGATCATTTGTGATTGATTTACAGTATATTTTGTATCTGTTTGCATGTCACAGTGAGTCCATATAATTGAGTAGTCCGTTTGTTTCTTTTTCTATAGTGAAATTCATGTCTGGGTATATTTCATTCATATAGGTAAGCAGTTCATCTTATATATATTCTTGTGAGTCAATAAGGATGAAACAGTCATCAACATATCGTCTGTATTACTTTGAATCTTTTGACAATTTTGCGCATAAAAGACAATTTTGCGTATAAAGACTACTTCCGAACATTTTAAGAATATTTCTGACATCATTGAGGACATGGGATGTCTCATACCCAGACCGTCCTTGGCAATGAATGTGTTATTATTGAACTTCAAATAGTTCTGCTTGATTATGGTCTTTGTGAGATTGAGTAGTTGATCTATTAATTAGCCATCGGCTGTTAATGAATGAAAGTTTTTCTTTTAGCATAGTCAGTGTTTTGCCAACGAGTATAGATCTATAAAGGATGGTAATGTTTAGTGAGAAAATTCGACTAGTGTGAGTCAATTTGAAAGAAGTGGGAGATTTTGTTAGATCACGGCTATTTTTAGGGTTTCTTAAAATAATTTTACAAAACCCTACTAGTTTCGCGTCCTGTCTGTCCGTCCGTCCGTCCGTGTGTCACAGCAGTTTTTCTCGGAAAATACTTAAGCTAGAAACATCAAATTTTGTGTGTAGGTGTAAGGTGGTGATTTCTTCAAAGTCCAACTACAAAAAAATTTTATGAGGTATTTAAGGGGGGTCTCCCCATATAGGAGAGTGACCCCCCGAAAAAAAATTTCATTGAAGGTAGCTGATATGGATATCAAATAAAAGGTCTTGATAAGAACTTTTCAAAACAGGTCTTAATTTGGCAAAATTTGCTTCGAGGGGCGCACAGGGAGGGGAAATACACGAAAAATTTGTGTCCCCCCCCCCTCGCGATTGGACACCTGTGATCCGAAAAATCTGAAAAAAATCAGGAATATAGGCCTTGGTGAGTACAATAACAACAAATACGTGAGAAGTCGCAATTCACTCAACTTTGTCAGTAATAGTATGATTTATCGATTTTATGTTTTCTTGAATAAAATCTTAACGGAACCCTTAAATTCAATGAAATTCAGTACGTAAATGTCTATTTATGAGATTGATCCATCCTGAAAGTTTCATAAAGATTGAATCATATTTAGCGAAGTTATAGTGGTTTGAATTTTCCTGTATTACTATGGAACAATATGCGCTGCATTTATTACTATGGCAACATATGGCTATGGAACAACATGCGCTTTTTACCGACTCAGACACTACAGTTTTGCTAGGAAATGCATGAAAATTTCAGGAATGATAGGTGTCATGAATATCTTTGAGAATTGGCTCAGCTAGTGGTATCAGTAATCGTAAAACAAAATAGTGGCTGTTTTTAATGCGAAGATTGAATAATTTTGAGTTATTTTTTCCCAACTTCAACGTTTAAGGTGCATGCTTTGAACACTTGATTCAATTTAATGAATGTGAAAATCATAAGTGAAACAAGTCAAGGAGGCGGGAGAGAGCTCCTAGCAAAAGGGTTTTGTAACCACTCAAGGATTCGAAAAAATTGGCCGTTAATCGATGATAACTGTACAGGAAAGTGGTCCCTGAAAAAAAAAATTCATCAAACGTAGCCGATATGCGTATGAAATAAAAGTTTTCATGGGAGCTTTTGAAAACAGTTGTTAAACTGTCAGTTTTTGCTTCAGTGGGGGCACAGGGGGGAAATACATGAAAGCTGTGTTTCCTCCGTCGCGGATGGATATATGAAATAATTATCAAGGGAGATATTTATGAGTATAACAATACCAAAAACCTCAGAAGTCTAAATTCGTTCAACTTTGTTAATAATAGTATGATCTTCGTATTTCATATTTTCTCCAACAAAATCGTCTTTGACATGTTTCTTGATTTGATTCGATCTGGTGACTGTATTTTGTAAATTGAATACAAAACCCTTCTGACATGAGCGTAGGTCTGTTCACCCAACTTGTTTAATGTGTATTTGTTATCAAGACACATGACATCAGCCATTATTGTTACCAATACCATGCTAATGGGTAGGCAGAAGCTGGGTGGTAACATTGGCATTTATAAACTTATATGCCAGGATTGAAGCATGGTATATGTAGGAAGGGTAACACGGAAACTAACGACAAGATACAAAGAGCAATTACGATCTTTCTTACACAGTAAGGGAGCCTACAGTTATGTGATCCACCTGCACAACCACGCAAATGATCCTGACGCTATGACAAACTCTATGCCATTGCTACACAAACAAATCAAAGGACCTAGACTTGGCATCCTAGAAAGGTTCGAAATATATAAACATAGACAAACAGACGGTAACATTATCAACAAATAACTTATTACAAATTCTGACGCAATTTTCTCAGTACTAGACCACACTCTCTGATGAAAATGGAAACGATATTATACAGAATAAACGGACATCTAAAACTACAAAAAACAAATACCTAATATCTCTCTGCTTGATCTAATTTAGTACCTGACCTAATTTAGCACCTGACTTAATTAAGTACGACCTGCTTAATCCATCCTATGACTATGTAAAGTAATTTCTTTCAACACCTCCTTTAGTTACTGAAGATAATTTAAAGACGTCGCAACGCGTCTGCTCACACAACGAATCAAGGCCCGACGACTTTTCAAGAAAAAAAAACAATCACGCTTAGTTTACTGTCGTTGTTGTAGAAGCATGTCTTAATATTGCCTAATTTGTGGTTGCTTTGCAGATATAGCGATAACGCACGGTTTCGGAATGAGTTTCAGTGGTTTGTATGGTTTTTATCGATCTGATGTGACCTTTCGGATAAGTTCACTATCCGCCGCCAACAAGTTTACTAAAATTCACTCAATTAAAGATGAATGTCTTTTCAAAAGCTACTTTTCAACTTTAATATAGACGCTTAGATTTGGTTCCTAGGCTTAGATTTTTCAACTTCTTGAACAGACGGCCCTGACCACACGATCTGCATCGAACACCTCGATTTCTTCTTTCTGGATAAAATTTTTCCTAAATATTCTTCCTAAATGCCTTCGATGTGCCTTATCTACTTCTAACTAGTGACTGCGTGCAGGCACCAAGTGGAATCCAAAAGGTTACTAAGTAAACTTTTCAGTAATTTCATCAGCTAAGTCCCACGTGAATTTGCGATGAATTTATCATTGGGTAGATTGCTTTGTGAATTGAAACCATTAGTAAAATCATGAATCTTTTGGTTAGCATCTCGTGATCATTTCGCGACTTCAATAGCCAAATAACGGCATCAATCGGCTTGTAAGAGAATTTTTCTTTTTCAGGCAAACTTTTTGTTGATAGCGTTCTTGCCAGTACGTTTAGGTTATGATAGCCAAATCATGTTTCTTTGCTTAAAATTCATCCTCAGTATTGAAAAATATTTCCAGGAATGGAATAAAGATTTTTATTTGTCCCATCCGATAGTCTTTGGGTCTATATCCTGGCTCAATAGTCAATATTTCCGTATTATCTTTTCCGGTGTCTGTGAAATAGGGATCATTTTTCCTAGCTAAAGCTCCTGCAATAATAAAAAGACATTTTTCGGTTTTTCACTACGCAAAATCTGCTGTTTGTCTTCTCGTATTGTTTTTTAATGCCAAATACTTTACTTGATGTGAAACTGTTGATCGTTGAACCCATTGGGTTTGATGCATCAAATATGTAATGACTGCTATACGGCTTTTTATATGCAGCGTGAAAAGTGATCGGGTTTTATGGGCAAGAAGAGTGAGAGATATTGGGGTAACTTAATGGTAAAAACACTCCAAAATTTTCTAGGGTAAACCGGTGTAATACACACAAAAACACATATTGTCTATCTTTCAGTTAGGAAAAAGTTTGGGCAGAGCATTTAATCATTTCAAATTGGACATCAGATGACATCAGTTGCGTCTCCTGTAACGACCGCACTGAGGGCAGCAGATACGTGCGGAAACGGAAACTTTACTACGTAGCTATTATGCCTTTCTCTCCTTCATTCTTTGAGTTTGATCAATAGCAGAAAGATATGTAGGGCAAGAGACTCCATGGGCGCAACAACAACAACAACAATGCGTGGACGAACATACATGACAGCGTAGTACATTCACATAGTACCTACACTCAACCTTGCCTCCAAAAAAAACGGAGCCCAAGCCCAATAGCGAAACCATAAAATTTCAGCAGCAAGGAGGTAGGTAAATGCTGACGCAGGAATTGGCACGAAGATGAGCTTTTGCTTCAACGAGAGATGTCAGCAATACCAGATCTCAAACAATTAACAATTTTACAGAAAAAAAATCGGTTTGATGCAATACTTCAGTTTTTTAATAGGATCTGGCAATGCTCCCATGTTCTGAAGTGCATGAAAGAACACGTGCGTCGGAAATTTTATTTGCTTTTTATTTTGTTTTTTTTTTGAATACGACAAGCCTCATCTCAGCAGACTGGCCCCTGTAAAAATTCAGAAAGTGTACAACATAGGGCAAATTGAAGCTGTGGATACTTTGTGTGTATACTGTGCATGGCGGTATAAGGAATGGAACAGACGACGACGACATAGTCACGCAACTATGGCAATTTGAACATGGTCAAATGGAAGTTCGCACACTGCGACTTTGCGACATTTTTAAGCATGTCGATTGCCACAAGGATTGGTGATTTTTCCTTAAACCTAATAGTAGTGCCGAAAAAGCATGTTAATTTACGGGTCGCAAGTTTTTGTGGTATTCTTTGTTCATGGGGGGTGATTTGCGCACTAAGTGTGGGACTTCCATTCTCACAAGTGACTGGACTACCCATGAAACACCCGTCAGGAATCTCCAAGCTGGAGGGGATAGGGGAAGAGAATTGCCAGATAATTGACTCGCTAGCCCCAACGTCCCTGGCTGCTGTGACCCCCTTTTATCTCTTGGGACTGCCCGAACATCGTGTTTTACCTGGTTCCATTTGTCAACCGATTCAAGCTTCACCGTAGCTAAACTATCTAGGATGAGCTCTTTCGTCTCCCTGTGGAGGCCTTGTCACCGCCTTTCACATTTTGTGCACGCAAAAAATGTATGGCAGGCATCGTTTTCCTCTCTTGGGCAAAATCGGCAATCGAGAGACCGTGACTTACCGATCTTGTGCAGGTAAGACTGAAAACACCCATGCCCGGTAAAAAAAACTGGGTCAGATAGAAGTCAGGCTCACCATGCCTTCAATTTAGCCACGGCCTCACAACCGGGATGAGACACGCAGCTCACCTTTCCATTTAAAATTCATCCAAGGCTGCTGCCAATCGTTGAATGAGCGCTGAAGATGGCTAGAGGTGTTACGAGAATGGTTAAATACACACGGTTTATTTACCAGACATGGCTTCTTCTGCTTTTCATTGGCTTTGGTGGATTTAAAATACCCTATCAGGGATATAAGACGCTTTAACTGATTCTTTGTCAAAACATAAATACCCAAAAGATGGAGGTATTTAAAAATGGCAGGAGAATGCTCCTGCCAGAAATGTATTGCAAAACAATTTGAAATTGAAACAATGCCTTCTAAATATCAAAAGTTAGCCCATTATATATTCCATGAATTGAGTTTGGAAAATTAATAAATGTTTATTATGTATTTTGATTTACCGCCATATTATTTTCAGTGTGCAGACCTCAAGGTTTGAGAAGGCATGATATGATATCAATGTTATAAACTGTTTCTAAAATTTTCATCAAAATTCTTACACATCTGTAGTGCTTGTGTCCCTTGCGAACGAGCCTTTACACAGTATCACGTGTAATTGTTAGTATTGTCCCGTGTTATAGTTCGCGGCCAATAATTTTAATGCTCTGGGAAAGTGAAGACGCACTGTCTTTTAAATTAAGTTAAAAGTGTTTATTTACTCAAAATGCACAAATATCAATTTAACACTTTCACTCGTTTTATTTTCACTTAGTCTATAAATTTGTACTTCAACTGTCCACTAAAACACTTCACAACCAACGATAATCACTTTATTATTACTCGATCAACTCTCACTCCACACTTTCACATCGTTTCATTATCGCGGTTCTAATGAATAATGCCCCCATTCATTCAGCTCGCCTTTATATAGGGTCTGTAGTCATTCAACCCAGTTCTCATACATTGGCGAATTAGCGGGAACATTCGAGCAGCGTGAATGAATGGAGCAGTGACTCACTTTCAGATGTTGATGCTTAGTGGGTTCTCGTGGTTTCGAGTAAATTCATTTTGTTGATGTTCTTAATGGTTGTGAAAACAATTGCGACAGTAGATCGCAGAATTATTTGTACATGCAACACTGCCCCCACCTCAGTTCTTTTCGCCCCGAAAAGATGTGTCGCCAGTTGTAGTCAATTCTCCCTGGGTGTAATATGGGGCAAGACGGTCCAGGTGCACGATTTTCATTTTGGCTCTTGGCTTACGATGTTACTGTATTCGGTATACGACATCGTTGATTCGCTTTGTAACTCGGTATGGTCCCTCCCAATTATGTTGCAACTTTGGAGACCTATCCTTTCGCCGTTGCGGGTTATATAACCACACCAAGTCATCTTGCTGGAAGCCAGTAAAATTTGCCTTTAGACCATACCTGGTCTTCATGCGGTCAGTAGCTGATTTGAGGTGTTTTCACACTGTCCGATGTATCTGTTTCAACCGTTGTCTTAGCTCACTTGCGTACTCCGAATGGTTTGGGGTTTCTCGGAGGGTGTTCCGAACTTTATGTCAGTTGGCAGACGAATAGTCTTTCCAAAAATGACTTTGGCTGGGGCTTGGCCCGTCGACGCATGTTTAACAGCTCTGTACGCCATCAAAAATAGTGGAGTGTGTCGGTCCCACTCCCTTTGGTTCTCGTCAACCATCTTGGCCAGGTGTTCGACCATTCCATCGGATTGGGGATACAATGGCGTTGTCCTCGTTTTCAGTATTCCCAGCAGCTCGCACATTTCGCTAAAAACTAGTGATTCAAGGTTTCGACCTTAATCTGAATGTAATTCACAAGGTACGCCGTACCTACTGACCCAATTTAACTCTAGCTGTTCGGCTACAGTTGTTGCTTCCTGGTTGGGAATGGGGTAGACGTCGGGCCACTTGCTGAAATAATCGGCTACAACAAGCGTATATCGATTTCCCCATTCGGATTCAGGAAAGGGTCCGGTGATGTCAACAGCAATCCTTTCAAACGGTACCCCACGTTATAGGTTTGCATTTGTCCCCTCAGTCGTCACTTTGGGCCTTTGACGGAAGTGCAAATTTTGCATCTGCGACACCAGTCCTCTACGTCTTCTCGAGCGTGGAGCCAGTAGAACCTTTCCCGCAATTCTGTTAAGGTCTTGTTAACACCAAGGTGGCCTCCCGAGGATCCTTCATGCATTTCCTAAATCACATCGTGGATTCGGCTTTTGGGTAGCATAGTTTGCATCCTATAGGAGCTGCCATCCGCCGTTTCCCGTTTCCGCTTGAGTACACCACTCTCCACCTCAAGAGAGTTCCATTGTGCCCAATAGCTTTTCAGGGTTGCGCCATGCATTGAAACGTCTTTCCACTCAGGTCGCCCAGTTATCTCCTTCCATACGAGCAATGGTCCGATGTCTTCATCGGCTAACTGGGCGTTTCGAATCTCCTCCGATGACCAACCTTCATCGAATTCGGCCGTTATCAATCGCAGATAAACGGGCGGGTCCTTTTCCTCAATCCGTCAGCAATGCCTGCAGTTAGCTGGACATGGACGGCGAGAAAGGGCGTCAGCATTTCCATGAACTCCACCCTTCCGATGAACAATTTCGTAGTCGTATGACTGCAATCTTTCGATCCATCTCGTAACTTGTCCCTCGGGGTTTTTGAAGTTGAGCAGCCATCTCAGCGATGTACGGTCCGTTCAAAGAACAAATTTCTGGCCATATAGGCACTTGTAGAACTGCTTGGTGGCCTCTATTATAGCCAATAGCTCCTTCCTGGTCACACAGTAGTTCTTCTCACTTTTTGAGAGAACTCGACTGTAAAATGAGATGGCTCTTTCTTCGCCATCAATCTGCTGGGAGAGTACAGCTCCAATACCGTCGTTGCTCGCATTGGTGTCAACTACAAACATTTTTCCGGGTTTCGGATGTGCCAGCACGGGTGATTCACACAGATTCTCCTTTAAGGTCTCAAAGGCTACCTGGCATTGTTCATTCCAGACATACGGACGAGTTTTCTCGGTTAACTGATGGAGACACTTAGCTATTTTGGCGGTCTTTGATGAATCTTCGATAGTAGGTTACCAGATCCAGAAAACTTCGTAGTTGGCGCTTGTTGTTTGGTGTTGGCCAGCTTTTCACGGCTTCAATTTTCTCAGGGTCTGTTTTGACCCCTTCTGCTGATACAACGTGTCCCAGGTATTTTACTTCAGCTGCAAAAAGAGTACACTTGTTGAGACTGAGTTTCAGATTCATCAGTCGCAAGCGGGAGAAAACCTCTTCTAAGTTCCGCACATGCCCTTCGAACGTTCTACCGATGACAATGATGTCATCTAGGTACACCAAGCAGGTTTTCCAGGTGAGGCCACGTAGCACGTACTCCATCAGGCGTCCGAAAGTGGCTGGAGCATTGCAAAGCCCAAATCGCATCACCACAAACTGCCACAATCTGGTCCCAACTGAAAATGCGGTCTTCTCTCGGTCCTTCTTGTCGATTTCTACCTGCCAATAGCCACTCTTGAGATCGAGTGTAGAAAACCATTTTGCGTCGGCAAAATCGGCTGACATGATGTCATCGATGCGTGGGAGTGGGTAACTATCTTTCTTAGTGACGTCGTTAAGCTGCCTATAGTTGACACAAAAACGGGTGCTACCATCCTTTTTCTTTACTAGAACTACAGGCGCCCATGGACTGACAGAAGTTTCAATAACACCTTGTTTTTCCATATCCAAGATCAGCGCGCTCACTTCTCCTTGTTTGGCTATAGGGAGACGTCTCGGTGCTTGTCGAATCGGCTTGGCTCCCTGTGCACCTATGACGTGAGTTACCAGACTCGTTCGGCGTTGGTCATCCGGGCTTGTTGAGAAGATGTCACTGTATTTGGTGACCAGATCAGAGGCTCGTTTGAAAAGCTGCACTGAAAATTTGACCTGCTACAATATTGCAGACGTGGATTCCCGGGCTTTGTTTGTGTTTTGCCTCCTTTTTCAATGATGGTCGTGAGTAGCTTCCAAAGAGGTGATGTTGGAAACAGGCTGGCAGCTGCCGATGACTTCTCCCGCTTTGATGCTCGTGGTTGAGTCTGGGTTGTTAAGGACTCTAACCGACACATATCCGTTCCTTAAAGATCTTACAAGGCTTCGTCCTACAATCAAACTGCGCAATGTGGACGTCTTCCTTGGCTCTATCAGATAAGATCGGTGGTCTCCAGAATCGCCATCAAGCTTGGCCCATACAATGCTTTCGGAAGAATTCGGTACATCAGTGTCAGTACATACCACTACATTCATCTTTGGAATTTGGACGCTGGGATCCTCCATCAGTACTTCGACATTCTACCATTTCAATACACGTTTGCGCAAATCCAACGTGATTCCATGTGGTCGCAGAAAATCCATTCCGAGAATGCAGTCATCCATAATGTTCGCGACCAGAAAATTATGTCGGAACACAAGGTCTCCCAACTGTATCTGGAGGTTGACCTCTCCATGAACAGGTGCAGTTTCTCCCGTAGCTGTTTGTAGTGAGAAAATTCTGCCCTTGTGAAGTTGTTGCTGTCTAACTAGGTCTGGTCGGATAATCGATCGGGTTGCACCAGTGTCGATTGTTATGGTGCAGTGTTATCCGTCAACTTGACCCGGAAGGCATAAGTCCGCTTCTCCACGATGTAGTCTTGACACGGTGATTATGGTGCTGGGGACGTCGATCCTTCTAGCCAACCTCTGCCCCACGAAGTTGGCTCTTACATGTTTTCCGACCCCTCTGTTTGAAGGGCTTCCATTCTGGGCTCCTGACTCGGTCTAGATCTCCTCCTAGCTGCACACCCTGGACAATAGCTCGGTTTTCTTCGCTTCTTGCAGTCTCTTTGCAGGTGCCCCTTCTCTCCGCGATTCAAGCATCTAGGCGCACCATTTACCTGCGAGTCTCACTCAATTTCCACTCACTCACACCTGCACTCGTCTGTCACTATCTCACGAGTCCGGGCAGTGGTACGAGCCACATTTTTCGCTGCCTCAAAGTTCAGACCGTACCTTAACCGTTTGCTTTTGAGCTAAACGCACGGCTTGTTGCAATTCCGGGTCCTTTAGTGCCCTGATGAATGCTTCTGTCGCTGCATCATCTCGATGCTCTGGGTCGTAGGCTGGGCAAGCCAAAAGTGCTAGTCGTTCAATGTCTTGGGCTAGCTGCTGTAGGGTTTCACCAGACTTCTGCACCCCATGCCTCAGCTGTGACCGATAAATCTGCATTAGATGATCGTCTCCATAACGCATGTCGAGCGCATTCATTATAGCATTCGAGTTTGAGTGCGATTCAACGGGGCTCCTCTGCAAAAGCTCGGCAGCTGGGCCTCTTAGAGTAAAAACCAGTGCAGTTGCTCGTTCCTGCTCATTCCAGTGATTTGCCCTTGCGGCAGCTTCAAACTGGGTCTTGTAAATACTCCAGACCGTTTGCCTATCGGATATTGGTGCTTGCACATTTCTGCATGTGCTTTGCGCTGCAGTTATAAGCGGGGCTGCTGAAGTGGTTACTACTGCCTTCACTGCTTCCAATTCTTTTTTCACTTTTTCCATCTCATGGTTCATTCTCTCTTCGACCTGGCTGACCTTTTCCTCGACCTGGTAAACATTTTCCCCGACCTGGTCAACCTGTTTCTCGACGCCTTTAGTTTGTTTGTTCAGATGATCGAGCTCCGCTTTTATTTCGGTTGACAGTTTCTCCAGCTTCTGTATGATGTCTGCCTTGATTTCGATCACTTGTTGATCCAGCTTCGCTAATTGTTCATTTAGCTTCGCAGTTAAATTGGACGACTGTTCATTGAGCTTCGCAGTTAAATTGGATGACTGTTGTTGCTGCTCTTGCTGCATCAGCATCAACATTTGCATCAGTGCATTTTCTGGGTCCTTTGGTTTTAGTGTTTCCACCTTCTGCACCATTTTCGGCACCTTCTGCACCATTTTCGGCATCTGAGAGCTCACCCAAATCCAGATTAACGCCTTCCGTTTCAATCGCGTCGCGCAAGCGTACAATTAGTGTGGCCTTTGTACCTTACGTTGCCAGATTTCGCTGTTCTAACTCTTCCTTGAGCTCCGACATGATCAATTCATTAATTCTTAGATGCAAGTTTCGTGGCATTTTTATTGTTTTGGCTTTTCGTTTTTTTTTCCAGCAGTTTTCGCGTTAAATTTCACTATTGTGCACTTTAAAAATGTTTAAATGCTTCACTTTTCGAAATGTTCTTTCTCACTTCTCGACACCACTGTCGCGTGTTATGGTTCGCGGCCAATAATTTTAATGCTCTGGGAAAGTGAAGACGCACTGTCTTTTAAATTAAGTTAAGAGCGTTTATTTACTCAAAATGCACAATAATCAATTTAACACTTTCACTCATTTAATTTTTCATTTAGTCTATTAATTTGTACTTCAACTGTCCACTAAAACACTTCACAACCAACGAAAATCACTTTATTATTACTCGATCAACTCTCACTCCACACTTTCGCATCGTTTTATTATCGCGGTTCTAATGGATAATGACCCCATTCATTCAGCTCGCCTTTATATAGGGTCTGTAGTCATTCAACCCAGTTCTCGCACATTGGCGAATTAGCGGGAACATTCGAGCAGCGCGAATGAATGGAGCAGTGACTCACTTTCAGATGTTGATGCTTAGTGGGTTCTCGTGGTTTCGAGTAAATTCATTTTGTTGATGTTCTTAATGGTTGTGAAAACAATTTCGACAGTAGCTCGCAGAATTATTTGTACATGTAACAGTATAATTGATACATTTTCAATCGTCTATAACTTAGCTTTTTTTTATGGCTAGATTGTAACGAAATCTTCAGAAAACAGGCATTTAATCTAAAAAAAATTGTTTTGGAAAATTTAAGGGTCACCTTTTGATTTCGTCGATGAAAACGTAAAATTCGTAAAGTGCACTGTTATTAACAAATTTGATGGAGTTTTGACTTCTGAGGTTTTTGTTACCCTTGTACTCATAAAGACCTACTTTCATGGTTTTTTTTTAAACTTTTTTGTCCAGAGATGTCCAATCGTGATGAGGCGGGGACACAATTTGTTCGTACATTTATCCTCGCTCTGTGCCCCTCCATGCAAACACATCTGGTTCGAGAGATGCTTTGAGAAGCTCTCATCAAGACTTCATTTGGTACCCATATTGGCTACTTTCGGTAAAAAATTGTTCAGGGGTAATCCCCTATATGGGGAGACTCCCCTTAAACACCTTGAAATATTTTTTATTTTGTATTGCTACTTTTGAGAGGGCAGCACTTTTGACCTACGTGCAAGATTTCATTAGCTATGTAGTTTGCGAGAAAACTTGCTGTGACGCACGGACGGATAGACAGGTCGCGATTTTAGTTGAGTATTGTAAAAAATGTTTACAATACCCCAAAAAGTTAATAATGTGCTGAATGGTGCGAAATAAAAAAATAATATTTTTGTAAAACTCTCTCTCTGAAGTCCAATAGCTTCTTGATAATGAAGACAGGCTGAACACGTTGATAAATGTATAAAAAATAAGAACATTCGATTCATAATAATTGAAATTTATCATACTTTGCATTCCTGTAAATGTTGAATAAGTGAATACAGTCAAATTATTAGTAAATACCTTGGACTGAGCAGATAACGCTTATGCATAAAATAACTGTTAATTATTAATCCCCATGAAACAAATATATATTACAGATAAAATCCAAAGCAGCTAATCACAAATTCCCTTCTTAGTCAACCCTTTTCAGATCCAAGCTCATTTAACCACACTCAGTACTGGAATAAAAACGTTTTCTCAATGGGAGAATCTAATTAGAGCTGGGCACTTTTCAAAAATATTCCATAAATTGTAATTTGCTCGAAGCCATGATTCCTTTTTTCCTGGTTGAAAATTAATCATGCTTCCATTTTTCAAATGTTCATTACGTGAGCGAAATTCATGTTCGGAATTGTTTTTTATGCTGCGTATCATACATACGGGACTATGGTTTATGCAAGATAAAATTGACCGAAGAGGAACATGATTTCAATCTAAATGCTTTTTCACACAGGATAAAAAATACATCTCGTTTAAATATTCAGCAGTGAATGATAGCGTTCGAGTCGAAGATAAGGCTCGCATAGCTGGCGGCCGGGTGCTATTTTATTCACTTATCGTTCGCAAGGTCCATCAACCGCCAGCCGTTATTAAATTTCCATCTCGACGTTGAATTTTTCATCAGGATCGAAAAGGAAGGACTTGCTCCTTTATATGTACACTATCAAGTTTGATTTACGCTTGTCGATCGACTTAACAGGGAAACTGAATTTTGTTGGCAAGGTTACATGAGCAAACATGGCACAAATCGATTGGGTTGTAGCTTTCTGTAGAAAAGGATCGAATTGAATGGCTTCAGAGTCTTAATATTGAAGAGATCGTTCATTTATTCAAACACTTAATCTAGGAAATACCAAAATAATTAGACCATTTCACAGTGCCCAAAAAATACTACTTACATTAATTTGTCCCTGGAAGTTGATCTTCAAAAAGGATGAGTACACGAAGAAGCGCTCCGAGCAGACAGTGTCAAATAAATTCAAATCATAGTAAAATCTACCTACAAGAGTCGATGAAACCTTGTTGGAAGCTGTCAATGAGTGGCGAGTAGTTGAGTCATTGTAAACTTATAATTTCAACAGTTGGAGGCGCTATTTGCAGGAAGCAAAGGCACGAGAGGAGCTGTAGTGCTACGAAGAAGAAGAATTTCAACTATAGTATCAGAATGAATTTTTATTTCAGACCAGTATATAGAAACCAATTTTTCCTACCTTAATTCAAAATATATCATCAATAAGCAACTATCGCGTTTAAAGGATCATGCCTTAATTGTCTATTCCACTTGAGTAACGTTTCACAATTAAGAAGAATACTTCATCATACACGGCAAGAAACAATGTCCCAGTTCTGCGCAATTAACACATTTCCATCATCAGAACGGGAAATGCATTCCTTCTCACTAGATACTAAACAATCTAAACAGCTTGAAAAATTAAATGGCACAGAACAGCCTCAAGCATGATGACTTTAATTTAAGTCAACGTTGAACGAATCGCCGTGCCTTTCATAGCGTCCTGAATCTCAGTACTCTGAATCTCGTCATTCATATACACATAATCTAGGCATACATTTAATTAACTAGACGGCAAATAGGCCTACTTCACCTTCATTTGCTGGAACGAAGCGAGCAAACAGCATCTCCGCCCCGGGGCATTCGCTTTTCTCTCTACTGCTTCCATTATGTGTCTCTTTTTGCCTTAATTTGCAAGTAAAAGCCAAGTTCCGGAGTGGAGTACCCTCTTCAACTTGATAACAACATAACAAACAGTCAGCTATTGCCTCCTTGTTTTTCATATCCCCGAGTCCTGGTAACCGTAATGTTGCAGTCGACCATAAACAGAAAAACTCAACACTACGTGCCAACAATGAAGGCCAGAGGAAAAGATGAGTCTGTTCCGGAAAAATGGAAGAAAATGAGAAAACAAGAAATGCTCTTGACCTGATTTTGACTTATTCCCTGGAGTGCAGGTCCTTGCCTATTTTCATTTTGAAATGTCTTTTTGCAACTGAAACAAATGCGCATCATGTCACACTTAACAGTGGAGAAGATTACACTTAATTTCTATTGTAGGATTCGATGCTTTTCTTTTAGCCACTGCTCGATTTTCTTCAGCCACTGCTGAAGAAAATCGAGTGCTCACTGTGGGTTTGGCAGCAGTTTTGAATGGGTATACGATGTCTTCCAGCCATTTTAGTATGGCGTAGACAACTGAGGCGCTATTTAATATGCAAACAGAAAAAGAATGGACAAAAAACTTGATTATTTGATTGGCGCGAAACTGAGGCACTATTTACTGACACTTTTGAAATGTCTTTAGAATTCTTTTTTAATTTAAGTTATGCATTCTTAATCTTCCAATTCAGAGCTTTTATAAATGCAGGGTTAGTTGTGATCATGGCAAAATTGTTTTTCATTCAGATTTCCAAAGATAACCATTTCTAGGTATATCAAGTGGGACTTGGTTGGTGTGAAAAAAACCAAATTTTTGTTTTTTGAAGCTAGTCGTGTTAAAATTATTAAATATTTGAAATTACTTCCTTAATGTTAGGATTTAATGAGATAGGTTTCTCTGTTACCTCACCTTAAAACGTCATAGAGAATTATACGAGTTGCTCTAAATAATGATGTACATGTCATTGAAATGTTTTTTGCGTTGCCTCATTCATAGATGTCGCGCGAGTGACGTCATTGGCAAATCAAGAATTAAATACAAAAGACAAAGACCCAATGACTCATTCTTTGTCTCATGTCAAATTCGAAAGTAAATGAATGATTAATATGCAGATGTGCAAGATGACCCATGTTAGATTTGATAATAAGTAAATGATTAATATGCAAACCAGACAAAATTCAATCATGTGAAATAGGAATGCAGTATCATCAATATGTTTGCAATAACCAAATAAGATAAACATTTGCATCATAGAATAAGATAGTTTTTTAGTTAGTTAAGTTCGGAAACTCAAACTATTTAGTTTGAATTTAGAAATTAAGAACCATTTTATTGTAAAAACCCCGTTCTTGTTCGCAATAAAAGTTCATTCATGAATCACAAGTTTTTTTATTTATGTCCCAACGCTCGAGCTAGGACGAAATTGGCGCAGTCGGTAGGATACTACAAATCAGTATCCGAAAGTGAAACGAACCGTGATTCGGTGGAAGTGAATTAGTGACCCTTTAAAAAAAAAAAAGGATTCAAAGACAATTGGGGGCAAGTCTCAAAAGCCTATAAACCTACAAAGAGACCGGTGTAGGACTTAGTCGAGAATTTGAAAACTAAAAAGTAAATTGAAGCGGACTGGTGTCAAGGAGAATAAAAACAGTCCTTAAAGTTCACTCTGACCTCCGGGAGTTGAACGCTTCAAAACAAGTGAAAAATTTAAAACAAGTGAATAAACTGCTACAGATCAACAAGCGTTACTAAAAATCAGTACAGAGGAGCATCTAAAAATCAGTACTCCATCCTGCAGCCAGTTTACTAAAACTCAATAAACTACTTACACTGTTTTATTCAGAACTATAAGGTAATTACAAAATAATCAGAATTGAATTTTCGTTCGAGACAGCTTACCAACACGCGGAGTGATCGCAAATCTTTGACGGCGAAGGCAGTTACAAGCTACCCGACTTTATTGCGAACGTAGAAAGGATTATAAGTCTCGCATTAGCAGAAGATCGAGACATAATTTACGGTGTTCTAATTTGTAAACTGCAAGCAATCGCTGTAGATGCTAGAGCCACGGCAACAAACACCGAATGGATAAATGTTAAACAGCAACTCATTTTTCGATGCGGAGCAACTGAATCGTTCGAACAATTACGAGCTTCAATGGAAACGGTGGAAGCAAGAACAGTCACCGATCTGTACGAGAAATTGCAACAATTACTGAATCATCTCAACATGAAAAGTCGACTAGAAATGCCCGCACCTTTGGACTTTCTACCCATCAACAACGAAGCAAGAGCCCTACGTGTATTTCTAAATAAAATCGAAAAATGGGATGCTGTATTTCTCCGAGCCTCTCAACTTACCAATATATCGCAAGCTTATGGAAAACTATTAGAAGCAAATCATCATCCAACGAGAACTCAATACTTATTGCAACCTAATGTACCTAGAAATAGTTTAACTAATAATAATAATAATAATTTGTTACAGAATAGAAATAATTGTAGACAAAATTTCAGTAATTTCAGGTCTAGTTCTCAACAATTCGAAAATAATTTTTTTCATAATTTACCCCGTAATGTTCAATATCCTCAAAGAAACAACATAAATCAAAATCAATCCCCTCGAAATTACCGATCCCATTCTCAACAATTTAGGAATAATTTCTTCAACAATATGCCCAGAAATAATCACCGATTATTTAATCCCCATAGACAAAATCTTACCTACCCCATGCAAGTTGACAATATAGAAAGAACTGCTATATCTAATAACAATAATAATGGAATTCAAGCTGAAACAAATTTTTCTCTAGAAGCCTCACCCCCAATAAACTTCCCATGATCTCTGTTACCCTTGGCAACAAAACATTGATAGCCTTGGTAGAAACAGGCTCCTCATTGACTATATTAGATGAAAAATATTTAAACCCTAAAACTACTAAATCTATAAGTATGGAAGTTAATACTATTGCAGGAAAGATAATTATAAACAAGTTGGGTAAACAGACCTACGCTCATGTCAGAAGGGATTTGTATTCAATTTACAAAATGCAGTCACCAGATCGAATCAAATCAAGAAACATGTCAAAGACGATTTTATTGGAGAAAATATGAAATACGAGGATCATACTATTGTTAACAAAGTTGAACGAATTTCGACTTTTGAGGTTTTTGGTATTGTTATACTCATAAATATCTCCCTTGATAATTATTTCAGATGCCCATCCGCGACGGAGAAAACACATTTTTCATGCATTTCCCCCCTGTGCCCCCACTGAAGCAAAAACTGACAGTTTAACAACTGTTTTGAAAAGCGCCCATGAAAACTTTTTTTTCATACTCATATCGTCTACGTTTGATGAAATTTTTTTTCAGGGGCCACTCTGCTGTACTGTTATCATCGATTAATTGCCAATTTTTTTCGAATCCTAGAATGGTTACAAAACCCTTTTGATAGGAGCTCTCTCCCACCTCCTTGACTTGTTGCACTTATGAGCATTAATTGTAGGTACTCATCTTCAGTCATTCATTAAATTGAATCAAGTGTTCAAAGCATGCACCTTAAACGTTGAAGTTGGGAAAAAATAACTCAATATTATTCAATCTTCGCATTTAAAACAGCCACTACTTTGTTTTACGATTACTGATACCACTAGCTGAACCGATTCCTAAAGATATACATGACACCTATCATTCCTGAAATTTTCATGCAAGTCCTAGCAAAACTGTAGTGTCTGAGTCGGTAAAAAGCGCATGTTGTTCCATAGCCATATGTTGCCATAGTAAAAAATGCAGCGCATATTGTTCCATAGTAATACAGGAAAATTCAAAGCGCTATAACTTCGCTAAATATGATTCAATCTTTATGAAACTTTCAGGATAGATCAATCTTATAAATAGACATCTACGTACTGAATTTCATTGAATTTAAGGGTACCGTTAACACACATAAAATCACATAAAATCGATAAATCATACTATTACTAACAAAGTTGAGTGAATTTTTACTTCTCACGTACTCGTATTTGTTGTTGTTGTACTCACCAAGGCCTACATTCCTGATTTTTTTTTCAGATTTTTCGCATCACAGGTGTCCAATCGCGAGGGGGGGGATACAAGTTTTTCGTGTATTTCCCCTCCCTGTGCGCCCCTCGAAGCAAGACCTGTTTTGAAAAGTTCTCATCAAGACCTTTCATTTGATACCCATATTGGCTACCTTAAATTAAATTTTTTTTTCGGGGTGTCACCCTCCTATATGGGGAGACCCCCCTTTAATACCTTATAAAATTTTTTTGTAGTTGAACTTTGAAGAGATCACCACTTTACACCTACACACAAAATTTTATGTTTCTAGCTTAAGTAGTTTCCGAGAAAAACTGCTGTGACATACGGACTGACAGACGGACAGACTGGTCGCGAAACTAGTAAGGTTTTGTAAAATTATTTTACAAAACCCTAAAAAGGAAACAATAACAAAAACCCCAGTCGAGTTAGGAGGACATTCTTCTATTATATGGAAGGTGCTAATTTGGATAACAGGGAATATGAGGCTGTCATAGGAATGGATATCCTAGATCCTCTCCAAGCTGAAATCAATTTAAACAAAAAAGAAGTGATAATTAAAGGAATTAGAAATCCAATATTAGGAAATCCTTATTAATACGATGAAAATAATTTAATGGAACCAATAAAGAATTTAAAACTAAACACTAAAACATTAAATAATGAAGAAGAAATTAAATCACGCGGAATCATAAAACAATACAAGGATCTATTTCATAAGGACGGTGATCAATTAAGTGCTATCTCTAATGTAGTACATGAAATTAAAACAACTACAGAAGAACCTATCTATTCTAGAATGTATAGAAATCCCCAGATACATGATGAAGAAATAAAAAGACAGATAAGTGAAATGTTAGAGCAAAACATTATCAGACCCAGTAACTCACCTTATAATTCTCCTGTAGTCATTGTACCAAAGAAACTTGAAAGTTCAGGTAATCAAAAATGGAGACTTGCAATCGATTATAGACGATTGAATGCAGTGACCATAGACGACAAGTATCCATTACCAAACATGGATTCTGTTTTGGAAAAGCTTGGTAGAAGCCAATACTTTACTACTCTGGACCTTGCAAAAGGTTTTCACCAAGTAAAAGTTCATCCCCATGATATTCCTAAGACAGCTTTTTCTACGTCCCATGGACATTATGAGTTTTTAAGACTGCCTTTTGGATTGAAGAATGCTCCTGCAACATTCCAAAAGATGATTAATGAAGTACTTTCCGAAGTCATTAATAAAACTTGTGTCGTATGCCTTGATGACATACTAATTTTCGGAACATCCCTCGAAGAACACCTACAAAATGTTAGAGGAATCTTCGAACTCCTGAGACAAGCTCAACTAAAGATCCAAAAAAATAAATGTGAGTTTTTGGCTAAAGAAACCATTTCTCTTGGACATTTAGTAACCCTAGACGGAATAAAACCGAATCCCGAGAAAGTTTCTAAAATTTTGAGTATCCCACTTCCTAAATCAAAGAAAGAAATAAAATCTTTCTTAGGTCTCACTGGCTATTATAGGAAATTTATTAAAGACTTTAGTAAACTTGCTGTTCCCTTAACCAAGTTTTTAAAAAAGGATGCAAAAATTAATTTGGATAATCTAGAATACATTGAAGCCCATAAAAAATTAAAGGCAATTCGAACTCTTGACCCCGTACTAATGCATCCCGACTTTAACAAAACTTTTGACTTAACCACTGATGCAAGTAACTTCGCTCTAGGAGCAATATTATCCCGGAAAGGACATCCTGTTGTCTATATTTCGAGAACCCTGAATGACCATGAAAAGAATTACTCTACAATAGAGAAAGAAATGTTAGCCATTGTATGGTTAATAAACTACCTTCGACCCTATCTTTATGGAAGAAAACTTAACCTTTATACAGACCATCGTCCAATTGAATGGTTATACAAGAAATATAAAGGCAAGGATTTAAACCAGTGAATCCAACGTTGGATTCTCAAATAAGGAGAGAACCAAATGGATGTTAAGTATTTAAAAGGAAAAGACAATATACCCGCTGATTATTTGTCTCACATCATTTACGATCAATGCAATATGTTAACCATTTTAGAGGATAGAATCCTCAGCCCAAGTGAAGAAATAGATATTCGTGAATTTAGTAAACTTCAAGGCATACCTCCAGACACCATGATACAAGCAACCTCATACCTTCTATTAAACCTCATACCTTCTTTTAAAAATGAGACCTTTGAAAACCGCAATTTATAATGAACTCAGCAACTCCGAAAACAATCAATTACAGCAAACATTAATCGAAAATTTTGACCTGAAACAAATCCCCTGTGTTAAAGTTAATCAACTATTGTCTGAACCCGAATCTGAAGATAGCTTGATCAGAATAATTGAAACCTACCACGAAAAGAAACTGGACATGATGGAATTAACGAAAATTATACTGGATTGAAACGACGAATTTATTATCCTCATTTAAAGAAACACATTAATAGATATATAAACTTATGTGAGAAATGTAATTTAGCTTAAAATGATAGGAATCCCATTAAGCCTAAATTTCAGTTAACGGAAACCACTATAAACCTCAGAGAAATAGTCCATATTGATATTCTAATTATCAAACAATAGAAAATTTTAACAGCTATTGATAGCTTCTCTAAATACGCAATAGCAACTGTTTTGCCGTCCAGCAATAATATTGACATTAGAAAAAGTCTAAAATTTATCCTGTCCATATTAGGAAGACCAATTAGACTCATAGCTGATAATGAATTTAATAAAGTCCTTCTCAGAGAGTTCTTCATAACTAAAAACATAGAAGCACATTTTTGCAAACCAAAAACCCACACAGGTAACGCAAATATTGAAAGAATACATGGAACTATTTTAGAAAAAATGAGAACTATAGGTAAAGATTCAAAAAGCCCGTATATAGAAGAAGTACTGTTTGAAACATTAGAATTTTATAATCGTCAAATATATTCGATAACACGAGAACGGCCTATCGATATTGAAAGAAGTTTAGTAGATAAACAAATTATTCACAATCGCTTGCTAGAAAGTAAAGAAAAACAGATAAATAAATTAAATAAAAAACGAGAAAATTACAAAGAAACTAGACAAGAAGTACCTCTACGTAACTATAAAGCAGTTAGGCATAAACTAGAACCTAGATTTATTAAAGCCCCATATGACATTAATAAGCACGCAGTCGTGTTACTTAAAAGACCTAAAAAGGACATTCTAATTTTAGACAATGGAAACCCACTACCTCCTGGGCGGATTTCTTGTGATAAGCACAGTACGGTTTCAAATGCAACCACAACTGACAGTTACTCCAATTGAAAATGAAGCCGGATATATACAAATCAAAACTGACCCAATTTACCTAGTGACTAATTATAATATAATAATACATCATGTAAACTTATCCCTTATATCCATCGCTTTAGAAGAAATTACCAAAGGAATGCCTTACCCCTTTAACGTGGAACAAAAGAATTTAATTCAGGAACAATACTTAGAAATTCATTCTCAGTATTTAATCTTAATCCCTGAAACTGAAGCTCGTAATAAAAGAGGATTGATCAACCCTATGGGAAGTATTTATAGGATATTGTTCGGAACTACGGACAATGAAGATAAAGAAAACATAAAAAATCGTTTAAAAACTATTGATATTAATAATCACGCTATAATTAGCAATATGAATAAACAAATACCGATTAATAAAAACTTCCAAAATTCAATAGAAAGTATAATTAAAAACTTACCTAGAGGTAAATTACAAGCAATTGATAGGAGTAAGAAATTCTAGGAAACTTAATGTTTATCCAACTGTTGATTAACCTTCATTCCCTACAGGATCAAATAGAAATCATTCAAGATAATGTTTTATCATCCAAAATGAAATTTATTTCGAGAAACTTACTTAATTCAAAAGAAATTATGGAAAATAAAATTGACCTATTAAAACTTGAATTGTTGGAATCTAGCTTAATGATAAATCAATTGGACCCACATGAATTACTTTTTGCAACTAAGGTGCCAACTAAGATTATTTCTGTCCCTTTGTACTATTTAGAATCTTTTCCTGACAAACAAAATAAACAAATTATGATTGAACCTAATACTATTGTAAAAATCAATCAGACAACGTTTTATTATAATGATGAAAAATATGTAACCCAATTGAAGGTCTGCAAATTATGTATGTATACTAATAAAACTTGTGTAACCACAACAGGTGAAGAATTCGTAAAAGAAATAAATGCTGGATTAGTTCTAATTAATAAAAATCAAAATAAATTAATCAGTGATTGTGATGAAAGAATTTTGAATATATCTGGAAAATATTTAATTAATTTCAATAATTGTTCAATAAAAATTGATAATATTGCATTCACGAATCAAGTTAAACATTATTATTATTATTATTAAACATTATTTATTGTACCAGGACTCCCCTCAAAATCTATAAATAAATTATCTTTTGATGAAATTGGACAAAGTCATTTTGAAAACACTAAACAAATTAAAGAATTAAATTTTATAATGAAGGTACACACTTATACAGGTGTAACCATAACAATAATAATAGTCATCACTTTGGCCATATTGTTTTTCTATTTTCAATTTAAAGGTTAAATATTAAAATTTGAAATTTCAAATATTATTTCAAAGATCGAGGACAATCTTCAAGCTAAGGGAGGAGGAGTGACGTCATTGGCAAATCAAGAATTAAATACAAAAGACAAAGACTCTTTGTCTCATGTTAGATTCGAAAGTAAATGAATGATTAATATGCAGATGTGCAAGATGACCCATGTTAGATTTGATAATAAGTAAATGATTAATATGCAAACCAGACAAAATTCAATCATGTGAAATAGGAATGCAGTATCATCAATATGTTTGCAATAAGCAAATAAGATAAACATTTGTATCATAGAATAAGATAGTTTTTTCAGTTTTTAGTTAGTTAAGTTCGGAAGCTCAAACCATTCAGTTCGAATTTAGAAATTAAGAACCATTTTATTGTAAAAACCCCGTTCTTGTTCGCAATAAAAGTTCATTCACGAATCTCAAGTCTTTTTATTTATTTTTTTTTATTATTTCGCGTGTGTGAGTTTTACTTAGATTAAGTCGCTCACCTTTTTGACAGAAACGATCTCCGACTTACTCAACAATGTTAAGGCTTTGTAAAACGATGTTTAACCTTCCATCGCTCGTAATAGAAATGTGAAGGAGATGGCACGCCCTGTATCTGACAGATACGTGCCATTAAAACTCGAATAAGTCGCATAGAAATGAAAACTCCATTTCGATAATTGGAAACATTGTGTAAGCAAATACAAAGATACACATCATAAGCATAATATGTTTTTTTTAACTTAACAAATTTTAACGTATAGAAACGAATATAATAACCAAAGAGAAATACTTCAGTCTTTAAACTTAATTATAAACTCGAGAAATAAACAAAAAATAAATCAAATGCTAGCTTATTTGACTAATTCTAAGAATTAATTTGCATCAGATGGATTAGCACATTGCTTTCAAATAAAAATTTAATGCGCCATGTACAAGAGCTTGTTGCACCTAAAGCAACTGTATTTGATCAGTCTTATATTTTTTTATATCATGCAAGGCATGCAGCGTTTTCTATTATTTATTTACAGAATTCTATTAGAAAAATACAATAATAATATAGAAAAAGAAGTTATGAGAGAAATAACAACACATATCCAAAAAAAACAAGAAAAATTAGGATACATAGCGAGAAAGTTAAAACTAGAAAGTAAGCTCAAGTTGATCTACAAAACTATAAAGAAGAACAAATTAACTAAGTTTATTTTTATATTACGCAAAAGATTGAGGTATCGGATCGAGACCAAGAGATTCGTGTTTCCGCGGCAAACGTAAGAATATCGAAAAATAAAGCACATTAGTTCAGGCAAAGGGAACGTTACAAATCATTGGCGATCTACTTGAGCGCTGTGCAATATAGGTGGATATCTTATTACAGAGCTTCGTAGGCAAGGGCTTATGGTTCAGGTTAAACAGCAAACATTCATCAAGAAAAACATGACGCGAGACTAAAGAAGGCATGTGCGAGAGAGATACATGATCATTATAAGGCTTCGGCTACATTGCGATTTTACTGTCGTAACCAGCGATTTTTAAGACGCAAATACGAACACACTACGACAAGGTTTCCAAAGGAACTTCAGCCATGCGCAGAACTAATATGCTCATTTGAAGGTATGTCTTTGCCAGGGACACATGCGCTAACTCATTTGTGCGCTATGCAAGAAACTACCATGCACGTCAGCGTCAAATGTTCAAATGATGTGCGCCTATGCGAGCGTAGTACAATGATACCTGCTAAACTGGTTTTAGGAAAAATCACAAATTCCTGCGACTGCCGACCTGGACAAAATTGTGGAAAACCGCAGCATGCTGGCTTCCATTTAACCATGTGTAACTTGCGACAGAAGCGCGACTATATAGTCGTAGTCTGATGTATCCCTAAGGGGAATACGTGATGTGAAATTTAAAGAGAAGAGAGTGGGTAAACCTACGTTGAACAGTCTCCATAGTACTGCATAGACTGCGTTGATGAGGACTCCAAATTTGCGAGCAATATTCCAATAAACTTCTATCCAATGAGAAGAATAAAAAAATATAGAAAGAAATATTTTTAAAGCCTTTGGCGGATCTTAATACAAAACCTGACAATCGAGAGGCTTTGCAAATCACCTGGGCTATATGTTACCCATAATGCAGCTAAATGTCAAAGAGTACTACAAGATCTTTATGGAGGACGACTGATTTCAGGGAAGTACCAGATATGGAATAATCGAAAGGAATGGTAAACTTTCTCAGTGAGAATGTCATACGATAACATTTGATTATATTTAGTTTCAGACGGTTAGCTGTACGCTAATTTAAAAGCAATTGTAACTCTAGTTGTAAACAGATATCTTCTTCTAAGAATTCAACTACTCTAAACATTTTCAAATCGGGAGCATACATTAGCGAAGAGGATGTGAATAAAAATGGAAGTTTATTGATAAAAACAAGGAATAGTAATGGGCCGAAAATAGTCCCTTGAGGCCCTAGAATCCGGCGAGAAAGGAAAAGAACTCTGGGAATTCGCAGTGACTACGCAATTACAGTTGACAATATACGAGTGGCACCATTGACAAATAGATGAGCGCACACCCAGATCACCTAGTTTTTAATAAGCATTAAATGATCCACTGAATCGAAACCCTTAGAAAAATGTGTACAAATAACCTTTACTTGCTTTGATTTATCGAATGCTGGCACATAAGTATTTAAAAATGAAAGAAAGTTCGTAAGGTAGCACCTACCTTTAATAAGGCCGTGCTGTGAAGGGATGAATTTGATCATACGCAATTCTCTCAAAAAGCTTACAAAAACACGGAAGTAGGGAGATACGACGATAATTAGATACATTAGACTTATCACCCGATTTGTAAACTGGAAATACATTTGCCTTTTTCCAAAGACCAGGAAATTCTTTGTCAGAAAAACTACGATTGAAAATAAAATCGAATGATTTAGGAATTTTAGAGAAGATTAGATTTAAAGCTTTGGTATTGACATTGAGGGCATTTTTGAATTAGGCAAGTGAACGCAAGGAGAGAAATGAAGAGAAGGAAACGGATTGACTGTCAATTGAGCTGAATTCAGAAAATGATGGATCCCACACAACGTTTTAGAAGTTAAAGTCACCACAAATAACAAGCAAAGAAGACGGAAAGTGGTTGAAGATAAAGGAGGAGAGCTCCAAAAAGAATGTTTCATAGACATGTAAAGAGCAACCAGGGGGATATAGACTATGAGGATCAATAAAGAAATATTAGATGATAGGGGGACTGAAACACTAATGTACTCAACAGGAGAAAGGGGTAGAAAGTTGCAAGAGTAGGCACCTAGAATCGCTCAATGAACGCTAATCAGAACACCACTACCATGAGACTTCCCAACGCTCAAGCGATTCCCATCATTACGAAAAACATTATAAGAAGGCGAAAATTGGATTATCACGAATATCTCAGTGAGCCAAGTTTCCGTGAAGCAAACAAAGTTGTCAAAGGACACAAGAGGGGAAAGTCGAACTTCATTGGTCTTGATTCGCAAGCCTCGCATATTCTGATAATTAAATGACAACGAGTTATCTAAATTAGTTTCTAAGTTTTGTTTTGCAGACATGCACTTGATCGATAATTTTTCCGGATATCATTGACAAGTTCTTTAAAAAACACACCGTTAGGAAAACAATCAGCCCTTAGGAGCACTTTGAGTTCCGTGCTTGTGGTAATGCGGAACGATGAAATCCTCTGTATGGCGAGGTTATTAGGCATTAATTTTTTGCAGAGCAGTAAAGGAGGTTAAAATCCCAACTTTGTAATAACATAGCTTTTGATGAGATCAGGACTCGTATTATAGGCCAGGTGAGAAGAGGGTTCCCCAGACATTGCTGCATTTGAGATTTTTTCCGCAGTCATTGAAGTAGGAGTGCATTGAAACTTCCGAGAACTTAGTTGCAGCTCCATTGGCATACCTCGGGTTTTCGTACTCCTTTTTTGTTAATGCTCAAGGATAAGCTCATTGAATAGGCCTTTTGAAAAAAGCCTTCTACTGCATATTTGTTTTTGACGTCTAGTATAAACAATAAGCGCATTTTTTGAACATATGTTTAAAATTGCATAAAATATTAATATGGGCCGTCTGTTCGTATTTCTAGCCACGTTATACGCTGCGTATGATTGGTCAACCATATTAACTCCCCCCTCGTCTGATTGTAATATATAATAATTTGTGGTTTTCGGCTTTCTCCCGTGTTTTTCTCGATAGCATTATCATAATGGACACTAGATCCTAAAGCCACCTTCCTCTTTTTCCTATAGACATAAGAGACCAAGGTAGCGTCATTACGAAACCCAAAATGTTTTCGTTCTTATCTTTCAATCTGGATGAATTCTGGGGGAATTCACTGCTTATTTTTTCTCAAAGTTCGTACAAGAGACAAACGTTTCTATTTTAGATATTTTAGCAATTATAAATCACTAACCTGCCTAGATCACATAGCAACAAATGATGAAAAAATTGCTGAAAACATTAAATTCAAACTTTAAGACTGGCCGGAAGTAGATCATCGTGTTCTAAAAATTGTCGTCCATGGTCAAAGTCTCAGTAAGCAAAAACCTACTCAAAAAATATTCTGATATTTAGACAAGGATCTTTTCAAACCGAAATTTCAACAGTTGCTAACAAATCGAAAACCTGAAGACCTTATGGACCTCAAAAATAAGAGTAGAGAGTCCAAGACTGATTCTACCATTGAGAAAAAGATCAGAAGACAAAAAGATACATGGATAACAAAAAAAGTTATTGGGACTAGTGTTAACAAAAGAAAGGCTTATAAAACTACAAAAAGAATGCTGAAGATCACGCACTTAAATATCTATATAACCAAACCTTAAAAGAATCAACACACCTCATGAAAGAAGCTAAGTTTTCATATTACTACAGAAAATTGGAAACAGTGGCGGGCAACTCGCACGAAATTTGGAAAATAAAAAATGAAGTAAAAGATAATTCATCACCCTGGATCATGTCATCAAATGCTGAATTTTTTCGCATGGACACTAACAATGCAATACGCCCGTGTGGAACAGCAAACTCGCTAAACCACTTTTTTTCAACAATTGGTGAAAAAATTACCAGGGAACATAGTGAAAAGTCAACCAGCTACTTAAATGTCATAAATAGCCCACCTGAGTCCATCTTTCACATTCATCAAACGACTAAAAGAGAAGTATTAAGTACAATCGAAAATTTGAAAAAAATGCAGCACCAGGTATTGACAACATCACCACACATGATGCTATTCTAGTCAAAGAGGAGGTAGCTGGACCACAGGAAAATTTTTTAGTATAAACGAGCATATTAGAAATGGAACATTTTCGGACGAAGAGAAACTGGCAAAAATAATTCCAATATTCAAAGGAGGAGATTATCTGGACCCGAATGATTACCGCTCTGTTGCGCTTTTGAGAGCCTCCAGTAAAATATTCGAAAAACTTGTAAATGATCGTTTAAAATCTTTCTGAATGGGCAACTCCATCGTAAATCTGAAGCAGTTTGGCTTTCAAAAGAACAAGAGTACTTTCGATGTGTTACTTTCTGTCTCACGTTACATCAATGAAAGTCTTGATAAAGGAAATTATGTTATTGGACCTGAAGAAAGCTTTCGGCAAGGTTGATCATGCCCTGTTACTTCAAAAACTTGAATGGTATGGTATACAAGGCAAACCGAAACAACTTTTTAAAAGTCATTTGGAAGGATGATTCCGAAAAACATCAGTTAATACTGTGCTGAACAATCTAGTACCAATGAAATCGGGGGATCAAGGATCCATACTTGAACCAACCTTGTTTTTGCTATGCACTAATAATTTGAATATATGTAAACTGAAACCTCAACAAACATTATATGCTGATGATACTGTACTTCTTTATTCAGGACATGATAAAGTTCCTATGGAGAATACGAAGTATGCCAATTAAGTAATGAGACTGATTCCATGAAAACCGTATATTTAAAAATTATTCTACAACTCTGCCATCCCCTTCAAAGTAGTTCGTTTGGATAGCTATACAACGATTCCAGCGCATTTTCCATGCTTTGTAACATTTCTGGAACGCTTCAACTGGGATGTCTGCGAGTATCCTCATCACGGCCGCCTGGATGTCCGTAATCGACTCAAAATTGGTTCCTTTGAACACCGATTTTGTTCTAGGGAAAAAAGGCACAGGGTGAAATATCGGGCGAATAAGGTGGCTGTTGCTACATGGCGATCCCTTAAGAGACAAATACTGGGATACGCTGAGGACGGTGTGGTGTTGTTCTTTGAAACCATCTTCGCGCACAACTTTTTCATCCCAAAATCGTCGGTTAAAATTTGTCTGACTGTTTCACGGTTCATACTCAGTTCCGAGGCCAACATTCGAATTGTTAAACGCCAATCTTCAAGGATTAGGGCACGCACACACTTCGCATTCACATCAGTCCCCCTTTGACTGTTCTCCCGCTCCGCGCCTCATCTTCCACACTTTCACGCCCCTCCTTAAACTCTTTGTGCCATCAAAACACCTGAGCACGACTAAGAGCACTATCACCATGCACTTTTACAATTTTAACATACGTTTCCGAAGCTGTTTCGCCCAATCTGGCGCAAAATTTTATCGCGACGCATTGTTCTTGATTTAGTTACTCCATTTTCGTGACGAGCACTGCCAACACACGTCTACTCAACACGACACAGCAGGCGGCAGCTAGAGCAATGGTAAATATATCTATGAAGAGGGAAAGGATGATGGAGAAAGGGAATTGAATTTCAAGGTCGCAGGTTTGCAACAAGCGCGGCAATAAAATTAGTCTCATAACTTAATTGTCAAACCGCGTATCGTATCTAGATAAATATCGTACATGGCTTTTCGAAAACAAGCTAGCATTGAATACCACAAAGACAAAATGCATGATTTTTAAACAGAAGAATAAAGAAGAAATAGATATTGATCTAAAAATTAACGGCAAAAACTTGCGAAGAGTATTTGAAATTAAATATCTCGGTCTTAACATAGATCATCGTTTGATATGGTTGCCACACAAATATAATTTGAGGAGACGACTAGCACCAATGATAGGAATGTTGAGAACATACGGAGGTTTTCCAATGTATATAAAGAAACTTGCATTGAATGCATTCATGCTGACAAAGCTACATTATGCGGTGCATTTTGTTCGCCTCAGGACCCGTCCCTCAAAGGCGTTCAATATATTTATGGATGCTTGGGTTAGGGTCCATGTTTCACATCTATAGCATAACACTGGTCTAATCATAGATTTGTATCCTTAGAGCTTTGTGCTCCTGTGTATGCAGCTGGTCTTCAAGATCGTCAATACTGAATAAACTATTTTATTTGCGAGCTGTATTCATCGGCGTATTTTGTCTCTTTCATTGCCCGTTTTCATTATTTTGGCGCCTTTATACACAATTTCGCTAACGTTTTCGATGATGTAATAGCCAAGTGAGATATTTTGTGTATTTGAGGTATTTTTCCTCGACTGCGTCATGAGCTTTGTTTTATTTTCATTGATTTGTAGCCCGACTAGTTTTGCTTCACTGTCGAGTTCCAAGAGAAGTTCTTTGGCAGTTATTCATGGCTGTGACAGAATGTTGGTGTCATCCGCATAGGCTACTACTTGGCTCGACTTGTATAGTAATGTACCTCGCGTATCAACAGGTAGCTTCCTTATGACGTACTCCAGAGCCAAATTAAATAGCAATGGAGGCAGCCCATTTTGCTGCTTTAATTCCGATATTTGTGTCAAAGGCATCGGTGAGTTGGTTATTGATGCGGACTTGGGAGGTTGCCGACGTCATTGTCATTTTAGTACGACGGACTAATTTGGCTGGGATGCCAAAGTAAAACATTATTTCCCAGTATACAAATCTGTGATAAGACCTGTGTTATGCTATGGGTGTGAAATACGGACCCTTACCCAAGCATCCGCGAACATATTGAACGTCGGTATTGAGGCAATGAATAGGAGCTTAGCTCGACGGGGACCAATGGTGAATTCGATACAACCATGAGTTGTATGAAATTTTTGACAAAACGGAGGTCTAAACGATTGTAAGACTGCGGAAGCTGCAATGGGCCAGACACATGAATAGTATGGACGAACAACGGATACCCAAGAAGGTATTCGTTGGGAGAAATGAAGGCCGGAGGCCAGTGGGGAAACCGAGCAAACACTGGTCTGACTCGGTCAACGAAGACAGTCCATCTCTGCTCGGGTTTCGGAATTGGAAGACGCGGTCAACGGACCGAGACAGTTGGAGGCGCTGTTTGCAGGGAGCAAAGGCCCGAGAGGGGCTGTAGTGCTAAGAAAAAAAAATTAAATGCATTTGTACTGACAAAGCTATATTATGCGGTGGTTATTTGGAGTCAATCGTCAAAGCAAAATCATATTATATCCAGGATACTAACTAAAGCCTATAAAAATATTCAAAACCTTCCAATTCTCACTCCAACAAGACCAGTATATCCACAGGCCAATGCACTCACCTTTTGTCAAATCATTCCCATGGAGAAAGCTAAGTTTATATTCAAATGTCTTATTTCCGGTGAATCGGAACGAAGCCCCTTTATAAAAGTATCACAGATAAAGCCATATAATTCAAAAAATGCCGACAATTTTTTAATACCTTACGCTAGAACTGATCGACTAAAGAACGATGCAACGAATGATGCTCTGCGTATATACAACAATCTTCCAGAAACAGTGAAAAACACAAACACATTATTGATTTTTAAGAAAAGAATCAAGGAATATCTAATAAATTGAAATTAATGATAAGTCCAGAGGATTGAAAATGCAGTATCTTTGGGCATTTTAGACCCTTATGTCGAGATACTTAATGACAGCTAGTTTCTATAAACTCAGAGTTTTTTTATTGCGTCGTATTATAATATTTTTTTTATCTCTGAGAACTGTTCACGAATCGGACTAGACTAGCAGGACAGGAGTACTTCGCATTATTTTGTGTGCCTCTTATACCGATGTTTTAGCATTGCCTGGAGGCACACGTAGGAATCGACGACGTGTGAAGTGCAGATCGCACGAGCGTTGTGCGAAGATCAAAGAGTGATGGAGAGAGTGGTAGGGAATGGAGGTATTAAAAAAAATATGTTATGTATCACCTTCGAAATGGAGAAAGTGATGAACAATGAAATACTTTTTTAACCTCAAAATAATAAGAAATAATAATTTATTGGAATTTGATATTTTCAGGAAACCCACAAATGCGAGAAGTGCGATACCAGTGACATCACACCACCCGCACCAAACCAAAATGGCAATGTTCAACAGTTGGATATACCGCATGCTGAAAACTATGGTAGCGAAGCAGCCGTATGAGCAGAAAAAAACATTTATATTGAATATAGCGAAGATGAAGGGGTACAAAGAGAGCAAAATTTTGTCAATGCAAAGAAGAATGGAGAAGAGAATTGGAGCGGCGTCATTGACCGCACTCCACAAACAAAATAGGAGCCTCGAGCAATTCCAAAGAACAACAATTACGTCCTCAAAGATCTTTGGCAAGATCGGGAAGCTCCTCACGAAAATTGACATCACAGCTGTATCGACGAGCCAGAAATTCAAAATAAGATCCAGATTAGATACACCAAAGGATAAGAAGCAGAAATATGGAATATACAAAATTACCTGTCAACCATGCCAGAAAGCGTACATTGGACAAACGAAGCAGCCAGTCAAAAGAAGGTAGAATGAACACATAAAGGAGGCAGAGAAGCTTAAATCAAGGAAAACCCAAAGCGATACAAAGATTTTAAGAAGGTGGTTTTTTCGTGTGTTCTATTATAAAGCCTCTTCAAGCCGTTGACTATAGACATACACGGTTACGCTTAAAAGTGAGAATCATTTCAATTTATTCTACCTTTGCAAACTCAATATGTTTGTGTAACTACGAATTACATTCATGTTAATTTTCTCCTGTAAGCACTTGTATTTATTGATCGACCCTTTATATCAATTTAGTATGAATATTTACGTTTATATGCTCTATACTGAGCTACTTTATGTGATAACTTTGCAATTCGCACTGAAGTCTTTCCCCCAAAAGCTTTGAAACAATCAACCAATGGTCTCACAAATCTTTATGGATTTTTTTATGGGTATAAAAACTATGCAATTTGATTTTTCACGCAATTTTTCCCTCGAAAACTTGCGGAAAGAATGTGCCTCATAAATGAATCTTTTGTTTAATCAAGCTGAATTATTATAAACCTTTTAAAAGAAAATTTATCCATTTCAAACTCAAAATAAAATTGCAAGTTATTTGCAAGCTTTCAATTAGTGACCTTTTAATCAAGAATAAGCAAACTTTCTCAGTATTCACTGCCTTGATCCTGTATTCTCAACCAGATTTACCTCCTTAACGTACTAAACAATATCCAATTTAACCTTCCTTTCATTTTTAGTATCTCAATGACTATATACTCGGGAGTACAGTTCGCGTGTAGATAAGATTACCCATCAATTTGACGGGGAGGTCGGTAAAATGTAGAGATTATAAATTTCCATGTCATGTTCTCTTCGTAAGGATATCAATTAACTTTTATGGCTTGTTAACTGAATTTATAGGATGGAAGATGAAAATGTGTATATACTCCAAATTGCGTTGCAGTATTAAAAGCTCGTAGATTGGAAATTTTCTGATAATTTTGGGCATTGACGTTTGGCTAATTGATTTTTCTGGATTTTCCTTACGAACAAAGATGAAGGAAATTTGGAATTGAGGAAAAAACAGGCATATAAAAGAATTGAATATTAAAATATAATATTACGTCTTCTGTTACTAGTTGATGGCTTTTGTTTAACTGCGTTTTACCCAGCGCATTTTGAAAAGCAACTAATCTGGACAAAATTGAAAAAAGTTAGTCATATGCATACCTCTAAAATTATTATCTCAAATATATGACTTAATAAGGATATTTGCTTTCAAATTTTCCTTTCCTCGTTTTAAAGACTGCAATAACGCTTTCCTCGTCTTTATGCATTTATACTTTGCAGCCTACAATACTCGTACTAAGCTCTAACAACAAAACTCTAAAATGTATTTACAGGGTTTTGTGTTTTACATTTTAACAAACTAAATACCTTCAAAACTATTTGTATCTAGCCATAGGAAGTGGGTTTAAAAATTCTAATATTCAGTACAGAAAACCGAAAACCCTCAAAACATAAAACAGTTGGAGAGTTTCCACTGAAACTTTGAATTGAATTCAAAAAAATCCAGTTAGCTAACTCAGAATGACTTTAAGTGTTTTTCAGGGTAGTTCCACCTCCTTAGCTTATGTAGGCTACATGCATGGCGCATGAAATGGAGCATCCTCTTATCACCATGGCCCTTCGCTATCACATTTCGCCTGAAATATTTGCAATTTGAATGTGAAAAGATAAATATCGGATCTATTGTCTGGCGAACTCACTTCACTTGACGAGTCCCACATTATTTTCTATTTGAAAAGGACGATGATGAGCTTTATTGTAATGGTTCATGATTTCACGGCACGAGATGGATCCATCTTAAATCCTCTGTATAAGATTGTCTGGGCCCAGGAAAATAAATCCTTTAATAGGATACATGTCTCAATTGCGTATGAGGTTAAATATATTCTCAAGGATATTATAATATCAATCGTTCAACGTTTCGCAAGAAGTGCTGCTTTACGGTAAAGAGGCTACTTAAGATAAAATTTAAATTTGATTTTGGTATTTATTTCTCAGAACTGAAGACAATATTTTAATTTCATGATTTGGCTGCCCCACTTTAACTCTGTTCTTTAAAGTTTATTCTACAGATGCTTTAATTTTCTTGATTTCCCAACGAGCTCTTCTCCCAGACTTTATCTTTCCCATTTCAATTCCAACTGATATCAATTATGGACTTGATAACAGAAAAGGTCATCCAACTCTGTATTTCCTTCATTGACGTGAATAACTTAATTTATCCTAATTCTTTGGTTGGAAGACGAAATCTTTTGTTAAACATTTATTGAATCTTGTACCTTTTCTTAACCAATCCCACATTCTTTGTTGGTGAAAGTATCTTTAAATTGAAATGGACAGTGCAACGACAACAAGCTGAGAGCGGAGAATACATCTGACAAAGAATTAAATGCACAGTGTACTTAATTCAATTGGAAAATTTCCTAATTCAATTTCGGTTTAACTGACAATGCATGCCATTGATGCTGACACTAAAAGATAAATGGATGGACCGTGGCTGCCAGCGTAAGTGATCTCTATTGCCGGAAACTATGTGGACGCTAAGAAATTCGCTTTTAAATTTGGAAGTTTATTCTCGTGGTGCAAACAAGCATATGAGATGTTTTATTTCTAATATTTAATAGCATGTAAAGTTTTTGTATGGCAGTTTATTAGCTCAAGATTTTTATAGAACTATAGACACGGTGCTCTACCTATTGTGTGAATAGGTAGGCACGCAAACATTACTTGCTTTCAGAAGATCAGCTTATGAGTTCCCAATAATAAGAAATATTATTCTTACGTACGACGATCAGCTTTCAGTGTAATTAAGGGCAAAATCAGCATTCAAATAAAAAAATTAAAGGGTCTTAGTAAAACAATTTATATTATTGAGAATTTTTGAACCAAGGACTTGAGTATCTCACTTAGTCATGGTTTTCAACTTACTTTTGCTACACAGATTGTAAGAATCAATCAAAAATTTAGGTCATACAGCGAATTCCTCCTAAAGTGATAAAATACGTTGTTTGAATTAAAATTGGCCGTTCCTTGGCATGAACCTTTGTAAATCAGCATTTTGGCTACCTCCTAGATACCTAAACAAGTTGGATAGCTAGAGCTACGCTCATTTCAGAAGGATTTTGTACTCAACTTACGGCGTGTAGACACCAATCATGAATAAACTCCAGAAAAACTTTAGCAAAATTAATAATAAATACATACTTACTTTAAAATACAAACCATTGTTACTCCATTTAAGCCTGCCGTAATGTATTCATAAAATTATTAATATCATTGACTGACTGAAATCTTAAAGGTATTTTTTTTAATCTATTTTACCTGAAAATTTGTAGAAGATCTAATTAAAATTGTAATGTCAGGTCCGATAGAAAGCTCAAACTGTTAAATTCAAGAATCTAAAGCTTCTGCAAATATAATTTAATTTTATTGAAAATTACAGAATATACGTTTCTATTATAGGACTACTTAAATACAAAATTTTAGTGAATTTACTGGGAAAAATGTCACAATTAATTTTAAAAAGGTCGAGTGAATGTTGACTTCTCAGGTATTTATTACTGTTGAACCTTCTCCGATGTCACCTATAATATGAATACCTTCATCAAATGTTTACGGGCTGTACTTGCTATGTTAAATTTTGGGGAAAATAATAAAAATTTACTCAAAATTCTCATTTAAAAAGTCATTGAATGAATTTTCAAAGATGTTCATGACATACATATGTATAAACTTCACGTGACCAAAAAATATGGTGGAGAATTTTTTTTTTTAAGGTTGGTAGTACTGTCAGTGACATCTATGTCAAATTTACATGTCAAAATATGCATTAGTGTTTGAGATACGCGTCGTTTCCGGGATGGCCTTCAGTTTTATCTTCGCTGCGGCTTGAATCTCCTCTATCGTATCAAAACAGTGTCCCCCGAGCGGTCTATTGAGCTTGCTGAACAACCAGAAGTCGCACGGCGTCAAAGCAGGTGCATACGGTGGGCGGAGCGATATGCGTTGAGTTTTTGGCGAAATGATCACGAATTACGAGTGCAGTATAGGATGGTCCATTATCGTGGTCTAAAAACCAAGAATTGTCTTTCCACAATTCCGGCCTTTCTAGGCGGGTAGCGTTACGCTGATGAAATCAAGATTAAGGAAAGATGGGCAACATATTTCAAGCACCTCCTTAATCTTCCGCACAGCTCCAGAACATCAGAGCCTATAGATGTCTGTGGAGAGCTTTCATTGGGCCCACCAACTCTGGATGAAGTTTGTTCCATCATCAAAGCCCAAAAGAATAATGAAGCGCCAGGCATTGATGAGATTCCAGTAGAGCTCATCAAATATGGTGGCAGTAGTGTTCATCAAGCTATTCACAAAGTCATCCAGTACATTTGGCAACAAGAACATATGCCGAAAGAGTGGAGCTAATCAATTATATTCCCTATCCACAAAAAGATGACAAGCTACAGTGCGAAAATTATAGAGGCATATCGCTACTTTGTACGGCGTGCACAATATTTTCTAAAATCTTAGAAAATAAAATCGGATCATACGCCAATAGTATTGTTGGGGAGTATCAAGATATTTTAAGAACAGGTCGATCGACAATAGACCAATTGTTCACTGACAAGCAAATACTTGAAAAATGCTGGGAGTTCAACATAGACGTACACTAAATTTTCGTTGACTTCAAGCAAGCATGCGACAGTATTGATCATAACGTACTGTACCAAATAATGCTTGGTTTTGGCATCCCAGCCAAATTAGCCCGTCTTACTAAAATGACAATGACGTCGACGACCTCCCAAGTCCGCATCAATAACAAACTTACCGATACCTTTGACACAAATGTCGGACTAAAGCAGGGAGATGGGCTGGCCCCATTGCTTTTCAATTTGGCTCTAGAGTACGTCATACGGAAGCTACCTGTCGATACGCGAGGTACATTACTATACAAGTCGAGCCAGGTAGTGGCCTATGCAGACGACATCAACATTTTGTCACGGTCACTAACAACTGCCAAAGAACTCTTCCTGAAACTTGACAGTGAAGCAAAACTAGTAGGGCTACAAATCAATGAAAATAAAACGAAGCTCATGACGCAGTTGAGGAAAAATACCCCAAATACACAAAATATCACACTTGGCGAATGCAGTATCGAAAATTTTAGCGAATTTGTGTATTTAGGCGCCAAAATAAAGAAAACGGGCAATGAAAGAGACGAAATACACCGAAGAATACAGCTCGTAAATGAAATATTTTATTCAGTATTAACGATCTTGAAGACCAGCTGCATACACAGAAAAACAAAGCTTCAAGTATACAAATTTGTGATAAGACCTGTGTTATGCTATGAGTGTGAAACATGGACCCTAACCCAAGCATCCGCAAATATATTGAACGCATTTGAGCGACGGGTCCTGAGACCAACGGCGAATCCGATACAACCATGAGTTGTATGAAATTTTGGACGAACCGGAGGTCTCAACGATTGTAAGACTGTGGATGCTGCAATGGGCTGGACACATGAATTGTATGGACAAACAACGGATACTCAAGAAGGTATTCGTTGGGAGAACTGAAGACCGGCGGCCAGTGGGCAAACCGAGGAAACGCTGATCGGACTCAGTCGACAAGGACAGTTCATCGCTGCTCGGATTCCGGAACCGGATGACGCGGTCAACGGACCGAGATGGTTGAAGGCACTGTTTGCAGGAAGCGAAGGCCCAAAAGGGGCTGTAGTGCTATGAAGAAGAAGGAGCGTTACGCAAACGACGCATAACGTTCAAATAATATTCTTTGTTGACTGTTTGGCCCAGCGGAAGGAATTCATAATGCACAACATCACGATAATCGAAGAAGAGAAGAGTTTGATGGTCACCCGGGACGCTCTTTGTCTTCGAAACGTTCACGGTTGGCTTGGAACTCACTATATCACTTATGAACATTTTTTTGAAGACATAGCCTCATCATCAAAGGCTTTCTGCATCATCCTCAATGTATCAGCAGCAGAAAATTGATTCCGCAAACAAAATTTAATGTAAATTCAACAAATTTCGACATCGCAAAAAACTAAAAACTCACTTTTAGCAGCTCACAAAACGACGCGTATCTCAAACACCAATGAATATTTTGACATGCAAATTATACATAGATGTCACTGACAGTACTACCAACCTAAAAAAATTATTCTCCAAATCCTTCGACGCGTGCAGTTTAAATTCAAAGGTCACATTACTTTTTGGTCACAGTAGTATCAGAGCCGATTAGAAGCGTATATTGTTCCATAGTCATGCATTGTTTCTGTTCTAGTATATTAAAACTCGACCCACCATAACTTTCTAAAATACAATTTGACGTTTTTAAAATATTCACATTAACGAATCCCACAAGTGCCCACCTGGATATCAAACTTAGATAAAGGCTTTTCCATTAAGGACATAACAATTTGGTATCTTTATATGAACGCACCCTTAAACATTTTCAATAAAATGTCAGTGTAAAAACGTTAGCTAAAGTCAACATTCTTATCATCGTAAAATTCGTGAACCAACAATTATTAAAACTCGAAATTCTGAGCCGGTAGTCGCAATTTCAAGAGCGCTTACTCCAATTTCCGGCCATAATAATCGTCCCATTTGACAGGATGTGTGTGTCATAGTGGATAAGGTCGAGTCAAAAATTTTACTGTTGGGCGTGTCAGTGCCAAAAAAAATGTCATACCGCTTGAAGCGAAGGAAATATCATAGCCGTAAAGGCAACGATTCAGTAGTATAGTGGTTAGAGTACTCAACCCATAAACTGAAGGTATCTGGTTCGAGTTTCGTTGGCCCCAACGAGACTCAGTTCAAGTGATTCTTCGGACGGACTATAAACCCGTTCAGTTATGATACGTGCTGGTTTAAAAACGGAACGTATCGCAATGGACACGGCCAAATCGTGATACTGACCATACCACCTTGTGGAGTACCGAAACATTCGATCATGATAATGAGATATCCTAGCTATCTCAAAGCGAAGTACTGCTGTAGTACTGCAAAAAAAAAACTGTGCATCGATTCAAAATGAGCCAATTTAGTCAATTCTACGTCGCTCTCAAGAATTAGGCATCGCTCAAACGACACTGTGGCGTCTTTTGCGAAATAATCTTGGCTTACAAGGTTATACATATAAAATCAGATTGAGCCAAAAGCTAAAGCCTTTTGATCATTCGAAACGCCACTTGATTATTCGAAACGCTTGAAGAAACTGAAGGATTTCATCGAAAAATCATCTTCAGTGAAAAGCTCATTTCTGGCTCATTGGCTTTGTTAATTAGCATAATATGCATTATTGGTCAGCAGCAAACCCACATATGCTTCTTGGTGCGGTTTTTCACCGGTAACTGAGCTGTATTTTTACGTGGATAAAAACGAACGTTATGTTACCGTCATAGGAAAGCGTTATAATGTTCTATTTGAAGATTATTTGTGGCAAAAACTAGATGTAATTGACATCAACCATAAGTGGTTTCAACAAGACAGTTCAACTAGCCACAAACCACGCCTCGCAATCGATTTATTTAGGCAAATTTAGTGAACGTGTTATCTCGAGAACTGTTCCAGTTGAATGGCTGCCTGATTCACGCGATCTAACGCCATTGGATTTCTTTTCATGGGGCTTTATAAAGTCACTGATCCATTCCAAAAAGCCAGCAACTTCAGACGAGCTCAAAGACAACACCCAATGCAAAATTGCCAACATTCCGGTCGAAATATGTGCCTGAAGGGTGAAAAATTGGATTCGAAAATCAACTGCTGTAAATGAGTTCATGGTGGTCATAGGACCAAAGTCGAATTTTATTCATAAAATGTAATCCCTGTACTAAATCCTTAACAAATTTGAACTCAATATCTCAAATGTTTCGGTGTTTTATTAATAGATTAAATTGTTATATCTTTAATGGAAAACCCTATATTTGTAGTTGTTGTGCCCATGGAGAACTACCTCTATGATTTTTTCTCAGGTTATTGGTCTGCAGATGTCCAATGGCAATAAAACACAGAAACATTTGAGATATTGAGTTCAAATTTGTTAAGGATATAGTGCACGGATTCCATTTTATGAATAAAACTCGGCACAACTTTTTCTTGGTCTTCCGTTTCAGTTGCCTACTTCACTATCGATATTTATTACTTATAGTTTAATAGTTATATCTTAGCCATACCTTACATTTAATCCGTCATTTGATTTAGTTTAATGAAAAAAATTTCAGCAGCCACATCTTTACATCCTAAAAATCTCGAAATTACGACTCCTTTCAGTCGTTTGAATTTTTTTCGACTATGAACCATTCATTAACCAGAAACTTCTGAGCTGATCACAAAATTTCATGACTGTATCCTCTCTGATTCCTGAGAAAATTTGCTGTGACGTACTGTCACAGGCAGACAGGTGAACAGACAAATACTGATATGAATAGAGTGCTGTAAAAAAATGTTTTTTTTTCCTAACCTAAAATAAGATCCACAAAAATTAAATTTATCTGCTTCTAAGCCAAAGATATATATATATATATATATATATATATATATATATATATATATATATATATATATATATTATATGTATATATATATATATTTATATATATGTATATATATATATATATATATATATATATATATATATATATAAATATATATATATATAAGGTGCGTTCCAAAATAAAAATAGAAACGACAGGAGCTTTGTTCTGACAAATGCGAGTTTATTTATCCAAAATATTCTCCTCCGGCCTCGATACACTGTTTTGCGCGATCCAAAAGCTTTTCGAAAGAGTGTTTCAGGTCATTTACCGGAATGTCCTTCAGGATGTCGGTGCAAGGCTTTTGGATGCCCTCTACGGACGCAAAGCGTTTTCCTTTCATGGCCAAATGTAATAGGAATAGGTAGAAGTCATTAGACGAATATGGTGAGTGATTAATGGTTAAAATGCGATCTCTAGTCAAAAACTCAGTCACAAGAGTGGCTCGATGAGATAGTGCATTATCATGCAATGAGCGCCAGCTCCCTCCTTCACAGTATTCAGGCCGAATTCGACGAATGCGATACAACAAACGCTTCAAAACGCCAAGATAGAAAATTGGATCGACGGTTTGTGGACAATCCCTTGGAATCAAATGAGCATCGCCTTGATTTTTGACTTCTCCAAATTGGAGTTTTTGAGTGTTGACTCGTCTGGGGCCTTCCGTTTGGCATTTTGACGCTTGGTTTCGGGTCCATATTAGAAACACCACGTTTCATCACCAGCTAAAATGTTGTAAAGGAAGTTCTCGTCTTTTCTCTTTAATGATGTCTTTCAAATGTTGAATTCTGAGCAATTTTTGGTCATCTGTTAGCTTGTGCGGAACAAAACGTGCACAGACCTTTCGCAAGCCCTAACAATCGGTTAAAATGGAATAAATCGACGTTTTGGAGATATTCAACTTCGATTGCATGAATTTCAATGATGATTTTGGCCCATTTTTGATAAATTCACGCACGATTTCGATGGAGTTTTCCGTGATCACTGATTTTCATTTATGTCCGCATGACCATCTCCGAAACGTGTAACCCGCTCATGAACTATGGCACGAGATAGGCAATAATCGCCATAAACTTGTTTCATCAATTCAAATGTTTTGGTGAACGGTTTACCGATTTTGTACCAAAATTTGTTATTAGCTCTTTATTCGAAATACATTTTTTACCAATCACACAAACATACAGTCACTATAGACGCAATAACCTCGCTTTCACTGAACCGAATGTCACCAAACCTTCACTGGAAATCAGGGAGGAATGTAGCTTTCCAACGCACTATCTCATTTAAATATGGTGCCACCAAAAATGACAAAGGTCTCGTTTATCTTGGAACAACCTTTGTATATATTGGATAGTCCTTAAAATATGGAGCCTTTTCTGCCACTAGATGGTATTCGTTGCCATATATCGGGCAATACCAATCAGATTGAGTCAGACTGACATGCGTTTGAAAGGTGATATTCCAGCCCATAATTTTTATGCAGACAGTTTTGTATTGCGTCAAAAGTTGTAATAATTAAAAATGAGTGGAATTTCTGAAAAAATTCGTTTTATTTTACGATATCACTACGATCAAGGTGAGAATGCATCGCATGCTCGTGAAAAAATTTGAGGTATCTACAGTTGAGATACTTCATCAAAAGCCAAAGTCAAGAGATGGTTCACTTGCTTTCGTTCTGGAAATTTTGATGTCAAAGATGCACATCGCTCAGGTCGAGCAATCTTTTCAATGATTGAAATCTTACAAACAATTGCAGAACACCAACACATATGCAGCCATAACATTGCTAAGGAACTGAATATCCATCACCAAATAGTTTTGAATCCTTTTGCGTAAGGCTGGATGCAGTAAGAAGCTCGACGTTTGGGTGCCGCAATTGTCCATGGCGCAGGAGCGCAGTGGCCAGCAAATAGGGCTGGTTCGTGAAATTAATCATTCGTCAAATGCGTCTTCCAGTATATCAATTAAATCCTGCACTGTGTGGTATGTGGCGCCGTTATGCTAAAAGAACATATCAGCAGTATTAATCCCTTCCGATTGAGGCACCAAAAAGATTGTAATCATATCGCTGTGTCACACACCGTTCGGACCATCCTCATTTTTGAAAACATATGGATCAGTTATCCCGTCGGTCCATCAAACGAATCAATTCTCTGGACATAACGATGTTTTGATAGCTACTTTTGGATCATCATTGCTCTAAATGCAGGAGTTCTGTTCATTGACGCAGTCGCCTTACCAAAAGTGTGCTTCATCCCGGAACTGTTTTTCAAAATAAAGCGTGAGTCGATTAGTGATGAATTGTCGAACAGAAATACCTAATTTTAAAACAACTGAAAACTTTGGCGTCAATAATCACCAATAACAGTATTGCCAATTTCAAGTTCTCAACGTCTAAGAAACGTCCTTTATTTCCACGTATACTTTTTGTACGGCAACAGGAAAACATTTCCCGTTGCTGGTAAGCTACATATTTGTTTTAGTTTATGTTATATCCGATTAGAAAGAAATAAAAATCAGATGGTAAAGGGTGGTCCAACCATAATACACGATGTTAATTGTGAGTCACATCTTAACGTCATGTTTTTCGCCAATTGACATTTCTTCGTTTCAGTGCTCGACAAATTTAACCATGGGGAGGTACACAATTGAGTAGCACAATAGCGTTGTTGAAGCCTTTTACGAAAATGGGCGTTCAAATCAAAATGTATTTCGGGCACTTCGTGGTTTTTTGGTCAGCATAATCGACCAAATGTGTCCACAATCGGGTAAATTGTGCAAAATTTTAGCAAACCAGGTCTGTAGGAAATGTTGAATCACATGTGCACGCTCGCCTTGTTCGTTCTGTGGAAAATATTGCTGTTGTTCGCGATAGTGTGGCGGAAGAGCCGTCAACCTCGACTCGTCGTCGTGGCCAACAATTGAAAATCTCACAAACATCACTGCTGTGAATTTTGAATTAAGATTTGCATTTGCACGCTCACAAGGTTCAATTTACTCAAGAACTGAAGCCTACTGACCATTTCAAAGGTCGACAACACGCCAAATGGTTGGTTTAGCAGACAGAAGGGAATAGTGACTTTACAAAGAAAATCATCTTCAGCAACGAGGCACACTTTCACCTCAGTGGATTCGTTGACAAGCAGGATTGCTGCATTTGGGCAAAAGAGAATCCATGAGCGATGGTTGAAAAGCCAACGTTTCCACAAAGAGTGACTGTTTGGTGCGGTTTATGGACTGGTGGCGTGATCGGGCCGTACTTCTTCGAAAATGAGGATGGCCAAGTAGCTACCGTGAATGGTGTTCGCTATTTCAAGATGATAAAGGTCTTCTTGCGGCCAGAAATTGAGGTTATATACCTGGACGATATTTGGTTTCAACAAGATGGTGCCACTTGCCACATAGCCAACGAAACAATGGCTCTTTTGCGCGAGAAATTCAGTGGCTGTGTTATCTCACGTTGTGTCAATGTTAATTGGCCGCCACGATCATGTGATTTGACACCATTGGGCTTCCTTCTCTGGGGATATTTAAAAGAAAAAGTGTACGTCAATAAGCCAAGAACAATTCAAGAGCTAAAGGATGAGATAATTCAGCACATTAACGACATTGAACCTCATTTATATCGCAGAGTCTTTGAAAATATGAACTATAGCATAGAAGTATGCCACCTTAGCCGCGGCAAACATTTGGGTGATATTTTTTTTCACGCATAATTGTCATAAATCTTTCTATTATAATCAAAATATTAACATAATTTTCTTAAAACTTTTTGTTTTATTTACAATTAAAATTTATTTCACGCCTTTCTAGGACGTCAAGTCTTGGCTCTTTCTTTTGTTTATGTAGCAATGTCATAGAGATTGTCATAGCATCAGGCCCGTGTGCGTGCTTTTGTAGGTGTGCCGCACAATTTGAGTCTGCCTTATTGTGTAAGAAATATCGTAAATGCCCTTTGTATCTTGTTGTTAGTTTCCGTGATGTCCTACCTTTGTATATGTTACTATGTCGCAGTCCTTGCACGTCCGTTTTTATATGCTGGTGTTCTCACATAATAAAGGGTTTTCCAATAAGAGGTGTTATTTTGAATAGCCCGCTATTTCGGTAAATGTCACTATTTTAGAAGCTATCATTATGAAATATGACAAGTAGAAACTACGCCATCAATAAAAATGGAACGATGCATGCTTCAACAATACATTGTAATTATTAAATTCACTATAAAAATGGTGGCAGAGACGGTTCGTAAAACTCGAACATTTTTGGGTCGTCGTGAAATTTTGGACCGCAATACAGAAGATGGTGGAAAAATTCGATCTGTTGGGACAAATTAGTGATGTGAAGAATAAAACCCGTGCACGTCACTCAAGAACAGCCGAGAATATTGCTGCTGTAGCCGAAAGTGTTGAAGGAAACTCAGGTTTGCCCATTCCTCGTCGTCCCTTGGAATCATGCATTCCACAAACGTCATTACGCCGTATTTTGCATAAAGATTTGGGTCTTAATGCTTATTAAGTTCAGTTAACATAAGAACTCAAGCCGGTCGATCATCAACAATGTCGTGTCTTTGCTGATTGGGTCCTTGAAATGCATGAAAATGATCCGGGATTCCATCGAAAAATTATCCTGAGTGATGAGGCCCATTTCCACCTCGCCGGCTTCGTCAACGTGCAAAATTGTCGCATCTGGGGCTCGGAAAGCCCAAGAGTTATTGTTGAAAAGCTTCTCTATCCTCAACGTGTGACTGTTACGGTGAATGGATTGCGCTATCAAGAGATGATTAATGATTTTTTATGGCCGGAATTGGATGTTTTTGATCTGAACAACGATTACTTTCAACAAGATGGCACTACGTGCAACACAAGCAACGAAACCATTGATCTTTTACGGGAAAAGTTTCCGGACCGTGTTATCTCTCAAAGAGATGATGATAATTGGCCACCGAGATCTCGTGATTTAACATCTTGTGACTTCTTCCTTTGGGGTCACGTGAAAGAGAAGGTCTACGCCAACAGTCTAGGTTCAATTCAGGACTTCAAAGATAGAATTCGTGAGGCTATCGAGAACATAGGGCAGCCACTTTGCGATTTTGTTGTAGGAAATTTCATGAAAATGATATGGTCCTATAAGCGGGGTCGTGGTAGTCATTTGCCTGAAGTTATTTTTCACTATTAACGGGATCTATAATAAAATAAACATCCGATCCTTTATATTAAAAAATGGCATTTTTCTTGTAATATCAAAATAACACCTCTTATCGGAGAACCATATATATATGTATATATATATATATATATATATATATATATATATATATATATATATATATTTATATACAGGAGAACTTTAAATTGAAATAAACCTTAGAAAAATGTTTTGCATGTTCATAAAATCGGCGTTATTTTCGAAGCAAATCAGCCTGTATCTCAACCATAATGCGTTGAATGTTGGTTTCTAAGTGCTCAATTGTGTCTAGCTTATTCGCTTAGACATTCGACTTTACATATTAGACATTCGACTTTACATATCTCCTGTCAAATCACACGAACGCGGAAGCTAGCTAACAGGGTTGGTGCGTAAAAATTAATCGTTCGTCAAATGCGTCTTTCACTATATTAATTGAATCCTGCACTGTGTGATATGTGGCACCATCCTGCTGAAACAACATATTAGCAGTATTAATGCCTTCTAGTTGAGGCACCAAATAGATAAAAATCACATCTCTGTATCACGCACCGTTGACTGCAATCTCGTGACCATAATTATTTTTGGAGACATATGGACCAGTTATCCCATCGACCCATAAATCAAATCAAACGGGGACTTTTTCTGGATATAAGTATGTTTTGATAAAGGCTTGCGGATCATCATTGCTTCAAATGCAGCAGTCCTGTTCATGGACGCACTTATTTTACCAGAAGTATGCTTCATCACTGAACTGTTCTTAAAATATAGGGTGACTCGATTCGTGATGAATTTTCAAACAGAAATAATTTCAAAACGAACGAAAACCTTGACATCGGTTGTCACTAAAAACATTATCTTCTTTTTTAAGTTCTCAACTTCTAAGAAATGCTCTTTATGTCCACGTATACCTTTTGTGTGGCGATAGGGAAACATTTCCCACTACTGGTAAGCTATGAGGTGTGACGCTTGTGGTAAGCCTGCGACCTTAAAATTCCATTCCTCTTTCCCGGCATCCTTCGCCTTTTCACTGATGTATTTATCATTGCTCTAGCTTGTTTAGTTCGCCTGCTGTGTCTTGTTGAGTAGACGTGTGTTGGTTGCGCTCGTTACGGAAATGGAGAAACGAAATCAAGAACAATGCGTCGCACCAGATTGGGTGAAACAGTTTCGGAAACGTACGCTAAAATTGGATACTGATAGTACTCTTAGTTGGGCTCATGTATTTTGATGGCATAAAGAGTTTAAGGAGGGGCGTGAAAGCGTGGAAGACGAGGCGCGGAGCGTAAAGCCAGTTGAAGTACGGAGTGATGCAAATACGCTGCGTTTGCACGCCTTAATCCGTGATGATCGGCGCGCAACAGTTCGAATGTTGGGCTTGGAACTGGGTATGAACCGTGAAATAGTCAGACAAATCTTAATCAACGATTTTGGGATGAAAAAGTTGTGCGCGAAGATGGTTTCAAAGAACATTTCTGAGCACTTTTTTTTTGTTCCCTCGAACAAAATCAGTGGTCAAAGGAACCCATTTTGAGTCGATTACGGATACTCAGGCGGCCGTGATGAGGGTACTCACGGACGTCCCAGTCAAAGCGTTCCAGAAATGTTACGAAGCATGGAAAATGCGCTGGAATCGTTGTATCGCAGCCCAAGGAGACTACTTTGAAGGAGATAGCAGAGTTGTAGAATAATTTTTAAATATACGGTTTTCATAAAATCAGTCTCATTACTTACGCCCTCTCTATTAATTAATTGTGGCCGTTTTTTGAATTGCTTGTTGCAATTCACTTGATTGCTGCCAGCACAGAGCCAAATTGAGTATTTGGTCAGATTTTAGCACCTCATGATAAACTATTCCCTTCCAATCACTCCATACATACAGCATAACCTTATTTGGTGTCAATCCAGGCTTTGAATTCGCTTGTAATGAGCACCTTTTTTTTGAACAGGATCTTTTTTGAACAATATTCTCGTATCTTACCCATTTTTCATCGCCCGTAACGATTTGCTTTAAAAATGGCTCAATTTAGTTGCGTTTTATTAACATTTCACAAATGGAAATTCAGTCGATTAAATTTTTTTGTGTTAAATCATGCGGCACCCAAGCGTCGAGCTTCATTGTGTATCCAGCCTTATACAAATGGTTTGAAACTGTTTGGGGATAGATACTCAATTCCTTAGCAATGTCATGGCTGCTTATGTGTCGGTCTTCTTTAATTTTATGTAAGGTTTCATCGACATTTTTAGTGATTGGTCGACCTGAGCAAGGAGCATCTTTTACATCAAAATTTCTAGAACGAAAGCGAGCGAACCATCTCGTGGCTGTGGGTTTTGATAATGTTTCTTGACTGTACGAGTAGATGCCACAAATTTTTTTCACGAGCCTGCGATGCATTCTCACCTTGATCGTAGTGATATAATAAAATATTACGAAGTTTTTCAGAAATTTACCTCATTTTCAAATGAATACAACTTTTGACACGAATGATGAAATACAAAACAGTACGTATGAAAATTGTAGACTGGAATGTCACCTTTCAGACACATGTCAGTTTCACTCAATCTGATTAGTATTGCCCGATATATAATAACGAACACCATCTAGTGACAAAAAGGCTCAATACTTTTAAGACTATCCAATATCTACTGGCTAGTTCAGTGTTGATTACTTGTTGCTCGAATTATTTGTTGTGGTTTATGTTTCATTTGTTGTATTTCAGTCCCTTATCTAACAATTCTATTTCCTCTGTCCTAAAAGGCATGTCTGTCAAATTTACAGTCCATGAATAGAAGACTCTGTTTGTTGGTGCGGTTATTGTGTTTTATTTTTTCATCATTTTGTCAAGTTTCTTTGTCATGGTCTTGTATTTAGTTTTGAACTGATTATATGGGGGTTTGAATAGATCTTGTGATTTAACACATTGCGACTTCTTACTTTGGGGCCACGTGAAAGAGGAGGTCTAAGCCAACAGCCCAGCATCGATTCAAGACCTCAAAGATGGAATTCGTGAGGCTATCGAGGACATAGGGCAGCCACTTTGCGATTTGGTTATGAAAAATTTCATGAAACGGATGTGGCCCTTTACCTGATGTAGTTACTACTGTTAACGGCGTACCTTTTTTTATAATGAAATAAACATTTGATCATTTATATTGAAAAATGGTATTTTTCTTTTAATATCAAAATAACACCTCTTATTGAACAACCCTTTAAATGTTTTATTTCACATCAGTGAAGAATTGTAGACAGTTTTTATAGTTTTAGTTGATTGTAAGGGTGAATGTAGTAGTTACTGGTTCATTTCCTCCTTTTTTATGGAGATTGTTCTTGTTTCGTTTTACTTTTCATTAACAAACACTGCGGATATTAATCGTAGCATATTGTTTTTTGAAATAAAAAACATAAATTTTAGCTTCCTTTTATACGAAATACGATCATTTTTTCAACAGATTATTATTATTAATGCCATTTCAACATATTGTTTAGTTTTGAAAGTAAACGTATAAATTTGAGATGGAGATAGATGGAGTAATTTTAGTTTCAGTGTAGAATCGGGATGACTTCTATTAGGTCTTATTGGTTGGAGGATATGGAAATCAAACACGTAGGTGGAAGGAAAAGTTTCCGGCGTGACCAAGAGATAGCGCCACTAGGTCTACTTTTGAAGCGGCTTATTACAGTACCATTCCTATCTAGCTTGTATGTACAGTTTCAGCCCAATCACTACGTTAGTTTGCGTTTGAGAGCACATTGCGCGAGACGCTTCCATTGTTTTCGTGAAAATGAAAAAAATGGAAAAACATGCTATCATCAAATACTTCTATTTGAAAGGTTTAACACCAAAACAAATAAAATAACAGATGGATTCAACACTAGGAGACTCCTCCCTATCACATTCTACTATTAAGCAGTGGGTTTCTGAGCACCTCTGGGTAGCCTCACTCAGAACGCCCCGTTGAGGTCACAACTTCAGAAATGATTAAGAAAATCCATCAAATAGTGTTGGAAGACTGCCGGTTGAAAGTACATGAGGTGGCTGAGACCTGTAAGATGTCAGCTGAACGTGTGCGAAATATTTTGCCCAACCATTTGAGCATGGAAAAGCTGTATGCAAGGTGGGTGCCGCGTTTGCTAACGCTCGACCAAAAACTGATTCTAAAGAACATTTATACCGGCAATTTGGCGCTGTATAGGCGTAATCCAAACGGTTTTTTGCGTCAATTCGTAGCTGTTGATGAGACTTGGATCCACCACTATACTCCTGAAAATAAAGAACAAACAAAACAGTGGGTTGGAAAAGGGGAACCAACTCCAAAGAAGGCAAAAACAATTTCATCGGCAAACAAGGTTATGGCTACTGTTTTTGGAACGTGAGAGGAATTATATACATTGAATACCTTGAAAAGGGTAAGACTATTACTGGTCAATACTACGCTGTTATTGCAACCTTTAAAGGACGAGGTGCAAATTAAACGACCTCATTTGGCGCAGAAAAAAATTTGGTTTCATCACGATAACGTACCAGCGCATGTTGCCATGTCCAAAATCCACGAATTGAAATTTAAACTGATGCCACATTCTCCCTGCTCTCCAGACTTAGCCCCCAGCGACTATTACCTGTTTCTTAACCTCAAAAATGGCTTGGCGGTAAAAGATTTAAAAGCAACGAAGAAGTTATCAAAGCTGTAAATCAGTATTTCGAGGAGCTTGACGAATTTACGTTTAAAACTGGTATAACTAAATTAGAACACCGTAATGAGAAATGTATCAGTGTTGATGGAGATTATGTTGAAAAATAAAGGAAAAAAATTGAAAAACATTGTTTGAGTTGGTCAGGCTGGAAACTTTTCACCCCATTTACTGGTGAAACAAAGAAAGTTCTCATTTTTATGGTGGACAATATCTTAGACTAAAATCTTTCGGAAAGGATGTTAGCATTTAGTTATGGTAAGCCGCAGTAGCGAAGTTAAACTTTAATACACGTTCATGTGAAATTCATGCAATAATTTTTTTTTGTATAACCTAGCCCAGAAACCGAGTTTCAATAGATTTTGAATGAAAGCATTTGCTTCTTAAAAGGATCAAATAAAAAACTTTTAGAAAAAAAACCAACTTCAAAATACATTAAAACGATGAGATAGATTTCATTGAAGCGGAGCTAAATATTTTCCCCGTTCCAAAATAATGAGGTAAAAATCACTAACCACCGTTAACGAAATGGGGAAAAACTGATATGATACCGCCTCCACTAAATTTATTCATCGTTTTCAGAGCACTTTGAAGTCATTTTTTGATTCATTTTTTCATTTATTTGGTTTATTGACAATGTTTCATGGGTATCACTTTTGAAGCTTCCAAAATAAGTTGTAATAAACTATAGATAGACAGGTAGACCGCGACTTCCTAGAGTTTTTGTAGTCATTGAACTGAAGCTTTAAAAAGCCAAAACATATAGGAATAAAAATAATAAGCTTGTTACTTATTGAATTGGGTTGAAGGATGGTTTCAACAGTAAACCCTTTTTCAAGGATGTACAAGCACCAATATCTGAAGTGTAACCATTATTAAATTAGAAACTGCCAAAATATACCGGATCTTAATTCGCTCTCGAACATTTCTGGATAAAAGTAATTCATGGAGAGTTTGTCTTTATTTTTATCATATTGCCATTGTTGCAGAAATATCCATGGCTAAAAGCGTCAATAAGCAATATAGTAAAGAAGTTTCTATTCAGGCCGGAATTTAAACTTCAAATCGTTTAACTGAAATTCAAACATACTAAATCCCTCCAACTACGGTTAGTCGTCTCTAAAATAAAAATTAAGAAATCCTGCATAAATCGTTGTCATACACTCAACTTTGCAGAAAAATAAAGTGTTTCAATTCAATTCACTCCACATGCCATTAATCCATGTTAGAAACCCGAGCACATACGAGCGATAATAATAACCGCGGTAACAAGTGTGTGTGATTTTATTCCCCGAGCACAAAAGTTCAGAAGCGAAAGAAAACAACCATTGTCCTTAACGTCTAGCATAACATAATAGTAAAACTTTCTACTACATACATAATGTGTCCTCATAAACATTTATGCAGTCATGAAAGCAAACATAACGCTGTGTCTAACAAGTACACTCGGCAAAGTAGTCGCAAGGAAAAGAAGTGTGACTTGTTATTCATTCCAGCGTAATGAAGAAAATCGCTGAAATCCTTAGCACAAACGGAAGAAAAGTGAGATTAGTGGGAATGCGTGTAAGAGTGTGAAAATGGAGTATCTTGCCAACGAATTCTCTGCTAAAGAGAATGAAAAGCGGTTTTCATTGTCCTGGCGGCCATAAAGGTGGGACATAAGAGTAACGCATAGCGGGCATAATCACGACAACATTTTTATTACTGTTAAGGATCCTTGTTTATTTGTAAAGTAGCTTGCGATTTGCTTTAATTCTAGCACTTTCCACTTGGTCTATTTTTGTTCATTTGAACACTTTATTCAATTCATGCCAGGGACCTTTGCCATTTCCATTTATTTTGCATTATTTGGATATAGATGCGTGAATGTTAATGGTTGGATTTGAAAAAGAAAGAGCTTCCAGTACACTTCAAATACCCTACGTGGGTTGGTGTTATTTGAAACAGCCAAAGCTGTTATCATACCGCAGGGATTTCATGGAAAACGCTTAAACGATTGTGTTTCATATTTTATACCTCCCAACAAATAGATGACGTACACACTTTAAAAGGGATAATTTATTCCTTTTGAGCACCTACTCCTTTTGAAAGCACAAATGATGGGAAAAGCTGGGAAGTTTTTAATGCTACACATCTCAAAAGCTGAGTGTATAGTATATGCATACTTATGGGTAATGACAAAATAACAGAAAATGCAGATACACAAAGGGAAAGAAAAATCGGAAACCTCTATATAGTAAAGTTAAATGTGAATGTAGCAAACTTTAAAGCGAGCTTTACACTGATGGCGCAGGTGTGTAACTGTATATATAAATATTTCTCGAATCACATATGCTATAGTAAGCACCGGAACAAGTTACTGAACGTCGAAATTTCATTCCAATTTTACCAAAGATAATCGAAATGAGAGATCTTGAAAGGAAAGCTGCAAAACAGGCACCATCGAAGTTTAAATTGGCCTAACTTTGCTAATAACAGTATAATCTGAGAATATCATATTTTTCCTATGAATCGCAACAGAACCCTTAAATTCAATGCTAGTCAACATTGAGGTTGTTGAATCTAAGATCTTTATATTCTGTAAGTCTATAAAAATTGAACAGTACTTATGGAAGCTGTGGCCACTTTAATTTTCGGTAATTTCAACAATATACTGATTTTAATCGGTTTTCAACTAAATGGACGCTGTAATTTTCACCAGATCTTCTCAGAATCTTTAGATTAGATAAACAGCCATAAAAGCCCGTTTAAAGTAGCGTAATAATGATTGTTTTTAAACAGAATGTTTGATGACCATGTCAATGGGTTTTTTGAGTTAATTTACTATTGATGTCTGCAAAGTTAGGACAAAACCGTTCTGACAGACGCAGATTTGTTTCGACTCAACTTAGTATCTCAACATCTACTTATACTGAAAATCTAATTATCCACATGAACCTTAAATTATACTTGGAATCAATTATAAAATTTTCGAGTCAATCCATTTCTCTGCTAGACCGTACTCGTCATCTGCTAACTCATCAAATATATTAAAAAAATTTCCATTTTGTGGTTTTTAACCCATTAAAACCACAAAATTTGTGATTGACGTAATTTCTCCACAACATTTTTTTTAAGTTCAAAGGTCAAGATACAATTTCTTCTAAGGTAGTGAACTCTTCTAAGCAATTTTTTCTTCCGTTTTTCAATAAATCAGGAGTAAGTGAAAAGTTCATTGCCTTATCTGAAATTGAATTAATTTGAACTCCTCGTTTATTGCTCCGGGCAAAACTGCTTCCTAAGCATGAACTGGAGCCATAATATTCAAATAAACTCCCACACAAACAATAACTTGAACGTGTGAATTTTCATAACTCAAATAAGATCTCAATAGCTACACAGTCACGCATTCTTGCAAACCAAAGGGGAAACATCAATAAATCATGAATTGGATAACGCTATACTACAAAGAAGGATATAGCATTCATCAGCTCCTCCGGTGTGCGAGTAGGGCAATGTATGTATCGGGTTCAACAGCTCTGCGATTGTGAAGGTGTCTCGTTTAAAAAGTCCTTGAGCTCCTTTGACCTACATCCATTCTGCCCTGGATACGAATGGGAAATTGAAGAAGCAGCCACTCCAATATTCATTTAGAGGGGTTCAATTATGAGATTGATTCCAAGATGTGCGGTTTGTTGAGAGAATCCAAACGGAGCCAAATTGAATGGATGCCGTTTGTTAAGGGTATTTAGGTTGAATAGTAAGAGCTGAGATAATTGAGGCCGTGATTGATTGGTGACTTGTTGAAGATGCTACTTAGCTCATCAAAAGTGGACTTTTGTGACAATTAGTGGGAGATTATTGTATGCAATGGGCTCAAGGACGGTCTGCGTGTATTAACATGTGGTTATGGTATTCAGTTATTCATCATAAGTTTTTTGGAAATCGTCTGAGCGAAATTATCTGTTAAAAGAAGGTTTTTGTGGAATGAACGGTTGAATTAAGCAGCAATAATGTAGCATGCATATATTCATTTGTTCCATGGAAAGATTATGAAAAGAAACTATTTATTTTAATCTTTATACTTGCAACTAGTTAATCATGATCTTGTATTGTTGATATTGTAATACAGGCAAATTCAAATCCCCATAACTTCGTTAAATATTATTGGATCTACATATCAGAAATCGTTGAGGTTCATTAGGCTTATAAACAGCCGTCGATGTATAATTTCATTGAAATTGAGGGTATCCTCCCCTATTTTTTCACAAGAAAAGGCAAAATTGATAAATCATACAATTACTAACAATGTTTTGAGAATTTCAACTTCTTAAGTCTTTGTCATTTTTTACTCATAAAAACGACCGCCACAATTTTTGTCAGATTTGTTGGCCCATATGTATCCGATTGCGAGGAGGGAAGCATTTTTTTTTTGTGTCTTGACTACCCTATTATCAATATTGAATTTTCAATGATGAGTTTTCACAAAATTCAGCAAGATATTTCGTTTGATAACTTTTTTGAATATCTCCGATGCAAAAAAGTGTTGAGGAGTCCTATCCCTATCTGAGAAGACCCCGCTTAAAAAGCTTTGAAATTTTTTACGACTACGGAACTGTCATTAACCAGAATCTTTTATACTGCTCACAAAAATTCATGAAAGTTTCTGCTCCAGTTCCTGAGAAAACTTGCTGTAACGCATGGATGGACAGACGGATGGATAGATGGGCACCGATATTAATAGGGTGTTGTAAAATTTTTTTTACAAAACCTAAAAAAAGATCCATGATATTAGATTTATTTGCTTCTGAAGCAAGTACAGTAGATCCTCTCACAAACAGTAATTCGCATAACGAGCAAAATTAAATATGAAGAAGTTGCTCGCTGGACGAGCGACATCCCGAATAACGAGTTACGTAGAAAGGGGAAGCCCCCTTTTCCCGACACTCATCTATGTATAAGCCGGAATTTCTGCGCCAATGCATTAGTCTGTGTGTAGCACTCGGTGTGCTAGCGTATTGTTTTCGTGTGTGATCACCCGTTTTTACTAATTTTGTATTCAGACAATATTCGTAATTTTTTTATATGCAACGTTTAATAACCAGTGTTAAAATGCCTTCGAAGAAAAAATCACAAAAGAGCAATAATAAGAGGGAAAAAATAACTGTTGAAATGAAACGTAAAATCATTGAAAAAGCGAGAAGAAAGTGTTAGCGTGACTGATCCAGCGCGAACATACAATCGGTCACCATCAACAACTGCACTATTCTCAAGAGCAAAAAAAAAATTAAGGAGATGGATGCTTCAAAGGGAGTCGCAAGAATACCTACAAAACGGTTACGTATTCTTGATGATGTTGAGAGGTTGCTTCTAATATGATCAACGAGAAGCGATAACAAGGCGACACTATTAACGCAAACATTATTTGTAAGAAGACGTAAGTTACTTTCGCTTACCTCGTTAAGAAAACATCAGGTTCATCTACTGCCGAAAAAAACTGCAATTCAAGGGAAGTTATGGATGGTTCAAGCAGTCTAAGCGAAAAACCGGCCTCCACAGCGTTGTGAGCCATGGTGAAGCAGCAAACTCTGATATAAAAGCAGCAGAGAACATCATCAGTGACTTCAAGAAGCTCATAGATCTTGGAAGTTACATGCCACAATAAGTTTTTAATTGTAACGAGTCCAGTTTCTTCTGAAAAAAATGCCAACGCAAACCTATATAACAGCAGAAGAGAATGCATTGCCAGGCCACAAGCCAATGGAAGGCCGCCTAACGCTGCTATTTTGTGCCAATGCAGGCGGCGATTTGAAAACCAAACCACTGCTTGTTTAACATTCAAAAACTCTACGGACTTTTAAGAAGTGTAATATCCAGAAGAGCAGACTAAATGTGATCCAACGAGGAGGCCTGACATATTCACAGAGTGGATCAATGAAGTGTTTGGTCCATCCGTAAAAAATATTTGCTTGAGATGAATTGCCCTCTCCATTGCTTGCTTGTTATGGACAATGCACCCGCCCATCTTTCAGGCCTACAAGATGATATTAATGAAGAATTTAATTTCATTAATATGCAGTGTGCGCCTCTCAACACTACTCCGCTACTCCAGCGGGTTATTTCTAACTTTAAAAAACGCTGTACTAAAACACTCTTCGAGCGTTGTTTTGAAGCTACCGAAGAGACAAATCTCACTCTTAGAGAGTCCAAGATGATTGACAAGGCTTGAGAAGGTATTACCAAGAGGACCCTCACTTCTGCTTGGAAAAAACTTTGGCCAGAGAGTATTGTTGGATGTGATTTTGAAACAGTACTTGTAGAGTCTATTGTTATCGAGATAGTGTCATTGGCCAATATCATGGGGCTCGAGGTGGCCAATAGCAACATTGAAGAATTTGTGGAAGAGCACAGTCAAGAGTTGACCACCGGAGAATTTATAGAATTACATCACGCCAAGAAATCATGAAGGAGACCTTATTAATGGAGGAGGAGGGGGAAGTAGCAGAGCAACAATTTTCTAGCGCAATTATAGAAATGCTGAAAGCATGGAAAACCGTTGCATTATACATTGAGAAGCATCACCCTAAGAAAGAGGTGGCTATTTGTGTTAAAAGTTTATTCAATGATAATGCTGTGACACATTTTTGGCAAATTTTGAAGAATCGGCAAAAAAATAAATGTCTTTGGAGCAGTTTTCTAGTTGAAAAGGATTGATTATTTGTCATAAGTACATATTTTTATTTGTGTTTTTTGTTTTAAATCTAAATTACCTTCGAAGTTGTTACTCTTCTTAACGATTCATAAGTTATTTTATTTGAATTAATCTTAATCGATTTTTTTCTAAACTGATTATTTTTCAGCACGAAACGCATTATCGTATTTTACATTGATTTCCATGGGAGAAATGTTTCGTTTAAAGAGTATTTCGCTTAGCCAGTAAGATTCTGGAACGAATTATGCTCGTCATTAGAGGTTCCACTGTATATATAAATATAGATATAGAGGTATATATATACATACATAAATATATATATATATATATATATATATATATATATATATATATATATATATATATATATATATATATATATATATATATATATATATATATATATATATATACATAAATATATATAAATATATACATACATAAATATATATATATATATATATATATATATATATATATCTATATATATATATATATATATATATATATATATATATATATATATATATATATATATATATATATATTTGTATGTATATATATAATAGTTTAAAAAGTATTGAGCTTTTTTGTCACTAGATGGTGTTCGTTGTCATATATCGGACAATACTAATCAGATTTCAGTCTACAATTTTCATACAGACAGTTTTGTATTTCGCCATTCGTGACAAAAGTTTTATTCATTTAAAAATGAGAGAAATTTCTGAAGTGATTCCTTATATTTTACAATATTAGTACAATCAAGAGAAGAAGGCATCGCAGGCTCGTGAAAAAATGTGTGGTGTCTACGGTCAAGATACTTTATCAAAAGCCACAGCCAAAAGATCAGGGCGACCAATCACTGAAAAAGTCTATGAAACCTTACATAAAATTGAAGAACACCAACACATAAGCAGCCTTGACATTGCTGAGGAACTGAATATTCATCATCAACAATTTTTGAACCATTTGCGTAAGGCTGGATACACAAAGAAGCTTGACGTTTGGGTACCGCATGAATTAACACAAAAAAATTTGATCGACCGAATTCCCATTTGCGAAATGCTAGCAAACCGCAACAAAATCGAGCCATTCTTGATGCAAATCATTAAGGGCGATGAAAAATGGGTAAGATACAAGAATGTCGTTCGAAAATGATCATGGTCAAAAAAAAGTGAATCAACACAAACGACTTCAAAGCCAGGATTGCCACCAAATAAGGTTATGCTGTGTGTATGGTGGGTTGTTTCCATCATGACAATGCCAAGCCATACACATCTTTGATAAACCGGCGAAAATTGACAGAACTTGGTTGAGAAGTTTTGATGCATACACTGTCCATCAGACTAATAAACACATGAAGTCTTTTAAATACGAAACGTTTTAAAATCACCGATCAAAAAAATCCTTCACAAGTATTGTATCTATCCTATCCTATCGATCTACAATTATAATCAAGTTGGTTAGACCAACACTCATTTCAGAAAGGTTTTGTACTCAATATAAAACGCAGAGAGTTACATCATGTAACTGGTGTACAAACTGATGTAGCACTTCTTTGATATGTCAATTAAATCATACGTTTATTGGAAATTATTCTTCTTCTTCGCACTCTCAGGCTTTTGCTTCCCGCAAGTAGCGCCTTCAACTATCTTGGCTTATTGACTGTGCCCTCCAATTTCGAAATCCGAGCAGCGATAAACTATCTTCATTGAACGAGTCAGACCAGCATTTCCTTGGTTTCCCCACTGGCCTTGGCACTTCAGTTCTCCCAACGAATATCTTGTTGGGTATCCGTTGTTCGTCCCTACGATTTGCACGCCCAGCCCATTGCAGCTCATGGTTGTATCGAATTCACCATTGGTCCCTGTCTGGCTTAGCTCCAATTATTTGCCTCAATATCCGATGTTCAAAGGCATTCAACATGTTTGCAGATGTTTGAATTAGGGTCCATGTTCACACCCATAGCATAAGACAGGTCTGACCACAGATTTTTATACTTGGGGCTTTATTTTCCTGTGTATGCAGCTGATCAGCAAGATCATTTACGGTGAATAAAAAAAATTTGTCAGGAAGAGTTCTTTGGGAGTTGTTAATGACCGTGACAAAATGTTGATGCCGTCCGCATAGGCTTCAACTTGTCTCGACTTGTATAGTAATGAATCCGTACAGAGAAAATTTACTCGCTCGCTTTTTTATAAATTCAAACTAGCTTACCGTTCCTATCATGATCGTCTTATCTACCTTGGCATCCCTTCCTTAGAGGTGAGGCGACAATACCTCGACCAATGTTTGCTCTTCAAGCTTATTCGGGGTTACTTATCATCAAATGTTCAAGATGCTATTTGCATACGTCCTCCATCTAACACTAGATCTACCCAGTTCTACTCCATTCCTTTTGCACGGACAGATATTTATTTCTATTCGCCATTGGTCCGACTCGTCCGTAACCATGAATACCTTCAGCTTGGTCCTCCTTTGGAATCGCTTGGAATTTTCAAGTCCAACCCACGGAGAATTCTTAACATGTAATTTTCAATTGCGTTTTCTTTTCATAATTATTGAATTGTTATTTTGATAAATGGTAATTTCTTACTTCATTTTCTGAATCTATTTTGTTATTGGAAATTTTTCTGTAAAATGGATATAAATAAAATAAAATAAAATAAAATAAATGCACCTCGGGTATAGGCAGGTAGCTTCCTTATGACGTACTCCAGATTTTGATTGAATAGCAACGGGGCCAGCCCATCCTCCTGCCTTAGCCCGATATTCGTGTCAAAGGCGTCGCTGAGTTAGTAATTGATGTGGCTTTGAGAAGTTGTTGAAACCATTGTCATTTTGGTAAGAAGGACTAATTTGGTTGGAATAAGTAAAGCAAAGCATTATTTGGTACAGTACCTTACGATCAATACTGTCAGATTCTTACTTAAAGTCAAAGAAGATTTGTTGTGCATCTGTGTTGAATACCCAGCGTAAAAAGTGAACAATTCGTTTATTTTCAATCTACCTGCTCTAAAACAATCTTGTTACCCCCCAATAATACTTTTGGCATATGATGCAGTCTTATTTTCTAAGATCTTTGAAAATAATTTGAACGCCGTACAAAGCAGCCATATGCCTCTACAGTTTTCGCACTTTAGTTTGTAACCTGTTTTTATTAATAGGGAATGCAATTGATTGGCTCCACTCTTTCGGTATATATTATTGTTTCCAAATAATCTATCCTCCTTTTGTTCCCCGATGGAATAGCTTATTGCCAACATTAGCGTTGAAATCACCCAGAACTATTTTTTGTCGTTTGAAGGTAATGAGTCGATTAACCTTTCCAGGTGATTATAGAACGTTTCCTTGATTTCTTCATCCTTTTTTTTAGTCAGGGCGCATACATTTATCAGTCAACTTTCGAAAAATTTTGCTTTTCTGCGGATAACATACAACTTTTCATCAACTCGCTTGAAGTCAATAACTCCCTATCCACAATGAAGACTACTCGAAATTCTCATTTTCCAGCAGGCTTCCCACTTTTGAATATTGTGTGTGATCTCATATCTTGAATAAAATTTCCAGTCCAGTTCATTTTTTGGATTGCCAGTATTTTTAATTTATATTGACTGGCCTATTGTAAAAGGTCCGTAATAGCGCCGCAGTTAAGTGATCTGAAATTCCTGGATCCAATGCCATAGACATTTTTAGGGTTTTGTACTAAAATACAAAACCGTATTGCAATCACGACCTGTGTCCGTCTGTCCGTCCGTCCGTCCGTCCGTCTGTATGTCACAGCACTTTTTCTCCGAAACTATAGAGGCTACAGCCATGAAACTTTGTAGAAAGGTCAGAAATGGTGACCTCTTGAAAGTTCAAGGGTGGAAAAAATTTTCAAAGGGGTTTAAGGGGGGTCTCCCCATATAGGGAGGTGACCCCTCAAAAAAAAATTTTCACCATTGGTAGTCGAGTAGGGTGTCGTTGGAAAGGTCTCAATGAGATCTTTTCCAAACAAGTTTTAAAATTGCCTTATAAGTACCCAGGCGGGCAGGGGAAGGGGAAATGTACGAACTTTTCGCGTACCCCCCCTCGCGATTGGACACCTTCCATCCGAAAAATCTGAAAAAAATCATGAATGTAGGCCTTTATGAGTACAACAACAACAAATACATGAGAAGTCGAAATTCACTCAACTTTGTTAGTAATAGTATGATTTATCGATTTTGTGTTTTCTTGAATAAAATCTAAACTCAACAAAATTTAGCAAAGAGATGACTATTTACAAGATTGATCTTTTCTGAAAGTTTCATAATGATTGACTGGTATTTGACGAAGTTATAGCGATTTGAATTTTCCTGTATTACTATGGAGCAATATGCCCTGTATTACTATGGTAACATATGGCTATGGAGCCATATGCGCTTTTTACCGACTTAGACACTACAGCTTTGCTAGAATTTGCATGAAAATTTCAGGAGTGATAGATATCATGAAGATGAGTACATACAATTGAAACAAGTCGAAGAGGCAGGAGAGAGCTCCTAGCTAAAGGGCTTTGTAACCATTCTAGGATTCGAAAAAATAGGCCATGAATCGATGATTACAGTACAGAAGAGTGGCCCCTGAAAAAAAAATTCATGAAAGGTAGCCGATATGAGTATCAATTGAAAGTTCTCTATGAGAGCTTTTCAAAACAGTTCTTAAACTGACAGTTTTTGCTTCAGTGGGGGCACAGGGGGGGAAATACATGAAAAATGTGTTTCCTCCCTCGCGAAAAGACACCCGTGATCTCAAAAATCTGAAAAATTATCAAAGGAGATATTTATGGGTATAACTATAACAAATACCTCAGAAGTCAAAATTCGTTTAACTTTGTTAATAATAGTATGATCCTCGAATTTCACATTTTCTCCAATAAAATCGTCTTTGACATGTTTCATGATTTTATTCGTTGCTGGTTACTGCATTTTGTAAGTTAAGTACAAAATCCTTCTGACATGAGCATAGGTCTGTCTACCCAACTTGTTTTCATTTGCGTGGTCGTTGCCGTGGTTCCAATCTATTTCGAGCTCTGCTGCAGGCTTTCAAACAATAAAGCGTTTTCCAGGGACGGGGAGGTAGCCCATTGCCCGACCTCCATTCCGGTTGCATGGTTATCACTTTCAATTTCGTTAGCAGGTGCGACGACTCGCCTTCACCATCTTACATTATCACAAATGACGTATAAAAAAGGTTCTAGTAGTAGAGCTTTAGATGTTTTTACAGTTGTTGGTATTTCTCGGCACTTAGTGTCCCAGCATTAGGGAACTAGCAAACCCAATGTGCGACCCCGAGACAAGCTGCTAACATTTACTCGTGGAGCTTAGGATGAGGAATCATGGAAACTGTGGGTTTGGGAAACGAGCTTGAGACCGCCTTCGATGGATTTTTATTGGAAATTATCCACTTCGACTTAAGCAGTCATCATTTAGTTGCAATTAAGCAAATATGATGCACATGGTGTCAAAGATATTTAAATGATTCATATTGCCTAAAATTTTTAAAGAGATCAAATCAACAGTGTAGTGCCTGATTAAATCAAAAACATATTGAGTTGGAAAACTCAAGTGGCGTTATTTTCACTGAATAGATTTTAATTTTCATCATATTTACAGGTCTGAACAATCTTATTGTACATCGAGCTACCTCAATACTAAATTTTATTGAATTTAAGGTTTACGATCCGATTTTACTGGCAAAAGTGTGAAACTCATAAATCCTACTATTACTAGCGAAGCTCAGCAAATTTTTACTTCTGAAGTCGTTGTTGCGCTCCTAAAGAAATACCTCCAGGTTTTTATTTTTAGCTGTTTGGATCCACTGATGTTTAGTCACAACGGGAGGATACAGTTCATTCGAGCTCTTCCAATTCCTGTATCCCTGCACTACTTGATGCAAAAATAAAAATAATAAAAGCATTAAAAAGTTTAATAAGCATCTTTAAGGAATTTTACACTCCCTGAATTCTTGACTAAACTTATATAGCTATGAGGAAAACCTTCTCTTCAACGATAATCAAGGAAGCAGTTGTAGGAAAATTAAAACCGCTTCAAACTATGCATATATCTTTTGCTGCTTATGAGTTGTCTATTTAGCTATGCAATTTTTTCGAATCATGAACTCAAAAAACATGTTTCAAAAAGCTTTTATTATTACATTAATGTTCGTGACCATCTAGAGAGTATATATAGTATAGCATATAGTGGCTCGCAACTCACTTCATGCAGTCGTCGCATGAAAATTGAGCAGCAAGAACCGTTGATAAATCGTTTCAAGAATGGTCATTCCTCGCGGAAAATTCTTCAAAAAGTTAATTTGTCTTTCATCACAGTGAAAAGCATCTTTCATAAAAATTTGATTCAAGATAAGGGCAGAAGCGCGCCTAACAAAATATTCAACTCGTTCGATGAAGGATTTATTGCACTTAAAATGAAAGCGAACTCAAAGTTATCGACTCCAAAATTAGTCACAGAGTTACTGCAAGGACTAAAAGGTCATGCAGTGCAAAAACTGTCCGTCACATGCTCCGAGAATATAATTTTAATGGTCAAGTAGCTAGAAAAAAGCCATTCATAAGCTGACTCGTCTTTGCTAAGGAGTACGCTAACAAAAACTCGGAATATCGGAACCGAAAAATCTTAATTTAATATCCTTGGCTATGGTGGTATGACACACGTATGGCGGAAATCTAAAACTGAGCTGCAAAAAGAAAATTTTAAAGTTGCAGTGAAGCATGGTCGTGGAAACGTAATGGCTTGGGCCTGTATGTCAGCAGCTGGGATTGGAAATTGGATTTTATTGAAGGTAGCACGGACGAACCATGCACTTGAATGTTTAGACAAAGACCACCAAAGTGCTGTGAATCTTGAAATATCCAACACATTTCACTTCTACTAAAACAACGACCCCAAGTATAAGACTGGAATTGGAAAGTTGTTGCTTGTTTCGGTACAGAATCCGGATTTGAATATTATTGAAAGTTTATGGGCGATTTTGGAAAATAATAATCAAGAAAATTGTATTTCTAACAAAGGAGGAATAAAAAAAGCAATTTTAGAGACGTGGACGAATATTACCCCGGCAACTACCTAAAAACTGGTGAATTCTATGCCAAATAGACTTAAGGATGTACCAAACGCAAAGAGCTACTATACAAATTATTGAATTCTGTGTAAAATTTATCTTTTTTTTCAATGAGATCTAAGTATAAGTGCATGAAATAGGCTGCGACATAAAAATCAAGCAGTATTTCTATTACTTTATTTCTAATCTTTGAAGCTAGTAACTCAAGAATAATTATTTTTCTAAAACTTGTCATGTGAACCTTATCATTAATTTATGTAGTTTTGCAATAGAAACGTAATAAATTTTAAAATTAGAACAGCCTTAAATAAGCTGTGAACCACTGTACATTAAAAATCTATCGATTTGAGCGTACTAACAAATATTAATTGTGCGAACCTGCGAACCTGTCTTAAATTCCAGGTTGTATTACAAAAATGAATGTTTATATTCATGTATTTCTTGCTTGAGGTCAAAGTCCATTCGTCAAAGCTTAAACTAAATCTTTCTCCTTCAATTTTTAATGTAAATGATTCGGCTGTAATTTACCACGCGGTTGCGGATTGTTGCGGCAGATCTTGGTAAATCTGAATACCCTTTATATAGGATCAAAGTCCTTAAATTATTTGACGTCATAAATACACTCATAGGAAAGCCATCTAAAGCAGTCATCTGAGCTTAAACATCGTCGAGAGTATCATTTTTACAAAAATAGTCCACAATCGGATTACTTTTTCGTTCCAAGGGTGGCTCCTCGGCACTATGAGCATTTGATGTAGACGATATTGTCGAGCATAATGTCAATGAATGTTTCGCTTGGAGATGGGTATGTAATCCTTTGGTAGATCTTCTAAGTGTTTCCGAAACTGCTGGGCAACGCTTACATTGCGCTGTATTTCCCTCTTTGGCAATTAAAAAACGACTCCATATAGGGGAATCATTGCTATCTTTTTTGCTCAATAGAGATACTTTTTGTGGACATGCTACACCCTTTACGCTATCATTTGTGACTATAAAACTGAAAATCATTAAAGTAAAAAGAAAAAAACCAACGTCTGTTTGTTTCACTCTAACTATTATAATCAAAGAATTTCTACCAACAATAATGTTAATGTTTAAAAAAAATTACTTTTTGTAAAGCGCGAACCTGTCCAATTATCACTGCGCTCAAAAACTAATCAAATCGACTGGGGAAATAAACGGGGAATGCAAAAGAGCAGACAGAATTGTATTTGAAAGAATTCCTACCAACAACAATGTTAACGTTAAAAAAAAACTTCCTTTTTGTACTTTTCCACTTTTCTTTTTTATACTTTTCCACTTAATCTGCTTTCAAATACACAAATACTATTCGAATCTGTTTGGACAGCGTGAACTTGCCTGATCGTCACCGCGCTCAAAAACTAATCGAATTGACTAGGGAAAACTAAACAAGTTGAACAAATAAAAACAAAAGAGTAGACAAATTGTAGGTGAAAGCGGAGGAGCTCATTTCAAGCAGCGCATTTATAAAAAGTTCAAAAATGATTAATCAATCCCGTAAATCCCGGGGTTAACTAAATAAAGTTCCGGATTTTCTAAGCCTGTAAAATGGTCGGAATCGCGGAATACTGGGATTGAACTCCCTACTTATACACTAAATAGTATATAAGCCTTTAACAGATTGCTTATAAGTACTATCGAATAAGAATTGAGTCTAGAACGCCAATATTAAGGTTGAACTTTTTCAAATCGATTGGTAACTAGTATCGATTCCCAAATAAGTTTTAAAATTAATATACTTTCTAATTTGTGATCCTACTGATTGCACTGGCGAACTGTCAAAAAATTCCGAATGAACACAAATGCTGAAATAGTTGTCACACTATTTTGAGTCAATAGAATGGAACAATATTCCACTAGGTCTACGAATAAAGCCGGAAGGATATTAAAATCGAATAAATGTCTAGCACATATCGTCGGTTTTCTGTTACTTATGCTCTTCGGAGCTATTAGTTTTATTGATTTTCAATTAATTTTCAACGGATTTATCGTCATTTAAAGTTTTTAATTATTATAATGACAACAAAAACTACTATTTAAATACATTTCTTTTAGTTTCGCTTCTACTAAAAATAAAATCAAAATATTTGAACATTAATGGGGAATATATCGATAATATTCTGAATTGATCAATTTAAAGCCAAGCAGGAAAAAAGGGGAAAAGGGAGTCCGCCTGTTGAGCTTTATATATTTCTACTTTATTTTATCATGGAATTGCAAATTGTTAACTAATAAGTACAAACGAAATGATATGAAAGCACTTAAAATTAATTATTAAAACATTTCTTTTTTCAACAGTTTTAATTTCTAGATTTTCTAGATTTTGAACGAAAGGCAAGAGTTTATTTGAAGAAAATTTCCGAAATAACATACAACTAAAACTTGAAAAAAAAGATGTAACGGGAAATACTTGTTCAACCTTAGATACCAAATTAAGAACCCTATAGATTGAGTCTTTGACCGCAAATTTTAAAAAAATTGTTATACATTGACAAACTGACATCCCCGAAACTTTTTCCTGGCTACCGCTTTGGACCCATAAGTTTGCTATGTTACAAAACGAAGGTGGGACAGCTTAGGCTTAATTAAATGTTCATCAGCACATGTTTGCGTGTGGTAACGTGAAATTTTGCTTAGAAATGTTAAAAGTAAAATGAACATTAATGGAGGTATGGCAAGATAAGTAAACGAATTGCTGAAAGCTCTTCCATAAGAAACATTAAAGTAAATTCCATTTAGCGAATCACATACACTTAAATCGATTATGATTTCCTAATGGAGTCCTTCCTTGCCAATTCTATTCAATTATGATAAATTTTACAGCATCATTAACATCAATCACACTAAACGAGATGTGACGATAGTAATCAACAAGTCAGCAGAATGAAGAAATTCCAAATCTTTAATGCAAACGAAATTTGCTTTGAACTCAAAGATTAACCTGTTACATAAAATTCAACCCCTGGGCTTAAATTATATTAATTTAACAAGACACACAGAACCTAGCATGGATGATGATGTAAATTAATACATTTTCTCCGTGATACAACCTTGAGGCCTATCACATACCGACCTGTTAATTAGACGGATAGCTTAGGACAATGAAGATGGATTACATATAATTTTTCCTCATTAACTACCAAGCAAACAAGAGCGAATGCCACCTTAGTAAAGATGTTTTTTGGTCGAGCAATAATTAATTTAAGGATGTAGTTAATTGTTCTAGCTATGAGACCCTCAACCACTTTAACGATGCTGTTTGTTAGCACCCAGCGTGGGAACATTTTTTGAATATTAGAATACTGCACTCATTTTCAGTGATATTCGTACCTTTTCCGCTGGCTTCTAGTCTTGACTGCTTCCGATATTAATCACCTGTTGTTAGCCTATCACAACTCACTATTAATCAATTAATTTCACCAAGGAGCTGGCACTATATTCCCCGCACTATCAACACTCTATTATTTTCAATTATGCACAAGCAATTACACTCTATTAGCACAAACACTCACGCGAGCCAGGAATCCATGGGGAAATGAAAATTAGCCAAATCACCGGCCAACCAGCTGTACTTTCAATAATTAGCCGTAATGATTTCACCTTAATGGCTCATCCGATTTAATTACGTGCGACATCGAAAGCTAGTGAGCGTGTGATCCGGAACTTGCACGGTGGTTGATTTCGAGTTATTCACTAATATCAAAGCATCCACAAGTTTTGGGAGAGCATTTTACTTTATTGATTTCTATACATTCTGCATCAAACCTACACCATTTTAATACGTTGTTTTGCTGGACTGTAATCCTTCCTCGACCAAAACAAACTGTCATGAAAATAATTCAAGGATTTATCAATAACTGCCGAAAAGCATAAACATCCTTCTTGCCATTTGCTAAGAAATCCTTCTTGAAAATGTCGCCAAAAATATTTTATTTCAAATTTTCACTGAACACATGACGTCACAGTGAAAGTCGCTTCCAACCAACGAAAACAACAAGGAATCACGAACCGGACGAGCGTAGGAGGACTCGCAGGAATATGCGGTGGCGCTTCGCATCCAACGACGACAAATCAAGACTGAAAAATCTTTACAACCGTTTTCAGTATTTGATACACGCCCGATGCTCGACATCCGACATACGAAATAGCAGAGATGTAGGTTAGTCCGCGCCGTTGGATGATGCTGGAGCAGATGTTGGACCATCACCAGAGCTCCCCTTTGGGTGGATTCAATGAATTGTTGGAGTTCATTCTGCTGACGAAAGATACATTCACTAGACCGACGTGAATTCCTGGAACATGTTTCCAGATTGGTCGAAATGGGGATGAAATAATTGAAGACGGCCTTCGGTAAGGTTACGTTGCAATGGGTGAATTGCTGGTCAGCCAACACAATGGCTTCCCCAAGTTCTAGTTCAAGAGGCTCCTTGAGTGGCGCAGGGTTAGAACTAAGACGAAATTGTTCCACACAAATTTCATGCAATGAAACAGAGTTCCACATTTGTTCACAATCAGTTTGTAGTGTAGATACGATAGCAGAATATCATGCGTTTTGACGAGGCGTTAATTTAACTTTTTTCTAGTATCTATAAATTACTGTAGGATTGTTTTAAGGGTTTTTGAAAGAAATGAAATATGCTTTCAAAGAATTTTCTTTCCATCTATGTCTTAAAAAAATTTTTATTTTATTTTTGCTTTAATTCTGCTTGTCTTCTCCTTGAAGAGAAATTTTGGTAACTGTTTTCTTTTATTCAAAAATGATTAAATATGTAGATCAAATAAATTATTGGGCACTTATTCCCCAATATAGAGATTCTTAATATACGGTATTGCCCCTTTCCACCCTTAATTGTGCAAAAAATAGTTTTGAAAGAAGTTATAATTCAGGTACGACCTTTTGCTCTGTATTTTTCAACAGAAGCTTAATAGTCTTGTCAAGGAAGGTAGATATAGAGTATAGCCTGCAAATTCCTTGAACGTTCATCGATTTTCATGAAATTTGGTGAATAGTTGAAAAATGCCTCAAATATCAAAAGCAACATAATGTTTTATTACGTTTTTTGCATTTAAGGGTTTAAGTCCACCTTTTCTGGGGAAAATTGAAAAAATGCTTATATAAGTATTCTATCAGTGAAAATATTACTTATTTATGTACAATAAATATTTTTTAACATTTTCAAGCATAAGTAATGATTTTTTTATCTCGTTCTTTCGTTCAAAAGATTTTCCGAAGGAAATATTTGAGATATATATAACTGTATATATATATATATATATATATATATATATATATATATATATATATATATATATATATATATATATATATATATATGAGGTGTGTTCAAAAAGTATTTTGAATTTTCGCGGGTTACGTATATTCGAATTTGGTTTTTTTTGTGGCGTTATGTTGGTACTCATGTCTGTCACTTATGCCGACAAGCTCGACCATTTTGAATGTTCACTTGATTGGTGATAGCTGCTTTACTTGCACGTGTTTTCAATCGTCTTCGATTTTTACTTATTCAAAAAAATGGATCAAAGAACGTGTATCAAATTTTGTGTGAAAAACGAAATTAAGTGCGCGGATGCATTCCGAATGTTGACTGTGGCATACGGAGAAGCTACCTTGGACCGGAGCAACGTTTATCGGTGGTACAAAATGTTTTTAGAAGGCCGAGAAGATGTGAACGACGAAGAGCGTGCCGGACGCCCGAGCTGACAGTTTTCTTCGATTGCAGGGGCGTGGTGCATCATGAGTTCTTGCCACAGGGAAGAACGGTCAATAAGGAATATTACCTGCAAGTTATGCGCAATTTGCGTGAAGCAATCCGCCAGAAACGCCCGGATTTGTGGGAGAACAAAAATTGGCTTTTGCACCACGATAACGCCCCTGCTCACACATCGTTGCTTGTGCGCGACTTTTTGGCCAAAAACAACACACTAATGATGCCGCAGCCACCGTATTCCCCAGATCTGGCCCCCTGTGACTTTTTCTTGTTTCCTAAACTGAAGAGGCCCATGAAAGGACGACGTTACGCTACGCTTGACGAGATAAAGACGGCATCGAAGGAGGAGCTGAACAAGATTAAAAAAAATGATTTTTTGAAGTGCTTCGAAGATTGGAAAAACCGTTGGCACAAGTGTATAATATCTCATGGGGATAACTTTGAAGGGGACAAAATAGATATTCATGAATAAATAAATAATTTTTGAAAAAAAACAAAATTCGTGATATTTTTTGAACACACCTCGTATATATATATATATATATATATATATATATATACAGTTATACATATCTCAAATATTTCCTTCGGAAAATCTTTTGAACGAAAGAACGAGATAAAAAAATCATTACTTATGCTTGAAAATGTTAAAAAAAAAATATATATATATATATATATATATATATATATATATATATATATAGGTATGTAGATTGAAAATTAATTGTAAAATCATTTGTAGGCCTTGTTTGGTAAATAAATAAAAATGAAATCTAAACCGACATCTCATCGGTTCTAGACGTGAAGTCTTGGAACGTAACAACGGACTGTACCCATCAAGTCCGGACACTTTAGGCCTTCACGATAATCGATAAAGATATCGATATCGTATCGTATCGATTTTCGATACGATGATGCAATATTCAGTGTGACGATACCAATAACGATACGATAAAATTGATTGAGGAAATTATCGATATCATCGTATCGCCGATAAATACGTCCCGACATTGTCGAAAATATCGATATCGACATTAAGAATTAAAAAAAAAAATTTAGTATTAAGTTCGATAAAAATAGAATATAGTTCCTCTATTACGGATTGTAAAGTCGACTTCTATTTTAGTCGAAAGCACTGGTGATTTCAGTTTGATCCATTTTCTAAGACCTTAATAAAATGCCGTGAATGAAATCCAGAAAACCAAATAATTTCATGCTCGTATTACATTTCAACTTTAGGTTTGCATTCCTGAGATATCACTTTGCGAAAAGGGGAGGCAGTAGGGCATAAGAAGTAAGATGTATAAAGAATTTCACTTATTACGTAGAATTCTTTACTGAAAAGGATAAGAACAAGTAAAGTATAAATATCTCAACTCAGTTCATTATTCAGCCATATCGGCTGAGAAGTAATAAAATGGTGGCCATTTTTGTCAGAAATCAGTGATATCTGTTCCGGCCAACGTAAAGCTCCGAATATTTGAAGAAGTTTTCAGGAAACAAATTTCAGAGGTAACTGTATTGCTTCAATGTCTCAACATAAGAAATTGCTTTGATTCATCTGAAATTATATATGTAATTTAAGCTAAGTCTCCGAGTAATTTATTAGAATTAAGTGTCCTGATTGGAATCCTTGAAGATTCGGAAATAATAAGTTTACTTCATACAAAAGTGCATTAAAATTCAATTTTACAATTTCAATCGAACATGTTGAACTATAAATACCTGTGATGAGAAATTTTAGTCCGATATGATGTCTTCCGTTTGAAACCGCAATAACCAAAATCCTCAAATGCGTCGATTAGTTATGCCGAAAAAATTGGGCACAAGTAGGAAATTTTCGTGTTTCAACGGTAAATATCCTTAGCTGTTATTTGATAAAAAGTAAGACCCATACGTTGGAGAAAATAGGACTCTAAGAACCACCTTTGATCTAGAGTTATGCCCACCCATTCATAAAAAACCACAACAAAATTGGACTACTCACTTATTGATGACACTGAAGCTCGATAAAAGTTACTAAATAAAAAAAAAAGTAAATCGGTTGACAAATAGAAGAGAATAAGTTGCAGTAGTTGGAGAGTGCTCCTACCAGAAAGGTTTTGTAAATCCAATAATTTCTCCAAATACCAAAAGTGCCATTTTCTTTTAAGCCTTATCGACGTCGTTGTCTTTGTACTTACAACATATATACATATTATGCACGATTTCTGAAATTGTTTCATCATTTAGAAACATATATCTAATAAGAATCACATGTGGCTGTTGTTCCCATTGTGTAATTTTCAACTGACCATAACATTGTTGTTTATTGCACGATTTCTGTAAAATTTTCAGGATATATGAGCTTGTATATGAGATAATAACAATGATAAATAATAATGATTTTAGGAAATTTTAAAGGTCCTGTCCTGTTTTTAAGGGTCACCCCTGTGGATAGGAGACCTCTCCTTAAAAACTTCACAAAATGTTTTTTATACCTGAACATTGGAGAGGTTATCACTTCTGAACTGTTCACAAAGTTGCAAGATTGTGGCTTATGTAGTCTCTGAGAAAACTTGCTGTGACGCACGGACAGACAGACGGACAGATGGTCAGGTCGTGAAACTAGTAGGCTCTTACATAACTACTAAACAAACCTAAAAAGGGATTTAAGTGTTTTGTTCTTACCATATCATATATATTATCGTATCTATATCGTCTCAAAATCAATACCGATACGATAAATTTACAAAAAAAAGCCACCGATATCGATACGATATAAAAAATTTATCTCTATGCGATACCGATAATAGCCTTAATATCAGTATCGTATCATATCGTGAAGATCTTGGACACTTTTAGTCTGCTCCAAGGTGGCTGCTGGCTGGGTAGCTTATTCGGAGAGGAATGTCGGTCACAGGCCTTTCGCGAGCAGACTAGGCCCGAAGCACAAAAAAAATCTGCCGTCGGTTCAAATGCCCAATTTAAAACGCGTTGAACAACTTCTACCGACTCTACTTCAAGTTACGATACTTTCGTTCCGTGAAAAGGACCACAAAACAACTGCTAAACGAAAAAGTATACATTTCCGAATATTGCCAACGCAGTACCCAAAATAACTTACTCGAACCCAAAGCTGAAAAAATCTACGCTAACAAAAAAACGCAAAACTCAAGGTATGGCACCACATACCCACCGCAGCACGAAACCGATCCTTCGCGAATTACCGGAACACTACCCTCTTGGCAGCATACTCACCTTTTGCCTGCATTAACCTTCTGAAAGAGAACTGGTCAGCTGGAAGGAAAGACGGTTATTAATTCAGCATATCATGTTAATATTTCTTATTCATGTTTAAGCATTTTTCTTTTTTTCAGTGGATTGGATCAAAACCCTTAATTCAACATTTTTCGTTTCATGTAAAAGAAAATTTTGAGGTAATCAGAAAACATGAAAATATGATAAACAAAAACAATGCAAGTTGTAATGAGATATACAAGTAATTTTAGTAATGAAAATTATCATGTCACGTCGATTGACATTTATAATATATCAGAGTTCCTAATTGAAGATATTGCAATATCTTTAGCTAAGTTTTTTTTGTGAGCTTACAACTAACATCACTGTATCAAGTGAGATTAAAAATTTAAATATTATTGATTTTAATTATAATTTCTTAAGAAAATTTTAACAATCTAAATTATCTGGGTGGCTTGCTATTGCAATTTTTAAAGGATCAACTGGTTTAAGAAAGAGAATTTTAAAATATAGTTATTTACACAGCTTTAGTTCTTCTGATCCTCGCTTTTACTTTAAAGCTACCGTGATCAATTCCCAACTCCTAGTTTAAAAATCGCAAACTATAATAATGGCTGGTCCAACCATAATGTAAAATGTTAATTGTAAGTCACACCTTAACGTCAAGTTTTCCGTCGAATTTAATATGACATTTCTTTGTTTTAGTGTTCATCAAATTCAACCATGGAGAGGTACACAATTGAGCAGTGCGTTAAGTTTGTTGAAACCTTTTACGAAAATGAGCGTTCAAATCAAAATACATTCCGGGCACTTCGTGATTTTTTGGTCAGCATAATCGACCATATGTGCCCACAAACGGGAGAATTGTGGGCAAACAATAGCAAACCAGGTCAGCAGAAAATGTGAAATTACTTGTGCATACTCGCCTAGTTCGTTTTGTGGAAAACATTGGTGTTGTTTGCCATAGTCTGGCAGAAGAGCCGTAAACCTTGACTCGTCGTCGTGCCCAACAATTGAACATCTCACCAACATCACTGATGCTAATTTTGAATAAAGATTTGAATTCACACGCTCACAAGGTTCAATTGACTCAGGATCTGAAGTCTAATGACCATTTCGATCGTCGGCAATACGCCGAATGGTTGGTTGAACAGACAGAAGGGAATGATGACTTTACAAAGAAAACCATCTTCAGCGACGAGGCACACTTTCACCTCAGTGGATTCGTTTACAAGCAGAATTGCCGGGTGATTGTTTAAAAGCCAATGCATCCATACAGAGTGACTGTTAAGTGCAGTTTATGGACTGGCGACGTCATCGGGCCGTACTACTTTGATAATGAAGACGACCAAGTAGTTACCGTGAATGGTGTTTGCTATTGCGAGATGATAACGGACTTTTTGTGACCAAAAATTGAGGTTGTGGACCTGGACGATATGTGGTTCCAACAGAATGGCGCCACTTGCCACACAGCCAACGAAACAATGGCTGTTTTGCGTGAGAAATTCAATGGCAGTGTTATTTCACGTTGTCAAGATGTTAATTGACTGCCACGGTCATGGGATTTGACGACGTTGGACTTCTTTCTCTGAGGATATTTAAAATAAAATGTGTGCGTCAATAAGCCAAGAACAATTCAAGAGCTAAAAGATGAGATAATTCAGCTCCATTATGTCTTAGAGTCATTGAGAGCATTTAGGCGATATTTTGTTTCATACATAATTGCCATAGATTCTTCTATCATAATAAAAAATATTAACATAATTCTGTGAAAGCTTTTTGTTTTATTTGCAACTAACATCGTCCATTTCGGTTGGACCATCCTTTACAATCATTAAGATCTCCGGCTTGTCAAAAATTTCATGCAGCTCATAGTTGTATTGAAATGACTATTGGTCTCTATCTAGTTTCACTCCTATTATTCACCTTAGGACCCATCAAGAAGGCACTCAATAGGTTTATGGATACTTGGCTTAGGGTTCAATTTTCACACCCATGGCATAGCACAGGCCTTCTCAAATATTTTTATACATGGGTTTTTGTTTTCCTGTAAATGCAGCTAGTGGTGCATTGCAGTGGTGCATTGTCTTCGTCGACCGAGTCAGACCAGCGCTTCCTCGGTTTCCCCACTAGTCTCCGCCCTTCTGTTCTCCCAACGAATACCGTTTTGGGTAACCATTGTGTGTCCATACGATTTATATGGCCAGCCCATTGCAACTTCCGCAGTCTTACAATCATTGAGACCTACGGTTCGTCAAAAATTTCATACAGCTCATGGTTGTATCGAATTCACCCCGTCTAGCTTCGCTCCAATTATTCGCCTCAGGACCCGTCGCTTGAAGGCGTTCAATATATTTGCGGATATTTGGATTAGGGTCCACGTTTCATACCCATAGCATAACACAGGTCTGATCACAGATTTGTAAACTTGGAGCTTTGTTTTCCTATGTATACAGCTGGTCTTTAAGATCGCCAAAACTGAATTAAATATTTTATTTGCGAGCTGTATTCTTCAGCGTATTTCGTCTCTTTCATAAGCGGCTCTCGTTATTTTGGCGCCCAAATAAACAAAGTCGCCTGTATATTTGATTCTGTACTTGTATATTTGAGGTATTTTTCCGCGACTGTGGCATGAGTTTTGTTCTATTCTCATTGCTTTTTGAAATTAATTTATTCAATTTGGAGGTTTGCTTTGCCTCCAAAGTCGACAAAATAATTTAAAGAAATCAAGGTGTTCGTACCAGAAGAGTACTGATGCCATAAAGGATCTGTTAGCCAATCAATAGATCAAGCAACATTTTTTATTTTGAATTAAATGTTGTTATTTTTTGGGTTTTTTTGTTTTTTGAATTAAAAAAGTAATGATGTGTTTAAATTAGACTTCTTTTTCCAAAACGAACTGATTTGTTTCTTCCTGGCTCGACAATATCCTTATTTGTATGTTCGTAGCCCTGCACGGGTTGAAAGTACCCTAGCAGGAACCTTTAACATGACTGAGCGCTTGCCAGTCTCTATATGCCACCCCCGAATAAGGCAATTTTCGCTTCAAATTTTTTTGGCGAATGCTTTGAATTTCATATCAACGACTGAAAAAGCAACTGAAATTAAAAGCAAAAGAAAGCTTCGAACGAGTCATTGCTCCTTATTTAAAGGACAGCTTTAGTTCTTCTGATTCTTGCTTCTACTTTAAAACTGCCGTAGTCAATTACCAACTCATAATTTAACATTCGCAAACTAAAGGGTTTTCCAATAAGAGGTGTTATCTTGAATAGCCCGCTATTTCAGTAGGTGTTACTTTCAAAGCTATCATTCTTTGACATTTGACAAGTAAAAACTACGCCATTGATAAAATGGAACAAAACACGCTTCAACAACGCATTGAAATTATTAAAATTCGCTATAAAAATGGTGAAAATATTTCAGAGACGGTTCGAAAAACTCTCTCTTTGGGTCGTCGTGAAGCACTTTTTCGGACCGCAATATAGAAATTGGTGGATGTTGGGACAACTTATTGATGTGATGAATGAAACCCGTGCTTGTCACTCAAGAACAGGTGAGAATTTTGCTGCTGTAGCCAAAAGTGTTGAAGAAAACCCAGGTTTGTCCATTCCTCGTCGTTCTTTGGAATATGGCATTCCACAAACGTCATTACACCGTATTTTGCAGAAAGATTGGAGACTTAAGGCTTATAAAGTTTCATAATTAAAGTTAACACAAGAACTCAAGCCGGTCGATCATCAACAACGTCGTGTCTTTGCTGATTGGGTCCTTGAAATGTATGAAAATGATCCGTAATTCATCTTGAGTGATGAGGCCCATTTCCACCTCGGTGGCTTTGTCAACAAGCAAAAGTGTCACATCTGGGGCTCGGAAACCTCAAGAGTTATTGTTGAAAAGCCTCTCTATCCTCAACGTGTGACTGTTTGGTGCGGTTTATGGCCGGCGGAGTCATTTGACCTTACTTTTTCGAAAATGAGGTTGGAGTAACAGTTACGGGGAATAGATTGCGCTATCAAAAGATGATTAATGATTTTTTATGGCCGGAATTAGATGGTTTTGACCTGACAACGTTGACTTTCAACAAGACGGCGCTACGTGCCACACAAGCACCGAAACCATTGATAGTTTACGGGAAAAGTTTCCGGACCGTGTTATCTCTCGAAGAAGTGATCACAATCGAGAGATCTTGTAATTTATTTGGGGCCATATGAAAGAGAAGGTCTACGTCAATAGCCCAGTGGCGATTCAAGACCTCGAAGGTGGAATTCGTGAGGCTATCGAGGACGTAGGGCAGGCACTTTGCGATTTGGTTACGGTAAATTTCATGAAAAGGATATGCTCCTGTAAGCGTGGTCGTGGTGGTCATTTGCCTTAAATTATTCTTCACTATTAACGGCATACTTTTTTCTTTATAATGAAATAAACATCCGATCATTTAAATTAAAAGGTGACATTTTCCTTTTAATATCAAAATAACACCTCTTATTGGAAAACCCTGCATAATATGAGACTGCTGTAATTTAAATAAAATGTAATTTGACTGATGTTTCAATGAAAGTTCGAGATAAAATCAAAATGTATCTTTTCTTTGTCAGACAAAGTGAAACTGTTTCTTTTGTTATAAATTAAAATAGAACTCACTCTGTTGTTTTGTGTAACATAATGATGTATTCAAAAGCAGGAATTGTCCTTGAATACTTAAACATTCTGCATTCACATACAATTATACAAATCTCAGAAGAACTCACTTTCAGTCTGGAATATATTCAGAAACATTGCTGTAAATACAGATTTTAATCCACAATTAATCTATGCATTTCTTTACTAAGTTTCATTTCTTTGGAGCGTTCACCAGGTATTATTTACCGAAATCTCCCAAACTTGGAAAAACAAAACTTTCATGGTTTCGGTTGAAATTAGATTGTTTGGTCTATTCATGAATAAAGCTTGAGGTAGTCTCCTGCTTTGTTCCGTCTCCACTTTCATAGTCTGCAGACGATACACTCGTGCATTCACGTGAGAAGAAATACAAATTCCAATGGTGCTCCTGTGTGACTAGTTCAAAAACGAGTACTTACAGGATGCTGCTTCAATTGTTACATGGGATCAAAGTAATGTTAAGAGAACAGAACATATAACTGGTAGGTTCAACTTGTTAATATTTTCTAGTGGCAGCACATATAGGACTTGGCAGGAGTAGAAACTTCGTCCAGGACTGCACGGCATATAAAGAAAACTCAAACACGGAGGACAAAATAGATTGAGGCAGTACAAACACTATTGTGGGTAGCCTCAATTGTTGGAATGAATGCCATTACATTGTGGGTGCTTAATCAAAAAGCTTTCATTGCGGTGAGTAGTTGCAAAATATTTCGTAGGTAATGAAAATTTCCCAGAAAATGTTGCTCCTTGTCTTGTGTTTACCCATTGCATATGAGACGGTTGATAGTTTGTTTAGACCACAAGTAAATTGAGGTTCCGATTTTAATGTCACACGATTGTTGAAAGTTACAATTAAATACTTATTAACCAAATTACCCACAAAATGTTTATATTCTTCATTTTACGCGTTTCATATCAAGACCATTAATTAAGCTAAGTCTATAGAGAATGAAAAAATCAAATTGTACTTACGTAAAACACGATTTTATTTAATCAAATTACTAAATCTTCTCATTTATTATTATTTATTTGTGGACTTGAGATTGAGTAGAACTTTTCAAAGATAAAAACAAAATTTCTAGTGCAAAATCTCCTGTTTTTCCTCACTTAATCAGCTACAGAAGAAACAGTCTTAGTATTTTCGTCAGTATTCACAAGAGAGTATTTTTTTTCAATTCATTGTCGAGAGTACAAAAAAAACGTAGAAACAAATTGCCACGAACGCTTTTACCTGTTTTTGTGCTGTGAAATCATTATCCAAAAGCTTTTCCACGTTATCTCCTTTTTACTGAGTCTTAATCTGATTTACGTTTTTCGTTGTGCCAAGTCCATTGCGGTCGCCTTTATTTCGATTCAGAATTAATTACATCCTACAAAACAGAATATTATTTCGCTGAAACCTGATCATTTAGTTAAGCTGTAAACATATACTACAAACCTTAAAGAATAAGCTAGAAAAAGCATTTTAAATAAGTGCTTGTTCAGATTTTGTACAAAAAGATAAATGAGAAATTGATTAAATAATACGAGTATTTAACAGGAATCAATAAAAAGCAGGGCAGCATTTGAAAATAAAGTAATAAACTCAAGGAAAATAAAGCAGACCATTCATATTTATAAGGTTCTATTGTACACACCTACATGTTGCAACGATGCTGCACTTGTTACACATAAATGAACTGATAAATCATTTGGATTCGGACGCTTGGGGTAAAGTGGAAAATATTGAAGCTAATTCCAGTTGATCTCACCCATTTGCGAAAATATTATTCACATTACAAGGAAAATTACCCAAATATTATGTCGACGTTTTGCATTTGTTCGGACTCGAATGGAATTTTCCACGAAGCCAATGCAACAACGCAATAGGAAGGAGTCTCAACTGCCCAAATGAAGAATTTGTTTCACAGTGGGTTGGTCACGGTTCGCCTGAGTTGGCGCGTCAAGCACAGTCGGAAGGAATGATGCAATTGAGAATAGTGGCATAAGGTAAATTGCTATTTACTATTTTGCGCCCCTTGAGACAATTGAAAGGCAATTGGAGATGAACGCAGAAAACACATTTTCTTTTTCGTAGCACTACAGCCCCTCTCGGGCCTTCGCTTCATGCAAATAGCGCCTCCAACACTCTCGGTCCATTGATCGCGTCCTCCAATTCCAAAATCCGAGCAGCGATGAACTGTCTTCGTCGGCCGAGTCAGATCAGCGTTTCCTTGGTTTCCCCAATAGTCTCCAGCCTTCAGTTCTCCCAACGAACACCTTTTTGGATATCCGGTGTTCGTCCATACGATTCATATGTCCAGCCCATTACAGTTTCCGCAGTCTGACAATCGTTGACAATCACACTCAACTTTGTTAGGAATAGTATGATTTATCGATTTTATGTTTTCTTGAATAAAATCTCAACGGTACCCTTCAATTCTATCAAATTCAGTACACAGATGTCTATTTATAAGATTGATCTATCCTGAAAGTTGAATGACTGAAGGTGAGTACCTACAATTAACGCTCATTAGTGAAACAAGTCAAGGAGGCGGGAGAGAGCTCCTAGCAAAAGGGCTTTGTAACCATTCTACGATTCGAAAAATTGACCATGAATCGATGATAACAGTACAGGAGAATAGCCCCTGAAAAAAATTCATCAAACGTAGCCGATATGAGTATGAAAAGAACGTTTTCATGGGAGCATTTCAAAACAGTTTTGTTAAACTGTCAGTTTTTGCTTCAGTGGGGGCGCAGGGGGGAAATACATGAAAAATGTGTTTCCTCCCTCGCGAATGGACATCTGAAATAATTATCAAGGGAGATATTTATGAGTATAACAATAACAAAAACCTCAGAAGTCGAAATTCGTTCAACTTTGTTAATAATAGTATGGTCTTCGTATTTCATATTTTCTCCAATAAAATCGTCTTTGACATGTATCTTGATTTGATTCGATCTGGTGATTGCATTTTGTAAATTGAATACAAAACCCTTCTGACATGAGCGTAGGTCTGTTTACCCGACTTGTTTTTCATACGATCTATAATTAATAATTTTATAAATAATTTATGTGCAATACATTGGAATCTTTATGTTTGTTATTCTCTGCTCATACTTCAGGTTTCGAGCCATTAAAGAATTTAGCATCAGCGATCAAGTGGATACAAAGTGTTTGGGTGACAAAATCATTTTCAAATGGTGTTCGTGGTTCAGGCAATCAGGTTACTTTAGGGGATTAAGAAACTAAGGGCATCGCACACCACAAACCATCTGTGTGGGTTGGCTAGCAACCCCCGTGGTCACGCTGTAGGCCAGTATCCCTGAATGTAGCGATAAGTAGATCAAACTTTTTTGTTTGCAATTTTGAGTGTTATGTGATAAGAAACAAAAAAAAAAGTTGGTGAGTTTTCCGACAGTAATAGTTATCTTGTATTAATTCCTCATTTTAATATTCTGGTTTGTCATAATCTTGCTCAGCAACTCTTGGGAATACACTGTGGGTAAAAGGTATTTAGTCTTGTGGGAAGCTTACTGGAGCCCAACATCTATTTCTGCCAGAGTACCATTGATTGTAAGGGCACCACTTGAGATCAAAAGAGTGCGGTGATTTGAGAATGTTCATAAAGCAGCGGTGGTCTGGTGCCTCGTCAAGCGAAGATATTAGTACTCACCGGAATCGGAATTATCTGAGGAAGCTTGAATGCACTACCAGGGTAGCATACGTGGGGTGGATTCTTTTTCCCAGCACAAGGGCCCACTGCAAAATTGTTTGCATTCATGACTTACAAGATAAAGCTCACGGTTCGATGGTGTCGAGGCCGAGGTAACCTACCGAAGGAATCGAATACTAAAATACGACAGACCAAGCCTGATTAACGCGTGCGAGACTCGAGAGGATTCCATCGTAACTATTCGATATTTACAACCCCCAAATAAAAGTGGGGCATCCAGGTGGAAGCAGTCCAACCACTTTTTAAACAAATCTCACCATTTTTTTTTCAAACAAATCTCACTATTCCACTAAGACAAATATATTCTTCTTCCCAAAATCCAACTTCCCAAAATCCAACTTCCCAAAATCCAACTCCTCAGTTCCATGTTCCATCTAGACTTTGGATACAACAGACTGATGTCTCAACTCCGCAACTCTCGACAAAGGCAAAAATTACGTGAACCATGTTAACGTTTAGTTATATGTAACTTAATAGATTTTTCATGACCTCATAGAAATTTGAACTCAAGGTTCCAGTAGTCCCCCAGATTGAGAGTTCACCGCACTTGCACCTAAGTTATCTTCCCATAAACTCTCATCCATCGAACAGGTAATTTCAATTGTGCAAGGCATTTGAATGCTTGCATTAATAAAATTTTGTTAGTTGGAAGCGAAGAATGAATTTTTGTTAGTATAATAACGAATGAAACTTTGTTAGTGGAAAATAAAGAATAGCATTGTTTTTTGGGGAGGATATGAGTATCAATTTTTTTGTATTTTAAGGAATAGGATAGAAAAAAAATTATTAATGAGGATCGGAAACAAAAGAATAGGTAAATGCTAAATTATTTTAAAACAAAAAAGAGGAAAAAGAAGAAGAGTACGGGCGCCCGAAGGAAGGTGGAGGTTTAATTTGTGAATGAGAGAATGCTGGTTTGGCCAAGATTCACTACAGTTCATTTATGAAGATTTCCTCTATTATGTAGTACACAGGTTTATGGTAACAACCGAAGTTATTGAGTGCTGTTATTTGGATATCATGGTGGAAATCTTGTGAGATTTCTTAGTCTATGATGTTACCAGAGTGCTCGACCAAAGTACATTAGTTCACTTAGCATGTGGAGTGTATCGCCAATGGCTGTTAAGTTCAGCCGCAGCTCAATTTCTTCCTCACAATGCTTCAGGAATTATGAAAGATGTAGAAACAACCAATTACCAGGAGTGGGCCTTCCAGCTTAAAGAGGGAGTTTAGGCCTTGATGGAAAGTATCACTTCGAAGAGGGCTGTACAATAAAATTACAACAATTTCAAATGAGTATGTTTTTATTTTAATTGCTGTCGCTTCTACACGCAGTAGTTATGGGGCTTGAATTAGGTAGTGATTTAGATTCCTTCCCGCCTTCCTGTCAGCCTATCATTTCTACATAGATAATACCTAGGGAAGCGGAGATAGGTTCCCAGCTTAAAAAGGTTTTCCCGCATGAGAATTATATAAAATTTATAGTCTACTAGAAACTGTCTAAATTCACCATTCCTTTGTTGCAGGGAGCTAAGGTTATACGTAAGTAGAGAAATGTGATTCGCGGGAGAAGTCAATGGGTGTTTTTAGTTATGTTTAGTGGCACTATTGCGGCTATCATTTTTGGCATCATCGGTTGAACCTATGACTGCATTTTGATATTAAAATCGCTCCATATTTGGTAGAGTGAATGTGGTTTATGGCTGGGGAGGATCTGTGGTGGTCTTAATGGTAGTTGGTTTTGAGGGGTTTGAACTGGGTTGTTGTTTGTTTTGGGTGGCAATTCGCGCAAAAGTTTTCCTAACCTATTTCGAGTTTTCAGGGCATCTTCTGTAGTTGGCAGGGTGTTGTCCTTCACAATTGATGCATTTATGTTTTTTGGTGTTTTGCTTTTTTGACTATGTACAGTATCGAAAGCCATCGCACTTTACATAACAAACTTGAGCATTGAAGTTGCTCGACAAATGGCTTAATTGTTGATAATTATGATACAGCTTGGTTTCATCGACTCAACTTGGCAGATATTGCAAATTTCAGTTTCAGCTTTTGAAAGAAGGAATTTTATCAATATTAAAGCGCGTAATTCTATTTGATGGAAACGTTGCTGCTAAAGATCCTCTGTGATTTCTTCCACCAATAGTCGACGAAAACCGCGAATTATCACATTAAGTTTTTCATCTTCAGGAAGGAAATATGTGTGATACTGACAGTTTTGTTCGGTTAATAACTTTGTTGTTTTTCTATGATGATGGAGGATTGAGGTTTAATCTAGATAACCAGATACACGCGTTTAGTAGACTCGTATTTGATATTTAGCCGCTTTATAAGTGCACCTAACTTTACCAATTTCTCTGGCTCACGGAGGTTTATGAGGACAGTTTTAGGGCGTGCCTCATCGGCAACATTCGAATGTTTTTGCGGGTTATTTTGCTTAAGACTCGAGACCGATTTCGACGAAATGTTAAAGAGAGCTTTTCAGTGGCTATTTCTAGGAATAGAAGCGGTCAGTTTTGGAGGTGGTAGAGCCGGAAATTCGCGAGAATTTTCGTTTAAGTCCATCATGACCTGGTTACACTCTGTAACTTCTTCTGAAGACGATTCAAATCTAAAGAATGGGGAATAGATTGATTTCCTGTTCCTGAAAGATTTTAATCTTGAGGAATTCAAACTATTTACCAAGAGATAAGCCAATAATTCATCATTCTGCTGGCAACGTTGCTTTAACTTATCCCGAGTTTCCCTGAGGTGTTTTTGAGTATTTCTCAGCAAATTAAGAACTTCTTCCAATTGTTTCTGGATCCTATCACTTGGTTGACTGGTTTATTGAGCAGCATGATCTCACATTGCTCTTCATACATCTTTTAGTGAGAACATCAAAGGTTGGGTGCAATGGCGACGAAAAAGTCAAGACAACTTAAAGAAATTTGATTTCAATTATAAAGCTATGAACTATAATAGTTGCGTTATTTTTAAAATAAGCCGATTGACATTAAACAATAACCCACAAATGTTGCGTTCTTCTTTGTTCTAACGTTTTAGAGCTCTCGGTTTCTGACGAACGTTCTTCTATGTTCTCATGTTTTGGAGAACTCTAATTCGATTATCGTTGATTTTCTGCATACACATACACTTCACTACTTATTCAATTTCACTAGCACATTGTATTTCAATATCCGCACCGATTCACGGCATCCACTGTCTATCTCTATCTTATCAAGCTTACATTCATTCTCTGATCAACCGTTTTGAATGTCCGCAACTATTTACGGCTTCCTATCAAGAGATAGTAGAATACTCGCACATAGTCTTCAGCACATAGTGAAAGCATTTTCACAACCTTTTTTAGGGTTTTGTAAGATAATGTTATAAAACCCTACTAAAATCGCGACTTGTCTGCCCATCCGTCCGTGTGCCAGAGCAGTTTTTCTCGTAAACCACATAAGCTGGCAACATAATATTTTGTAAGTAGGTGTAAGCTGGTGATGACTTGAAAGTTTTATGACAAACAAAATTTTTAAGGCGTTCAAACGGGGTCTCCCCATATTGGGGAGTGGGCCCTGGAAAAAAACGGTGGTGAAAAATCTGAAAAAAAAGTCTTGAAGGCACTCGTAAGTCTTTAAAAGTACAAGGCAACAAATACCTCAGAAGTCAAAATTCGATCAACTTTCTTAATAAAAGTATATTTTAAAATTTAACGTTTTCGACTATAAAATCAAAATGAGACCTTAAATTTCTTAAAAGCTACAATTTAAGTTTTTCGATAGCAGTTGCACGTGTCCTGAAAATTTCATACAACGCGAATAATAAACAGCTAAGTTACAGCCGATTGAATACTTAACAATTACAACAAAATTTAGCCGTGATACTAGGAAGATATGTAACACGTTTCAAACGGACCTAGAAACTATAAATATATAGGAATTTTGATAAAAATTGTAGCAATGCTTTGTAATATTGAAGTGTCATCATGACTATTCATGCAGCGGGGGCAAAACACTTGAAACAAAATGGCAGCAAATTTTAATAAATAATAACCAGGATTTAGTTCTATGAACTCACTTTATGGAATTACTAGTCTAGTTTTGATATTCGGAAGATATTGTTTGAGTTACTAATTGGTTCACAAAGTCCTTCTGGCAGGGGTACTCTCCTGCTACTTCAACTTGTTCTTTGATGTAGTCGCTCCTTTTTAATCAAGTCCTATATGAGAGAATGTTATCGTTTTAACGGACTCCAAAGGAGAGAGGGTGATCAATTTGGCCCATATTTTTGTTGTTATTGCCTTTTTTATGAGATTATGCATAACTTTTGAACGGAGGTAGATAGAAAAGTTTCGTTTTTGGCAAAGTATTCAACTTACCTTGTTTTAGGTTTCATTCTAAGGACATGAAAATCAAAGAAGAAAATCGAGTAAATTTCCGACCTTCACCCGGATTTTCCACAAAATTTATCGATGCATTTGAGAAGTTTTGGAACCGCATTTTAATTATTTCGAGAACTCTAAGCATGGCATATGGACGTTCAGGAATTCTTTTTTTTAATACATTTTTGTACGAAATATATCCTGTATTTGCGACTCTTAAGTTTTGATGGAGTACACAGAATTTATTTGTCATGGAAGGTAAAAAAGATGGTGTTGTAGTGGAAGCTCCGTAGATATCATGTCCATGAAGGAATGCAGTGATGGCCTGCTGTCTTGTCTGGGGACGCGTGAATACGCTGGCAGGCTGTCGTTGCAGTGTCGCGGGGCGGGTTCTTTCCCCCTAGCACAAGGACTCACTCCAGTTAAAAATTTTGAGTTCACGAATTAAACCAGTCAAAATGCCGATCAACTGGTGTCTAAGCCAAGGTAACCTACTAAGGGTTGAAATGCTTGTTCAAAGAACAAATTTGGCCGGGCAAAATCGGACGGACTTGCGTAGACTTATGGTCCACAAATAAGAGTGGGGCATCCAAGTGGAAGCGGTGCCCCCTCGCACCATCTCGACCGGATCAAAAGAAGATGTACTTACCGCCATCCTTACGAACGCTTTGTTGACGATGTAGGTGGTGCTAGTACATGTGAATTTGTTTTTTTTTTCTTTTTTTGTATAATTATACTAGAAATTTATACATGGACAAACTGCTTATTGGATATCTTTGAAGAAATTTACTCGGTTATACCGATACCAAGCAAATACTTCGCGAGAAGGGAATAGAAATCACTTTTATGTTCGAAATTAAAAATATTATTCGTTTTCAACTGTTCATTCTTGGAATAATTTATAGAAGGTATCTTATTGTTTAGATGGTGATGGCGAAAATATAATCATGTTCCTCTAAAGACGTCTGTATGAAAACTCTAAAATTATGTATTTACAAACTGAAAAAGCAAGTCATTGAATTTAAATGTACTTGCGATGAAGAATTTCAATTCAAATGTTGAGGCATTTTGATAAATTTACACAAATTCAAATCGCACCAGTAACCCAAAACTTTGATTTCTAAACAATTTAGTACGCGATTTTTTAATGGTCGTGCATGACTAAACAATGCAAAAACTTACGAATCGTCCTCAAACATTATTAATTCATCGTATAACCATGTCAACAAGGCAGACAACAATCGACACCTTACTTTAAATTGATTACGGACTGTTCAACGCTTAATCGGTGCTACCGGCAGCCTGTCGAAGCAACCCGTAAATTTTCTCCTGGATCAATTCCTTGTTGTCATGCGCATATGTATTCGTCAATTTTTAGCAAACCAAGCAACAAATGTCCGCCCATTGATCCACAAAATCGAAAAGCTGGCTGATATCGTATGTAATGGTTGGCGTAATCGAGCTCCGGCGTTTTAAATGCTCTTCGTAAATTTTACAAACACCCTCCATACATTCTTTTACGCTTTTGTAATCACTGTACGTTCTAGTTTCGAGTTGTACAAGCAAAATTGTATGCGATATCTATGGACGTTTTGTTTACGTTCGCGATGGCTGCGCTGCAGCTATAGAATGAATGCAAAAATGTTGACTAAACGATTTATTTGTAAATGCAACGTTATGCCTCCACGTGGTATAAAAAAACTCGCCTATTGATTCAGATGCTATTTTGTGCTTAACACAAATTGCATGATTTAAATTCATATCGAATCTTTTCTTTATCTTGGTTTTCGACCAGTTTGCTTATGCGAGTGCTCGATTATTACAGTATATTTTAGTCGAATCTTTATATCATAAATAACCAAGTGATTACAGTATGTCCAACAAAATGAATAAATGGGCAAAACTGATTTGGCACTGATTCCGTTAAATTTATTTCACTCTTTTCGGAGTATTTCAAAAATCTTTTTAATTTTTTTTTTTTAACAATTTTTTCATGCACATATATTTTTTTATTTTATGCGTATGTTGACGTATAACTTTTGAACAGAGATGGGTGAAAGGATTCTGTTTTGATCAACATGTTGGATGTACTTGTCATGAGCTTCCTTCTGAAATAATTGTTAGTCGAATTATGATAAAGGACAAAATCCGCTGGGTGAAATTCAATCCTCCGGCTTTCTTTTCACCAGGGATTGATTCGTAAATGGATTCTAGTTACTGAGGATGCAAAAAATATTGTAGAATGGATATTGGTCTTTTTTGATTATTCAATTCTAAGCTATGTAGATCTTAAAAATAATAAATAATAAAATTCAAGAAATTACATTTTCTGCTATAGAATTTTGTTTCACCAAACTGTTGGATTTACTTCAGGTTAAGCTCCATGGTATGAATTTCCTAATTGAAAAATAATAAAGAATAATTATCGCTAGCAAAGTTATGTTATTGTATGAACTATTTGGCTAACCATCTGTTTTAAGTTGCGCAAATTGCAATGGTCGGCCCATGTCGAAAAAATAGAAAAACAAGTTGGGTAAACAGACCTACGCTCATGTCAGAAGGGTTTTGTATTCAATTTTCAAAATGCAGTCACCAGATTGTATAAAGTCAAGAAGCATATCAATGACGATTTTATTGGAGAAACTATGAAATTCGAAGACCATGCTATTATTAACAAAGTTGAACGAATTTCGACTTCTGAGGTTTTTCTTATTATTCTACTCATAAATATCTCCCTTGATAATTATTTCAGATGTCCATTCGCGACGGAGGAAACACATTTTTCATGTATTTCCCCCCTGTGCCCCCACTGAAGCAAAAACTGACACTTTAACAACTGTTTTGAAAAGCTCCCATGAAAGCTATCATTTCATACTCATATCGGCTACGTTTGATGAATTTTTTTTCAGGGGCCACTCTCCTGTACTGTTATCATCGATTAATAGCCAATTTTTTCGAATCCTAGAGTTGTTACAAAGCCCTTTTGTTAGAAGCTCCCTCCCGCCTCCTTGACTTGTTTCACTTATGAGTATTAATTGTAGGTACTCAGCTTCAGTCATTCATTAAATTGAATCAAGTGTTCAAAGCATGCGCCTTAAACGTTGAAGTTGGGAACAAATAACTCAAAGTTATTCAATCTTCGCATTTAAAACAGCCACTATTTTGTTTTACGATTACTGATACCACTAGCTGAACTGATTCTCAAAGTTATTCATGACACCTATCATTCCTGAAATTTTCATGCAAATCCTAGCAAAACTGTAGTGTCTGAGTCGGTAAAAAGCGCATGTTGTTCCATAGCCATATGTTGCGATAGTAATACATGCAGCGCATATTGTTCCATAGTAACACAGGAAAATTCAAACCGCTATAACTTTGCTAAATATGATGCAATCTTTATGAAACTTGCAGGGTTGATCAATCTTATAAATAGACATCTGTGTTTCATTGAATTTAAGGGTACCGTCAAGATTTTATTCAAGAAAACATAAAATCGATAAATCATACTATTACTAACAAAGTTGAGTGAATTGCGGCTTCTCACGTATTTGTTGTTGTTGTACTCATCAAGGCCTACATTCGTGATTTTTTTCAGATTTTTCGGATCACAGGTGTCCAATCGCGAGGGGGGGACACAAATTTTTCGTGTATTTCCCCTCCCTGTGCGCCCCTCGAAGCAAACTTTGCCAAACTAAGACCTGTTTTGAAAAGTTCTCATCAAGACCTTTCATTTGATACCCATATCGGCTACCTTCAATGAAATTTTTTTTTCGGGGGGTCACTCCCCTACATGGGGAGACCCCCCTTAAATACCTTATAAAATTTTTTAAGTAGTTGAATTTTGAAGAGATCACCACTTTACACCTATATACAAAATTTGATGCTTCTAGCTTCAGTAGTTTCCGAGAAAAACTGCTGTGACACACGGACGGACGGACGGACGGACGGACGGACGGACAGACAGACGGACAGACGGACAGACAGGACGCGATTTTAGAAGGGTTTTGTTAAAATTATTTTACAAAACCCTAAAAACCGGCCACCCAAAGGAACATTAAAGGGTAGAGCACAAGGTAGATGTCCAGTGAGAAGACTGAGAACTCGATTGGAGTATGCGCTGGAGGTGATCAGCTGGCGAAAGAGGTCACCGAACCGTGATGATCGAAGGAGATTGATCCTAGAGGTCAAGCCTCAGCTTGGACTGTCGCGACATAGGTGATGCTGAACATTTATTACTGGAGCTGGAGGGTCAATTTCGTTTCCTCATGGTTCATTTAAATGATCGTATCGAGAATTAAGGATGCGTTTGATGGAGAACATATTGTACTTCTGTTGATTATGTGAAAATTTTATCGGATTTAAATCAGGGATACTAGTTCCGTATGGTAACGTAGATGCAAAAATTGTGTTTAAATTCTTTTTCATGAAGCATATCTACTCTGTTGAATTACGATTTGAGTTTTAGAAAGAAATATAAAAGTAAATTACCTGAGTGTCATCTAGCCTGATGAGATCTGGCCAAATTAGACAATGCACCAAAGCTAAGCTTCTATGCAGCAAGTCATACCTGAGTTTGGCCGAATAATCCAGCCAAAGTACTTTGATCAAAAGAGTGTTCTTCTCCGTGTTTTAGTAATGCCAGCCAAAGTTTTACCGATGGCCGAATCTTTATTAGGGAACGAGTCAGAACGTTCTAATCTCGATTCTATAATTTCTTCAACTATTTATCCAATTCCTCAAACATAAAATACTTAATTTATTACGTACTAACCTCATTAACCAGCACCCAGATTTGTGTGGTCTTGTGACCCACAAATCGATTAACACCTCATAAATTCATCATATGCATTTGTTATTCCATAACCACACAAATGCATATGTTATGTAATCTTTTTCTTTGGGTCATACATTCTTCTAAGTGCATGTTCGATGACCCAAGAATGCATGGCAATGTTTTTGTTTACTTTTCGGAATGGAAGAAAGTGAAAGCGAAATCGTTGAGTGCTGACTCTTGAGATTTAAATATTTCAAGTACGTTCCACTTACTGACTTATTGGTAAGCAATATTTTAAATGTTTGTATGTTCACGTATAATTGTATGTACGTTAATTTGTATGTAATTTGGATATAGTGCATTTGATATTGAATGAATGTTTCTAATAATTGAATGAATGTCTTTGAATCTAATATTATAATTGAATGAATGTTTTAGATTAATTATAATCGAATGACTGTTTTAGATTATGTGAGAGTAAATGTTTTTAAATTATGGGTGATCATTACAACTCAATTCTTGCTAAATGTTATAAAGGCATACGAGTATAAGATGAGTTCTTTCATTTTTCTGTGCCAATTTTTCATTTTGTGACTTACTTAAAAAATAAGTGATTTTTATTAAGGATAGTGATAGATACTCGTAGTTTGTAGAGTTTTCTCAAATCTACATCCAGTTGAACATTTCAATAAGGGTTGAGCAAAAACATTTGCTTTTGCAGATCATGTATGAAATCATTTAAATAATTAATCATTTTGTGTTTGCTAATTCCTGTGGTTAAAAACTAAAGACTAACAACAACAAGGTTAAAGTTTCCCAGGTTAGTTTAAATTTATTATAGGATTTATATCCTAACATTTTTTGGTATTGAAAAATGAAATGAATACTCCAAGAAGAGTAAAATGAATTGATCATAATGAAAGTTTCAAAAGTGAAAGAAATCACTCAAAATGGTTCCTATGCATGAAATAATTTTTTACACAGTTTATTTATGAAATAAATCTGATTCCAGGCTTAAGATTAAATCTGTTCTTTTAAGAACAATTTTGCAGTAGTTGAATATTCCTTTAAGTTGTTCCTGCAACTTGGAAAATTACGTCCATAACGATGGTGAAAATCACTGTTTATTCAACACAAATCCAGTCAATAGTTTATGGAGTGTAATATATTTGAAATATTTTAAGAAAAAAAAAAATTGTGTTAAAAATGCCATGAAAGAATAGAATTTGATAGAATCAGAAGAAAATCAGTTTACCATTTTGGAAAATACTTGTGAGTGACAATGAGTTATTAGTAAATCGTTATCAAAATGGAGCAAACGGATTTGGTCTAGATTCCATAAAATTTGTTTGATTCTTTACAGGGCACTTTGAAGTCGCTCATATTTTTTTCTCTTTCTCTTTTATCTTCTTCTTACTCTATTCATCAGGCTGTCCTTATACTCGTCCCAACTATTTTTGAACCAGAAAAACAGAAGAATTTTGTTTATATTTTCTTTATTTGCATAATTTCATTTATACACGATCAATTGAAATGAATGGCAAAATTTATTATTTAAAAAAATATTTTAAGGTATCAGCACCAAGAATAAGTCTCGCAGAGGCTCATGCACACACGGTCCTATTTATACATATATTGCTGCAACAGTGGCAGTTGTCAACACACTGAAAAATTAAAAAAAAAAAAAGGTGTATTAAATATTTGCGCCTGAAGCTGCAAGAAATATTCTCACTGGATCACCCGGTCGCCAAAAGTACCCAGCAGCTTCTGCATATATGAAAATTAATGCAAAAAATACAAATAAAATAACGTATGCGCCACTTGACATAGTTTTGCCAAATTGATTTCCCAGAAAGCTACTTTCTGTAATAATACTATTTTATATGAATAATGGTGACATCTCTTTTATAGAAAATTCTTTAACTTGCAAACCAAATGCAAATTGATTGTTACATTAACTACCTGCGACTGTGACTAATTTTTCTCATTCGCACTTAGCAGTACAAGCGTGACGAAAAACTGTGCATTATTTTCCACAGCAGCAAATTAAGATTTCTCCCGCTGTGCTGAAGTACATTTAATACTATCTCTAACCAGAACCAAACAATAATTGCAACAGTCTTCAGTTGAAAGATTCATGCCCAAACAATTAGAAAATCCCTACCTAATCTTAAAGTCTGACTAAGGAATTCAAGCTGTAAAAATATCTCAGAATTAACATCTTAATGATACATTTATGTAATCTTTCAATTACGTTTTGATGGTAAATACTTTTGAGTCTCATCAAAATATCCATGAAAACTTTCTAAACTTCTTCGACATGTTGTTTTGTTACTTAAAAGCTTCAAGTTAAAGTTCATGTTCACTGATATCGCTCTAAATCCCATGTACTCGTCCTGGTATGTATACATATCAAGCCGTATGTCAAAGCTAAACGTATGAGCCAATGTGTGTCAAATGAGGAAGCATAAACGACATTGTCCTTAAAATTTACAGACAACAGAGGGAAAAACTTTTCCTGTCTTCCACACAATCTACTTTCGGTTACGCCACACCAAATAACAAACACACCTGTTAATCCCCACAGCAAATTTGCATCAAAGTAAACATTTCAGAGTGGCTTTTGCTGTTGTTTTTCTCTGGATTCTTGCTCAATATCCGTCTACACTCATAAGGGTGATATATAGAATGTCATTACGCTCGGATAAAATTTAAAGCATTCCCTTGTGATGAAGGATACAAACAGATCGTGATTCTTAGTTACCAGGAGCAGTGGAGATAAAATTCGCCAGTTGAAGGGAAGAAGTCCTGATGGGATTAATAGTCGGAAGACAGATTTTCTTATTTCTTTCATAATCAGCATACTTCCAGCAAATGCATAGTGAACAGTAAATTATTCAGTTTAATCAGAATTTAGGAATGATTACACTAGCAGATTTTGGTAGCCAACTAACTACATACTCGCACATAGTTTCTTCCATATTTTTTGGTTTAAAGATTCCGTCAGCCAAGAAGAGGGAATATGATCCTCGTCCACAATTTGTTTCGAGTCTTAGAAATAACCTTTTTGAAATGAGTTTCACACTATATTTCAGAACCTTCTGCATGTTGGTGATTAAAGCTTTGAAACTTCAACATATTGGGCAGATAGAAATAATCTCTTATCAGAAGGGGTTTGTACTCAACTTGTTGATAACAATGATGAATAAGCTTAAGAAAAACTTCCATGATATGATGATATAACTAGTCCTACAGAAGGTCCTTAAACGTTGTAAGTTTGATGAAAATCGAATGATATATACGGAAGTTATAGCCATTTGAAATTTCTCCAATTACAACAACAATAACACATTATTTTGGCATTTTATTTCCATCGAATCAGTCACAGCAGTTTTGATTTGATCTTCCTGAAATTTTCAAATAAAGTCAACAACATTAATATTTTTGAGAATTCATGATTTGGGTGATTTTATTGGTTTGCAACAAAATGGCGACCGTTGAAAATGAAAAATCAATGGATTTCCTTTTAGACGTGCACATTTTTTTGACATATTTCTTGACTTTATTCGTTGTTGGTGACTGCATTTCTGAGAAATTTTGTACTAAACCCTTCTGACATGAGCGTCTGTCTACCCAACGTGTTTTTTGTTGAAATGTATCTCATATCATTGAAACAAAGGGATCTTAACTATATACTTACTATTCATTTGTTCCGAAAATTATGAGTAAATCCAATCAAAACTTGCAGTAGAAATACCTTGCGTTGTTGTTGTAATAAAAGTTTAAAAGGTCATAACCTCAATAAATATGATTCGATTCCAATGAAGCTTACAAAATATAAAGATTTTCCATAGACTTCTTAAATACTGAATTCCATCAAATTTAAGGGTATCCATGCAAAATGTGAAATTCACAAATGAAACTATCAATCAAGTTTTGAATTCGGCACCAAATTTTTTTTTTTTGTTTTATTTTTTTTTAATTTTTCTTACCTTCAAAGTCTAGTTCCATGACTTGTTTTAGATATTTTGGATCATAGGGATTCGCATAGGGCTCCACAATTTTTCATACGTTTCCCCTACTACTGCACTCTTCGTTATAAATGCTGTGCTTTTATGATCTTTTTTAAGGATTTGATCAAGATCTTCCATTTGATATTCCACATGACTTACTCAAGTTCGAAAAAATTTTAAGTATCCCCTCCCCTTGACCTTCGAAGATTTTTTAGGCAACCGTACTTTCAAATAGTTTTGTTGTTTATAGTTTCTAAAGTTAACATCAATGACACAGACAGGCGAATGATGGACAAACAACCTAACGGGTTTCGATTTCAATAGAATTTTGCAAGTTTGTACAACAACCGCCAAATATCAAAATTAGTAAACTAAAACAAGCCAAATCGGAATAGTTTTCATAAATACTGTCAAATACGAATAACTCAATTCAATTCACAATGTATCCCAAATGAATGATTAAACATTGAAAATAAAATAAAAACGGACTAATCGGAGTTACCTATGACTCAAATATTGCCTATTTGAATTTATACATGACCTAGCTAACTTCCTTCCTATCGGGGGAGACAAATGAGCTCTTTGGGGTACGTGCGTTCCGCTGATTCCATCAAAAGTCATATAAAATCTCGTTCCCCTCCAGGGTGCTGTAAATTACTAAAGAAAAATTAGAAACGCGACAATTCAATAAGCCACTGTGCAAGCGGCAGCGAAGCGTGTACCAAACTGTCGCGAGTTTTCTTCGCTTATGTCTGGGGAAAGGTGCTTGGTGGCAGTTTCATCACTTTTATTCCATCTCCGCGTTCAGTATCCACACATTCTCCATCTTATCAACGATTGATCAAGTAGAGGATCGTTTTCGGCGTATATTTATTTATTACATTCATTTTCTCAGTTAATTTATTTTAATATGATTGAACGAAGAGTTTATTTTTACTAGACACTCGAATAAATCTCATGGAAACTGACTCTGTTACTTGGTCCACGTTGATGTAGTGGTCCGTTAAATAGCCAGTCGTTGTCTGGTACCGGAAATTGGAAAATTTCGTTTATAACTGGATAACGCGAACGTATAAAACCGAAATTCTTCAAAGTCTGGCTGATTAATGTTCACGCCCCGACCGAAGAGAAGGACGAAGAAACGAAGGAAACATTTCAACAATCACCTGGAAAGACTGGTCGACTCTTTGCTCACAAACGATACAAAAATAATTCTAATTCACCGGGGAATGACTGGAGCATATAGCCTCCATAATGAAACAAATGACAACGGCCAGCGCCTGGTTGACTTTACATGTAGCAGGAAGCTAGTTATATGTGCGACTTGCTTCCCACATCGACGCATTCATAAAATAACCTGTGTATCACCGGATGGCAACACACATAACCAGATCGATCATGTCCTGGTCCAACAACGTTTGGCCTCGAGCATACTTAACGTCCGTACATACCGAGGAGCCAATTGTAACTCAGATCATTACTTGAGCAAATTAACCTATCGAACGTCGTCTGTGGCCAAACGTTGCATAGAGACCCTTGACAACCAGCTGGCTCCCATATTAAAGACAAGCAACCAGCTCTGGACGGAAGTGAAAGTGGCTTTCAGGACCATGGCAGAACAGACGATCGGACATCAAGTCCGGCGCAAGAGAAATGATTGGTTCGATGTTAAGTGTCAGATTGCGTTAGACTAAAAAGAATCAGGCGTACAAAGAATATGTAGGTAGGAAAACCAGGACAAAGAAGAAAACTATGAAAATCTCAGAAGAGTAGCGAATAAGATAATTAGCATTAAGACCAATTGAGAAGTATAGATGTATGTTTAGCGAGCAACAATACAAGACACGCATACACACGCACGCAAGTAGTGAAAAGCCTGTAACGTGGTTATCAGCCTAAAACCACGCTCTGTGGTGATGACAGCAGCAATATCATCGCTGATGAAACCAAGATTAAGGAAAGATGGGCATCACATTTCAAGAACCTCCTTAATCCTCCGCGCAGCTCCAGAACATCAGAGCTTATAGATGTCTGCGGAGAGGTTCCATTGACCTCACCAACTCTGGATGAAGTTTGTTCCATCATCAAAGCCCAAAAGAATAGTAAAGCGCCGGGCATCCATGAGATTTCAGTGGAGCTCATCAAATATGGTGGCAGAAGTGTTCATCACGCTTTTAACAAAGTCATTCAGTACATTTGGCGACAAGAACATATGCCCAAAGAATGAAGCCAATCAATGATATTCCCTAGCCACAAAAACGGTGACAAGTGGCAGTGCGAAAATTATGGATTCACACCAGTACCTTGTACGGTGTACAAAATATTTTCAAAAATCTTAGAAAATAAAATCGGATCATACGCCAACAGTATTATTGGGGAGTATCAAGGTGGTTTTAGAGTAGGTAGACCGACAATAGACCAATTGTTTATTGTCAACCAGCTACTCGAAATATGCTGCGAGTTCAAGATAGACGTTCAACAAATTTTCGTTGACTTTAAGTAAGCATACGACAGTATTGATCGTTACGTACTGTACCAAATAATGCTTTGCCTTGGCATCCCAGCCAAACTAGTCCGTCTTATCAAAATGACAATGACGTTGACGATCTCCCAAGTCCGCATAAATAACCAACTCATCAATGCCATTGACACGAATATCGGACTAAAGCAGTTTGATGGACTGGCCCATTGCTATCCAATTTGTCTCTGGAGTACGTCATAAGTAAGCTACCTGTCGACACATAGAGTACATTTTTATACAAGTTGAGCCAAGAACTATTCGACGCGGGTGACAGCAACATTTTGTCGCGATCATTAACAACTGCTAAAGAACTCTTCCTGAAACTCGATAGCGAAGAAAAAATAGTAGGGCTACAAATCAATGAAAGTGTGACAAAGCTCATTACGCAGTCGAGGAAAAATACCTCAAATACACAAAATATCAAACTTGGTGAGTACAGTATCGAAAATTTGAGTAAATTTGTACATTTAGGCGCCAAAATAACTAGAGTCAAAAATGAAAGAGACAAAATACGCCGAAGAATGCAGCTCGCAAATGAAATATTTTATTCAATTTTAACGATCTTGAAGACCAGCTGTATACACTGGGAAACAAAGCTCCAACTATACAAATATGTCATAAGACTCCTTATTGGTGTGAAACATGGTCCCCAACCTAAGTATCCGCAAATATATTGGACAGCTTTGAGCGACGGGTCCTGAGATGAATTAGCAAAGGGAAGCTAGACGGGGACCAATGTTGAATTCAATACAACCATAAGCCGTATGCAATTTTTGATGAGCCAAGGGTCGCAACGTTTGTTAGACTGCGGACGCTGCAATGGACTGGACACATGAACACAGATACTCAAAAAGGTATTCGTTGGGAGAACTGAAGGCTGGAGACCAATGGGGAAACCGGGGAAACGCTGGTCTGACTCGGTCGACGAAAACATTTCATCGCGGCTTAGACTCCAAAATTGGAGGACATTTTCAATGGACCGAAACAGTTGAAGGCACTGTTTGCTGGAAGCGAAGGCCCGAGAGGGACTGTAGTACTTCTAAGAAGAACAAAAAGAATACTCGTATAAACTTGACCATTTCAATAATATTGATGTACGCTTTTCAATGCTTTGCTCAATCGAATTTGAGTGTTGGATGATTGAGAAAATGTTGTAAGCTATCGTAGGTGTTGTTGCGTTGGACTTCAAATTTAGGGTTCTACAGGGACCGTGGGCTTAAATTCTCTCAAGGTCAAAAACTTTTTAGTTTCGTCAAATGCAAATATTTTTGAGTGAATGATGACTTGCATATAACTGAGCATTATTATGGTTATATGCCATTGGAAATATTAGGTTTGGTGAAAATTTGAACAGGATTTAAGCATAATGAACATGAACTACGTCAAATCTAACTGGAAGCAGATGATTGCGAGAGCAAAGGGTTGCGGAATCGGAAATCAGTCTGGTTTGGTCGTGGAACGAAGTGGTAGGGAAAGTTGTTGCAAAAATTAAAAAGTCGAGTCGACATGTGTCTCAAAGTTTTCTAGGCTCATCGGAGAGGGAAAAAATCAAATGAAATAAATATTTATGACGGTATAAATATGCGTAATAAAAATCTACAACCAACATTGTGGTGAAAATATAACTTATGATATAAAAGTGAATGCAAATTAAAATCGACGCAGAATAAAGCACTATGAACAATTCTAGAAAAGATAAATATATAAAATGTTCGGCCACAGGCCCACCAATATTTAAAAACCAAGGGTCGGAAATCCTAAACTTAAAAACATGAAGAAGGAAAAGTGTGCTAATATTAATTTTTCTAAAGGCAATCTTTGCTGTTTTTATTGAGTTTGTGAAAATCAGATAAAATTATTTGATAAATAATAGAAGTACCAGTGCAGTGATCAGACTATTTGAAGAAGAATATATTATATATTGTTTTTGAATTCTAGGTGCTGGCGAGCGAAATAGTGCCTGTTAGATTTTTTTCTATTTGGATGGTTTTTTGGTACAATTAAAGCGACAAAAAAATAATTAAATTATTTTTTTAAGTCTCATCAGGGACAGAAAGAATATGCGAGTATTTTGGATTGATTTTACTGTTTAGTTCTCATATACCTTTTCGATGACTATTTTCAAGTTGTATTTTTATGGATTGCTTTAAATTTATTTTACTTGACAAAGGAGGTTAGTTAGTTTTTCTTGTTATTTGTACATAAATGAAACGGGACCATTATGTGGTAAGAAATAAAAAATTATCTCCCTTTTCCTGTCCTTCCATTTTGTTCAAATTCTTATTTGTGAGTGGCCCAGCATAGGCAGATGATTTCCTGGAAGACCCATTACATGACTGAACCCTAGTCAGACTCAGTATGCCACCCTGGGATAAGTAATCCTGTGCCAAATATTTATGTCCGTAATTGCGGTGACTTTCGTGGTTATAATAATGATTTTCATATCAAAACCGAAAAATCCAGTCTTTACAAAGTCAGAGATTGCACACTTATCAGCTGAATGTCTTTCATGATGAAAACCCAGAATGGCTGGTGGATTATTACATTCAAAGTATTCGTAAATGTAGCAAAGTTTTGTCTCCTCTGGTATGCATATTTATTAGGACGTTCAGCTTAGAAAGCAATCTATGAAAAAGAGAGCAAAATTAAATGCATACCTGCTATCTTGCGAATGAATGATGAGCCTAATTAACAATGAAAAGTTCGATAAAGACGAGTTCACTACAGGGAGACATAGTATCACCACTAGTCACTTGCCGGGAAGCCAAATAGTTAAAAAAATCAATGAATTTTCGACGTCAACAACATCGTGATTAGTAAAAAAAATAAAAGAAACTATCTCTGGCTTCTTGCAGACCACGCTTTCTCAATTGCATTTGTGACGTATAAACAGGGACTGAATATTAACATCATCAAAATTAAAATAATGTTGAACACAAAACACTTGAAACCAGCAATATTTTCATCGTTCCAAAGTGAAAGATGCACAAATGAGTTTGGTCAACAAAGTGAAATAAAGGGTGGTCCAGGCATAATGCAGAATGTTAATTGTGAGTCATACCTTAACGTCAAGTTTTTCGCAAAACTTAATTTGACATTTCTTTGTTTCAGTGTTTGACAAATTCAACCATGGAGAGGTACATAATTGAGTAGCGCTTTAAGTTTGTTGAAACCTTTTACGATAATGAGCAATCAAATCAAAATGCATTTCGCGCACTTCGTGATTTTTTTGGTCAACATAATCGACCAAATGTGTCCACTGTCGGGAGAATTGTGCGCAAATTTGAGCAAACCGAATCTGTAGGCAATGTGAAATCACCTGTGCATGCTCACCCAGTTTTTTCAGAAGGAAATATTGCAGTTGTTGGCGATAGTGTGGCAGAAGAGCCGTCAACCTTGACTCGTCGTCGTGCCCAACAATTGAACATCTCACGAACATCACTGATGCGAATTTTGAAAAGATTTCAATTCACACGCTTACAAGCTTCAATTGACTCCAGAACTGAAGCCTACTGACCATTTAAAGCCTCAGAAATACGCCGAATGGTTGGTTGAAGCGACAGAAGGGAGTAGTGACTTTACAAAGAAAATCATCTTCAGCGACGAGACACGCTTTCACCTCAATGGATTCGTTAACAAGCAGAACTGCTGCACTCGAGCAAATGAGAATCCACGAGTAATTGTTGGAAAGCCGATGCATCCACAAAGAGTGACTGTTTGATGCGGTTTATGGGCTGGTAACGTCATCGGACCGTACTTCTTCGAAAATGAGGACGGCCAAGCAGTTACCGTGAATGGTGTTTGCCATTGCGAGATGATAACGCACTTCCGGCGTCCAGAAATTGAGGTTGTGGACCTGAACGATATGTGGTTCCAGCAGGATGGTGCCACTTACCACACAGCCCACGAAACAATGGGTCTTTTTTGCGAAAAATTCAATGGCCATGTTATCTCACGTTGTGGCGATGTTAATTGGCCACCACGATCATGTGATTTGACACCGTTGGACTTTTTTCTCTGGAGATATTTAAAAGAACAAGTGTACGTCAATAAGCCAAGAACAATTCAAGAGCAAAATGATGAGATAATTCAGCACATTAACGACATTGAACCTCAATTGTATCTCCGAATCATTGAAAATATGGACCATCGGATAGAAGTGTGCCAATGTAGCCGTGGCGAGTATTTTGGCAATATTTCATTTTACGCATAATTGTCATAGATTCTTCTATTGTTATGAAAAATATTAACATAATTCTCTTAAAACTTTTTGTGTTATTTATAATTAACATCGTGCGTTTTGGTTGGACCACCCTTTATCAATCAGAAACCCTACACGGTAAACTAAAAATTGACTTCTTGCATAGGAAAAATGAAAAAGTGCTACAGTTGCGCTCTTTACAATAAAGATAGTGGGAAGAAGAAGATGAGAGATGCCTGCCACAAAAGTAAGGCTCGCAGAGGGGTAGTGTAGTGGCTAAAAATATGTAGCAACTAGTTTACCCCATTATCTCTGATGTCCAGAAGACTTCATCAGTAGATCCACAAGAACTAGTGCTCAACATGATGCATCTCCACAGGTACATTCCAATGAGAACCAGTTTCAAGTTCACGAAGGGACTAACTAACCATCGTTGAAAACGTCACTTCCATATTTCTAAATCCATGGAGGAAATTACCTTGCCGAGGCAGAAAGAGAGAATTCAGTTAGTAGGATACACGAACATACATTAAAGGTTTTATTTGACCCCATAAGCAACTAGAGAGGAAGAAATTAGGGGTATAAAAGGGAACAAATATACGAGCTTGCAAAAGTTGGGTCAACAGGTCAAAGCGCCCCCAGTGAGGCACAATTAAAGTACCACCAACAATGTGGAAAAGGGAATCACATGAAAATTTTCCAGAAAGAGGTTTGGTTCGGAATGAGAGGAATTATCGCAGTATAAGCCATACTCTTTGGCTATATGCAAACGAAATGAAGATCAAACAACTCCTAGGGAAGAATAGGCACCAAATTGGAGACAACCTAAGATCAATACACCAAACAAATTGGCATTCAAAAAGAAGAAGAGGATCGAACATTTTCTTCTGGATTGTCCAATCCTGTCTCCAAAATGCAAACGAAGTCACGCAACAGAGATTAAATATCTGGCGACTAATGAGCTAAGAGCTTCTCTAATAATCTGTAGGGTAGCCAGATGGGCCATCTATAAAATAACACAATATACAAACTGACTGATGGATGCTTGAACAGATAGGAGGGTTGCAATTATTATAAGCTTCTGTACATATATTTGACCAAAACCTACAAGTATTTTGTTTTTGTCTGTGTGTAAAGTTAAATACGTTTTTGGAAAATATTTGTCTTAAATAGTGTATCATAGAGATAAATTATAACTAGCTACAAGTCACGTTTCAAATAATGAATTAATTTATTGCAGTTTTTCGAATTCAAATTTAATTCATTCGGTCGATAGTTTTTTTGTGCCAGTAAGGTGAAGACTATTAACGTTCGGAGTCTGAAACTCCCAAACTCGCTTAAAGGCTACCCACTCAACATCTCTCCTGTCAATATGGGAGCCTAGCCTGAGACCGTTTGACACAATACTTTGGGCTAGATAGTAGTGCTACAATAGCTTCTAAATGGAGTTTCCTAACCTTTATGTTCTCCCTTTTAGTACGCATTGGAGTCTTTTGATTTTAGAAAATTAATTTTATCATGAATAATTGATTTCATTCCTTTAAATTTTATTTTTTCCGAACATGATTCCATTTTGCATCTTATTAGATCTCAAAAGTGCAAAAGATCTCTACCTAGAAAATAAATTTATTACAAATATTTTAACGATATCAATTCCTTCAACATTCGCTACATAATTGCGGTTTGTTACAGCTAATTGGCTTCGATGTTGATATTTTGAAACAATGTCATTTGCTGCGATTATAATTGATTTAATTGGCATTGTTCTGAGCCCTATGGAACCTGGTACCCATAGCAGTCAGGCATTGCTTTATAAATTTGAGACTTGGTCAGATATCCAAATCATAGTTGGAAAATAAATAATTAATCTCACTTCATAAGTCCAGCCACTTCTGAGAAAAATATGTTGACGTATTTTAATTTCATTTTAATTGTTGCTTTAATTTTCACCATTATCAACTTCGTCTTGTGTGATGATGCTGATGGATATAAGAAATCAGGTGGAAGCGTAAGTAATAATTAACTTTTCTTATATTTATAATTAAAGTTATTTTTTCGTAGTGCAAAGAAGACTACGATTGCTGTAGCTGGAGGTGCGTAAATGGTATTTGTGTGTGAGAAGCATACTCAAATATTGTTCTCTGCTTTTCACGATAATAATGGCAATTGAAAATTAATTACAGATATAAAATAAGCGTTTGTTACAACAAAATGATGGGTTTTCTTGAAATTGTGTATTTGGTACTTTTTAAGTTCTGATGGCATTGAGGATTTCTTTGAAACTTGAAAACTTTATACTCTTTTAATGAACAATCTTTAACAAGACTCGAAATGGCTTAGCAATGATTGCCAAAATTGAATTGACTAGCGAAATCTAGTGGAAACTAGTACAAAGCGGACACGGATCTGAATATATCAAAGAGCTACTTAATACAATTTTAGAGATACGCAAACCAATACAATTATAGGTACTGTCTGCAAAAAGCCATGGTCCAAAAAAGGCTTTAGTACTACAATGAATTTGAGCTAGTCCACATAAAATATCGCAGACAAGCTTCAAACATCTATCAACAAACTGATATTACTAGTGCAGCTAGTATTACTACGAATCCTACAATATCCCTGTAGGTAAAATACGGGTGAAAGGGGATTTTATCAATACTAGAATTTACTCTTAGTGGGTTATTTGGTCCTGTTTGATGTAAACTGGTTAGTTTTGAAATTCTCGGAACTTATGAGTCTCCCTTCCAATCTCTGAGGTCATATCCATCTCGTCTTAATAAACATAGATTAGAGTAACCGATTAGATGGTTAACTTAATCTTGTGGAAAATTTCATGAAAATTGAAACAGTGCATTGAACAATTCCTATATTTTAAGTTTTTCAAGAAACGGGTGTGTTTGGATGCCGGAAATAGGTTGAATGGGTAAGTATTCTACATACATATCAGCTTACTGCTGTCCACAAATACATAAATTTAGTTTTGTTAAGCGGGAAGGACGCAACGTTGAGGTCTCTTTCTCTCAACGTCATGTCCTTCCGTCTAAGAAAACTGGACTTACCTTGTAGCAATCGAACAGGTTGTGCATTTGCTCGTGCCGGCCCTGTAAGACGAACGAGCATTACAAACTTGCTTGTTTGTCGTCTACGTCGACAGCGACCTAGCCTAAGTGAATTTTTAGAGTTTGATGAAAATGAACTGAATAATCAACGGCCTTATATAACAGGACATAATCGATTACACCATCACCCCGAAACATGTCTACCAGTTCATCCAAAAGAATTAGATGTCGATTCAAAAGGTGAAGGCGACCCTCTTTGGCTGCAACAAAAAAAAAAAACAATGCAAATGATCGATGAGTTCACGGACGTTAACGACGGTGAACACAAAACGAAAATTGACGAGCTCGCAACCACAAAACAACACAAATTCGAAACAACATTGCTGCCAATCTCATGTCGGATTGTGAAACTTCAGTCATTTAAATAAGCCGCGACGTAGCCGAATTGATCTGGATGAAATTATATCGCCTATAAATATCTAAATATCAAAATTGTTAGAATGAAAGACTCATCATCAGTCACAAGTCAACCTATTCGCGTAACAGGTTTTAATCTTTATGCTAATTAACAATTGACCAGCCGCAATATAACCATCAGAGCATTGTTCTACATTAAGATAAGATAACAGCAATCGCCGAGGGAATGCGTAATGCCGCCATACAATCAAATTATGCCGGATCACCATCAACAACCGATCGGGCAAGCATTGTAAATAATGCACAACCATTTTCATTCACTGGCGCTGTAGCTACAGATAGTAATGTGTGATAAAAATAGATAAAACTATGCAAAAATGGCAACAATTAGTAGACATAAACAAAACATATGGATACAACATTCAACTGAGATAATATGTATTTAAGTTGCTTCGCGATCAATCAACGGGATGAGTAGAAAGAGAGTGTGAATTGGGAAAAATAAGAAGACGGAACAGGAATGAGCGGTGTCAAATGAGGTGCCGAAAGAATAGCGGACGGGAGTTTTGTGAGGGACGTGAAGGTGTTTAGAGTCAAGATCTCGGGCGGTTGTCGGTGAATTTCTGACAGTCGCGAGTTAAGTGAATATTGTGGTAGAATTTGTGGAGCAGGCAAATATGCCATTGTGTACATTCGGATAGAATTCACGTGTCGAACGATACGGACTTCATTGCTAGGCGAAATTTAGCAAGTGATTATTGTCACAGACAACGGAACAATTGATTGAAAGGGCGGTGCGTGGCGTCGTCGGCGGTGGAAGCAACAACAGCGACAAGCAAGTCAGCAAAAACGAACGGAAATCGACCGTGAATTGGCTCAGCTCTACGCTAAACAAAAAACGAATCAGAAAAGTGCGTGTGTTGCGGGGGAGTAAAACGGTGAAAGACCTTCTAAACTGTTTCGCGTCCACTCCCATAGTGTCAGTACCCGGCCCGAAACTTTACTCCCTTTCGTTTTTTTTATGCTCGAGTTGAATTGCTGTTGCCAAAGCCGGAAAACGGAAATCTGTGCTCAGAATGACAATTGCATCGGAAATTTGCATATTTATGATTGAAGTTCCCTAAATTCAACCTTCGTGACAAAACCCTATAACCTGCAATTTTTCCGAATACCAACATCAGGTGGAGTGAAAAGACCAGTTGCTCGTGCAGCGGTTAAAATCTCGTAGTTCCTATTCACCGGCAGCATGGATTCTAAGTGGTGTTTTGCGACGGAAAGTTTTCTTCTGACGACCTTTTAAGAGTAAACCGTAATGAGAGGGAATCCAGTTTTGAATAGAGAAAGGACACGGTTTCTTGATTCCTTGATGGAAAACGAGTAAAGAGGATTGTGAGAATAGCTAGGGGGTTATAATAAGTTTGATTAGATTTTGCATGTGACAGACCCTAACTCGAAATGTTGTGTGTATCGTTCACTGTCCGAGGAGAAAATCGTCGATAAATGTGTGTCACATCTTCAATGGCAACAAAATAAAAGTGATTGATTCGGTTTGTGTTGATGCGCTCGGAAGTTACTACAATTATTTTCAATTTAGCTTCTAACTGCAATACGTAGTAGCTTACAATTATACAATAAATACATAATAGTAGAATGCTAGATGGAATATACATTTGTTTTTTACCAGTGCGATTTGCTGAAAATTCTCAAAAGTGAACTATCTCACATTTATTCTGTGGTAGCGCTAACGCTGAATATCAGATAATCGGACTGAGCTGCCGGCAAAATACTTAGCTGGAAAAATTCGGGAAAAACACTGTTGGTCCTCGTATCGCCTTACAACTAATTATGTGAACAGCGTTACCAAGCAATATATCGTAAATTGCGGTCCCGGGATAGTTTTATATTGCAAGTGATTACAACACCCATCTAGCTGTGCCCATTTGTATAATCTATTGGAATTAATACATCGTGTCTGTGACACCATCTTGACGTGAAATTCAAAATGTTCTGCATGATTGTCACTCTGTATAACACAACAGCAATTTGAATAAGCAAATTTTAATGAAGTTTAAATTGTTAGGATGCCTGCATCGTTCTCGAGCGCTCGACGAACCATGTGGGTAAGTACTCCTTTTATTAAATAGCAAAAATTTTTGTGATATTTGTTGAATTTTGATGAGTTCAATTTTTATAATGGTTAAATTTCTTTTATTAAATAGCAAACATTGTTGTGAAAGTAGTTGAATTTTGGATGAATCGAATTTTTATAATAGTTACATTTTTTTATTAATAGCGAAAATCTTTGTGATAGTAGTGGAATTTTTGGTAATTGGCAAAATTTTTTTTCGATACTACTAAATTTTCGAGAATAGTTGGATTTTGATGAGCCGAATTTATTTATAAATAGTTTCCTGTGCATTAAGTTGAAAGTACTTTAATATGAAAATTTGGTATAGTTTGTCTGGTCTATAGAGGAAAGAAATAAAATGCACAGATAAGTCATTTATAACACATGGTCTTTCCTTTCTTTCTATACTGACCGGGTATAGGACCCGGTACGATGGTGGGCCCTCAACGCAAGACATGAGCCAGCCATCGGGCACCGAGTAACCTCCTTTGTTTCAGGTGACTTCGCGGGTTGAGTGGCCCGAGCAAGTGCCTCTTTATGGCATAGGGCTATGTAATCGAATTGCATGATTCTAGGGCATAAATTGGTCACCAGAGTACTTCTCCTCTGATGGGAAGGCTCATGCAAGTTAAGTTGTATGAGTTTTCCACTCAGAAGAGGAATGCCTGGCCACTGCAACATTTATGGATTTTGATCCGGTTGGGCGGGTGCGCGGGGGCACCATCACCACCCGGTTGCCCCTCTCTTATTTGTGGGCCATGTACCTCGTCGGGTAAAGACAAAGTTACCCTAAGTCCGCCCATTTTTACGTGTTTCACTCGTTCTCTGAACAAGTCATTTTCTCTCTGAATGGTTGCCTACAATTTTTGCGACTTCGGTCGCCTTTCTTTTTGTGACCCCAGAAATTCGTGAATGCGAAATTCTTTTGTAGTGGATCCTTGTGCTGGAGGAATGAACCCGCCCCACGACACCGCAATGCTAGTCTGCCAGCACATTCCCACGTCCCCAGACAAGGGCATTCTCGGCGGATATCTTCAACTTCCTCTGCCGAGGCAGCAGACCATCGCTGCAGTCCTTCGCGGAGTTTGGATTATTCTATTCACTACAATCTTTTTAAGGACGGCAGTAAGCTGTCGCGTATGAACTCGCTTAGTAAATAGACAAGATGTTAAAACAAGTATGTATGATGACGAACAACGGAAAATGTTCTGCATTGGACCAGGTTGCCTACACCCATGGCCAAAAAAGGCGCACTAGTAGCATTTCATAACTCATGCAAAATTTAATAAAAGTGGAAAGCTACCTGTACGGTTTTTTAATATATTTTTTATATTATCTCTAAAGCCTCTACCTGTGAAAAAAAATCTTTAAAAAAATGGAAAAACCAAGATCTAATTTTTTGTTAAAAAAGGTAATAAAATAAAAAAATGTTGGTTTTTTGGTTTTTGTTATTTTTATTATGTTTTGATATTCTTAGAATACAAAAATTTTCTGTATACTCTTCTTCTTTCCTTTTAATTTTTTTTTCAATCCGTTCATCCTCCTTTGCCTTTCAAAACAGCTTGCACTCTTCTGGGCATTGAACCAAAGAGATTTTGGATCTGGTTCTTGATTTCTTCGTTGTACCACACTTCATTTAATATAATTTTTAACTCCTCTCTGGGTTTCGAAGACTTCTCTTGGATTTTTCGTTGCATGATTCCTCACAAATTTTCAATGATGTTAAGGTCTGGGCTGTTTCCTGGCCAGGAAAACGATACTATCCCCAGATTTTCTTTTAATTGTACTACCTATGAATACACCATGACAATTAGAATGCATTTTTAGATAAAATCTAAGGGTTTACTTACAGAGCGAGCTCGGTGGCAAGGTGCACTATCATCTTGAAAAAGTGGGCTTTCAACATGGCAGCTCATCTCCTCGATTGTTGGAACCACAACTTCTTTGATGATATTTTATATTTTTCTGCATTCACAGAACCCTCTAGCAATAAAATTTGTCCAACTCCATACTAGGTTGTCCAACTCCATAATATGTTTAGCATCCCCATACCATAACATAAGGTGAATGCTTGACTGTTCGAAGAATGCACTCATCGGAATATCGTTCCTTGGATCTCCTTTGAACTATGGCTTTCTAGGGGCCCAATCAAATTGAACTTATATTCAACAGAAAATATGACATTTTGCCAATCAGAAACCGAACATTTCTTATGCTCCTTGGCCTATTCTAACCGTTTTTCTTCATATCCGCTGTTAAGAGCGGCTTTTTGATCGGCGAGCGTGAAGCCTCATATCCGTTAGGAGTCTAGAGACAGTTCTTCTGCTGGTTTGCACTCCCAGCTTTTTTTGAAGGTCTCTCCTCAGTTTTCTAGTAGTCTGGAACCAATTTTCAAGGCACCTTCGTTCCAACGATCGATCTTCCTGCAGTGTAGTGATTCTTGGTCTCCCACTATCGGTTTTCTTCTGCATGCTTCTGGTTTCTTGAATTTTTTTAAAAAACGTCACACTGTGCTTTTGTTGCACCCAATTATTTGAGAAATTCTTCTTTTTGAATAGTTTTCTCCTCTCAGTGCTATAATACGGTGTTTTTGTTCTTGATTTAACACCATATTTAAAACTTCTAAAAAGCTACTTCCGATGGACGTTCTCTTATTTCTGAAATGTTAATGGACTACTTTTGACAGATTGTGTCTTTTTATAGCGGAAAAATGTATGTATAAACAAGTAAGAAGAAAATTTATTATCAGTCGGAACCCTTTCCTAACATTTTTTTACCTGCAAAGTGGAAAATTTGCGAATTTTCGACGTGCGGCTTTTTTGGCCACGGGAGTACAATTTACTGGTTTTTCAGAAACATTTTAATGTTTGAATATCTGCCTCAGTAACAGTTCTTAAGAAAACTGTTTGCCAGCGAATACATTTTACTATATATCATCTCGTGCCTCTAACATAACTTATAGGGATAGTTTATCAATGCTTTTAACAGACTTAGGGAAGAGATACTGATATGATTCTAATCACGACACGGCACTAATGACATACATGACTAAAGGGTCTCATACAGAGACTTTATTGGATAACTTTTGAAGAGATAACATAAGAAGCGAGAAGATTTCAGTTGTTTGCTGCAAAGTAAGATGCAATTGATTTCCCAATGCTATTAAAAAGAAACTAGGTTCAAAATTAATAAATTCATTATGAGACTGCAAAAAAACACAAATCGATATAAAGTAGGGCAAAAAATGTGTTAGTAAGCCATTACAATGAAATTTAATTGAAGCAATACTTTAAGTCTGTGTGGTCTAGTGGTTAGAGCATGAACCCATAAACCGAAGGTCCCGGGTTCAAATCTTGTTGGGAGCAACGTGTTTTAGTTCAGGGAATTTTTGGACAGACTATGAGTGTTCACTCAGTGGTGATATGTCCTGATTTAATCAGATCATATCATAGCTGCGCAGGCACACGGGAGCATGGTACTGACCAAACCAACTTCCGAAAAAATCAATACGGTCATGAACATCAGATACTCTAACTATCTCTAAGCGAAGGCCCGAGAGGGGCTGCAGTGCTACAAAGAAGGAAGAATAAATTAAACTGCAGCAATAAATTAGCTGACATGGACCCCACCCAAGCATCCGCAAATATATTGAACGCCTTCGAGAGAGAGAGAGAGAGAGATGTATAAAGTTTTTGACGAGCTGCAGGTCTCAATGATTGTATGTCTGTGAAAGCTGCAATGGGCTGGTAACACGAATCATATGGATGAACAACGGATACCCAAAAATGTATTTGTTGGAAGAACTAAAGGGCGGAGATCAGTAGAGAAACCGAGAAAACGCTGGTCTGACTCGGTCGACGAAGACAGTTCATTGCTGATTGAATTTCGAAATTGCATGACGCGGTCAATGGATTGAGACAGTTTGAGGTAATTGTTACTCATACAGGAAGTCAAGGCACGAGAGGGGCTGTAGCGCTACGAAAAAGAAAGAAAATGGATTAGCTGGTAAATCAACTGTTTTCATGCTTTTGATAAGATAAACAATTTTCAGAAAACTAGAGAAACGAATGAAGTAATGGCAACAGGTCATGAATCTTAATAACAAATCTCTGCTTTTAAATAACCTATTCAACTAACAAACCACTTCGCAGTGCCAATTTCATTAGAGTCTCGAGTAGGCCAACATTGATTAAAACCATAATGTTGTGAATATGATGAATGGCGGATATATTTCAAAGCTATATATTCACACTTCATGTAAATTAATGTTTTTCCATGCTTGAATTGAGCAAGGTCAGTAATCAATTGTAATTTTATGTATTTATAATTAGTTTCACTAATTGATTAAGTGTATCGAACTCATTTCTTAATCATAAATTTGCTACAGTTACCAATTGCTATAAAAACTACTTCTCCAAAGTATCAACTATTATAAGTAATATCATTAAGGAGAAATTACTACTTCAAATTTTATTAGACTCAAAATGGACTTGCAAAAAGTTATTTTTATTACAATTGTACTTTTTATTTATTTATGTTCAGTAGCAGTAGCCATCATGCCCGGTTGTACCTTTGGCGATGATCCAGTAAGTTTGACTTTCTTTAAGATTAGATTTGAACTTTCATCAAATTAATCAAAATGATTTTAATTAGTGTGTAGGTGATTTTCAATGCTGCAGCCTCAAATGCATAAATAAACAAAGATGTGCCTGATTGGAAGGACTTTACGATTTCAATGAAAATTTGTGACATCTTTTATACAGTGCTTTCTGTCTATATGGCTCTCAATATATTATTTGAAATAGTCTGAGAAGTTTTTATGAATTAAGTTGAATTTGTTTCGGGAAAAATTATATTTTTCATCACAGAAAGTTTTGCATTGTGCTTATAGACAATTGAAAGAAACAGGTAAGGCTTCATTCATGATTGGGTCTATTATGATGTTGCAAGGAAAACTATACAGCCTTTACTCTGGTTTTTCATTAAATGTTAAATTTAAAAACATTTTTTCTATCCACTCAGTACTCAAATACATGAAATAATCGGTAAATTTTAGGGAATCAAGTAGAAGGCAATAAAATCAGATGTGGCGTGAAAAAATTGTTGTACTTTGTGCGGGATTCTCAAAACTATCAATTTTGAATTTCCCTCCGTCAAAATTTTGGATTAAAATTCTAAGAGCGGCTACGCGCTCAATAAAAACATTTCTTTTGACATAGTTATAGAAGCTCTACACTTGTGCTATTAAAAATATACTCCGAAAAAATATGGAGGCTAACTGAATTTTTTAACTCATCTTCTATCCTTTTAAGACACTCTTAAGCAAATTAATTCGATTGAAACATAAGAGTTAACTTCTTGTATATACATTCATCAAAAGCAATTATATTTATTATGTTAGACATGCACAAAAAATCACAGATGGCAAGAAGTCTCCCCATATAGGGGAGTGACTCCTGAAAAAAAATGTCACCGAACGCAGGCAGTATGGGTATCAAATGAAAGGTTTCGATGAGAACTTCTTAAAACAGATCTTCAAATTATAAGTTTTGCTTTGAGAGGTGTAGGGGAAGGGGAAATGTACAAATATTTTGTGTCCCCCACCACGTTTGCCCGAAAAATTTGAAAAGATCATGGAGGTAAGTTTTTAGAAGCACAACGGCTATAAACACCGCAAATGTCAAAATTTGTCGAACTATGTTAATAAGAGTACATTTTATAAATTTTACAACTTTGTGATGGGACCCTAAATTTCTCAAAAGCTACAATTTATGTTTTTTGGCAGCAATTTTATGTGTACTGGAAAGTTCACAATAATCGATAACGGACCTAGATACTAAGAGTATACAGGAATTTTGATAAAATTTTTAGAACTGGTTTGTAATATTGATGTGTTATCATGGCTAATCAAGCAACGGAGCAATTAACACTTGAGATGAAATGGCGGCAAATGAAAATACATAATAACTAGGATTTAGGTTTTCAAACTCAATTGATAAATCTGCATATAAGCCATGTTTAGATATGCAGAACATACTCGTATTGGTGGATTTACTAATTGTTTAACAAAACACTTCTGGCAGGAGCACTCTTCTGCTCTTACAACTTGTTTCTTCTACGAGCAGAGTGGTTTTCGGGAATATGTTGCTTATTTATCGCATAAATAAAACAGTGATGGGTCTTTAAAAACGTTTTCCTTTCATTTCTAAAATTGACTGTCTTTTTCTTCTGTAAGTTAGTTATTTTTCCACGTGAGGTAGCCGAAAATAGGTCGAGTGTAGTAATCAAGCACACGCCTAGGTGATCTGCTCGGACAACAACATAATACTTGATCCAATTTTAATTGTAAATTTAAAAAAATAAATATTTAAATTTACAATTAAAATTTGATTACGGCAACTGCTTTGCAACGCAATCTATCCACATGAATTGCGGTGTCCCGCAAGGTACATAGGAGTTGAAACCACCGTTGCGACACGAGAAAAGAGGAGATGTACGCATTCGGTGAGGAAAGAATTTTGTTGAGTTGGGTTTTAAGTTCAAATTGGTGTTTCATTTTTCCTAAGTGTATTTCCTCCAGCCTGGATTTTTGCAGTCGATTGCTGTCACCAGCATTAGCAATGCAAGCATTGGTGTGAAGTAAATCGTGGCCTTGGGTGCTAAAAATTAGAAATGCTTTTAATCTTCGACTTGGAGTGCGGTAGCAGTCCATAATTGACCTTCGCTAAGTGGAAATAATGAAACATAAAGAAAGAATCTTAACAACTTGACGGCAATTCATACGGCGGCAAATGGTTGTTGGAGTTAAGATCATTCCGGAGTTACCATCAGAAATTTGTACATTTTTGTCATTTTTGAGTGATAAACTATAAACGGACAGTTGAAGTGAAATGTTTTAAAGCAAATGAAAATCCAAAAAATGATAATTACAGAAAAAACATAAGAGTCCATAAGTCTAATTGGTTGTTGTTAAAATTATTTTTAACTTGTTGTGTTTTTACGGGCTTCTGGAATACGTACGCCTCCTACCCTGAAAGCAGCAATTCCATTTCCATCTTTCACGACACCGAAAACTACGGGTACCGAAAACTATTTGGAACGGAGATGCTGATGGTGCAGATCACGCTTTTGTTAGTTGATTGGAAGTTTTCTTGGGGAGTTCAAATTTAAAGTGAAATTTTTAAGGAAATTTTTTAAAATTTGTTCAAGAAAATTTTTAAAGTTAAATTTTCCAGAAAAATTTATACTGAAGTTTTTAAATATTTTAAAGTTTTTAAATGAGCGCTCGTCGGAGGAGGAGGGTTGAGTACCCTTTAGTTTTTTTTTCAATAGAAAAATATATATTTATATTATTGAATTTTCTACTGATGAAGTTTACTTGTGACGTTGCAGTTGTAGCTATTTGAATTTTAAATAACTTTTTAATTTCTGAAATCCTTTAAAATTCTACTGGATAATTTGTTTACATGAGGAAAGAAAAACATGAATAGATAAATCTGTATTATAAACTTGGTCTTTTCATTTATTCGAAAACCGGACGGGTACTCGCCACATAAGCTGGCCCCTCCATTCATGAGCTAGCCATTGGGTGAGCTTATCCCTTATTTTTGCGTTGCAGGTACTCTCGCAGGATAGAGTGCCTTCCCGCCTTCGTGCTTATTTATGTTATAGTATTATGTGACTCCATCATATAAGACTATGGCGTAAATCTGAAACGCTTATGTTTTTCATTTGAGGGAAAAGATCATGCGAATTATGTTTGTTTTGATTCGGATGGGGGATGCAAGGGGGCACCACTTCCACCTGGATATCCCACGCTTACTTGGGGGCAATAAGTATCGTCGGTAAAGCCGAAATATTCTCAAGTCTCGTTTGTTTTCGCCAAGCTCAGTTTGTTGTTTGCTTCTCCTTTAGTAGGTTACCTCGGCGTCGTACCATTGGACCGAGTCGTGTTATCCCTAATTTGTGAAAGCAAATTTTTTTTATAGTGAGCCCTTGTGCTGACAAAGGACGCAACTCACGACACTGCAATGATAGCCTGCAACCGTGTCCTTTGTGGACATTTATATCCACCACAAATTCACTACAAGAGGATACCCCAGAACCATTGATGACATAACTCAGCGCTAGTCGGCCTTAGCATCCCACCCCGGATCCTCAGCAATCTTTCAATGTTTGCAAATGCAGTGACTAGCATGGTCATGACAGCTTCTTAAAAAATAATCAAGGAAATATCATTCAAAGCCCAAAAACTTAAAATTTGCCCCAACGCCGATCCATAAAGCAGACAGTGCTAGTAAAATCAACTCTAGCCAACTAAGGCCCATGACAACCCTTGAAATAATTCAAACTAACTGTATTACGGACTTGGTGAAAATATCAGAGCCGATCAAAAGAAAATGTCATAATTCAAGTACAGTCAAAGTCAGGCTTATTTAGGAAGACAACAAAGAGCAACGCGTGGTTATCATTCACTAAACACAACAAACAAAAAGAGATAGTTTATAAACGACGAAAGATGATTTCAAATATGCTGTAGGAACAAGAGGGTGTCATTTTTTTTTAGATGTGTTAACCTTGACCAAAGTGATACCGTAATAAGCAGGTGAACTTATAATATAGTTTAAATCGACCAGCTACTGTTCAGGGAACAACATTAACAGCATGGTGTCACGATGAACACGCATGTAGTACAAGATCAAATACAATTAGATGGTCTTGATTAGGCTCAGTATTTATAAACAACTCTCTTTGCTATGCATCCACGCAACACTAAATGAATCATATTTTCATGCTAAACTCAATTCTTTGATGGACACATCCTTATAATTGTATAAGGTATTTTTAGGGGCTATTTGGCTGGTCTGGGGTTCAAGTCGAGCAGCCGTCGAGGCAGCACGGATCGGAGGAATTGTAGAGGAACTTTGGAAGAATTTTGGACGAAATATTTTTTGGAAATTGGGGAAGGAGAAAAGGAGTTAGAGCGCCTGGTTGAGGCGTGTAGTGGGAGTACGAGTAGGAAAACAAGTGGAATGACAAGAGTGGAGAAAAGAAGTTGAATTGGAATTGAAGAAATTTAAAAAAAAAAACTGAAACAAGATGCAACTGCAAGTGCCGGAAGTCTCCAGTGAGATGGACGAGGATGGAAGTTCCACGGACAGTCCTGAAGAGGAGGAGACTATCGCAAACTCAGAAGCCAATAGGGTCTCCAACGCAGGAGCAGAGTTCAAAGGTATCGAAGATCCTTGAAGTGAGCGAGCGGGATTTTTCCCAGCTCAAAAAGGTGCCGAAGAAAGTTTCCGCTAGTCTCTTGGAGAACATACCCAAGCTGGATGGAAGGCCGGACCTTGAGGGAAATAAAAGGAAATCGAAACCCCAGCGGCCAAGCGTGGCTGCTACCAAAAAAGAGAGGGTGCCTCCTAAATTGTGCTATAGGCTTGACCTGAAGACTTTCAAGGAGCGTCAAAAAGGCATGCGAACAAAATCCTGAAAAAGAGCCATAGTTCAACGTGACGGTGAGCAGCTCCTAAGGCATATTATCTCATACCAGCCTTTTTAATTTTCTGAAGTGTGCAGAGGTGGCTTGCTACATTTACACCCTTCCAGGAGAGACAAAATTGACTCTCCTTCTCAAAGGCGTGTACAGCTCATACGACGAGAACAATGTTGTGGCTGAGCTGAATGAATATCTCGGAGAAGATATCCTTTCAGCAAAAAAGTTTTCCACTATAACCTCTAGGAGGGAAAAAGGACGCTTTTGTCCTTCCTAGTCCAGTTCAAACTGGAACCGGAAGTAAAGAACGAAATGGAGATAAAGTTCCTGTTGTATCAGAAGATACAACGGGGGCGTCTGCAGAAGAATTCCACTTCCCAGTACTTCCACTGCCAAATATTTGAACACATTGCTTCTAACTGCGGACTTGAAGTTAGATGCGTTAAATGCGACAAGTAGCATAAGTCCATTGAATGTCCAATCTCGAAAGACAAGAAAAAAGATTAGATCTTCCGTATCAACTGCCATGCAGAGGGGCACCCTGCGAGTTTCAGAGGCAAAAAAAGTTGAAGAGAGGAGGAAGAAGAATCTCCAAAAGAAAAAAGACACCACTGCCCCTATAAAAAAAAACTATACGTGAAGGGGTCTCTTACTCTAGCCTTTTGCAAAGTGGCAAGAAGCAGCCAATGCAGCAATCCCAGCCGTCACAGAATGACCAAAATACGGTTTTGAGCACTGACTGCCAACAATTTTTTGGGTGTGACTTGTTCACACTTACTTGAAAAGTGAACTCTTTTATCCCCCACTAAAAAAAACTCACTAATCCTACTGAGAAAAAAGCTGCATACTTGGAATTTACCTTTAAAGTATATTGTCGTCATGAGTTCAATTAAACTCTCCATCCATAACATGTCTTCACTAGCACCACGCTATAAAAAGAATTTCGTTCAAGAATAATTGAACGCCCATAGACCAGACTTCTTGTTAATGTCGGAAACAAGACTCAAAGAAAGATACAGAGCGTCGGGAAAATACAAAATCATCGGGCGTGATGATCCAGAAGGAGGTCTTAGAGTTGCTATGGCTCACAAAGATCACCTGAAAGTCTAAAGGCACTGCCTTCCAAATTTGAAATGTATTGAAGCAGAAATAATAAGCTCAGTGCTGGGAGGGTGCACTTTTGCGTTCATGGGGACCTATGTTCGACATGGATACTTGGTGAGAGAACTCATTGATGACTTGGAAACGGTGCTTACTCTGCATAAAATTCGATTTCTATACCATGGGAGGTGATTTTAAATACGAAGCACCCCTCATAGGGAAATATCGTATCTAATGGCTATGAAACAGCTATCTCTAACGAGGATAAATCAAATATGGATCACATGCTGATTGCCCCGAAAGTGCCTACCTTCCGCGGAAGCGCGTCTCTTATTGACTTCTTCACTGTGTATGGCAATCTGATAAATCCCTCCCACAGTTAGAAGAACTTTGAGTGTGGAGTTCTTGATGCCCAGTCTGACCATCTTTTGGTTGAGCTGATCTTAAGAGTGAAAAAGGATGTGAAACTTGAAGTTGCAGATCCTCAACTTTTCATTTCATACAAGCAAATCGGATGGGTAACAGTACGTGCTGACCTTGACGGAAAATTGAAGGGGATTTCTATCAATAGATCGGAAAATCTTTGTATCCCTTAAATTGATGAGGGAGTCACATGTATAAATTCAACCCTGGATACGGTCATCTTAAAGATCTCCATTAAGAAATCCTCGACGAATGACTTTTGTCGAGATTCGCCAGAAAGCAACTTAGAGCTTCATGGTAGACGTAGTCGGCTTAGAAAGCTACTCGCAAGAATCTACCACCGCAATTAAAATATAGGCAACTGGAAGTATGAACATATTTATCTAGTGATTACGTCTCTAAACCGAATGATCTCGAGAAGAACCACGGCTTTTGCAAACGAACAATTTAAAAGGGCCCTGGAAAGTATCAACCCAGGTCCCTGTATGTTTTCTCATATCAGGCCCGCGGGCCTGACTTATGATGGATCCATGCTCATGGATGACAAAGCTATCGCTGATTCTATCACAAAACATTTTGCGTAAGTTTTTCAAGGAGAGAGAGCAAGTGAGGGCTCTTCCATTACTTTGTTAGTGAACAGCAGCACAACGAATTTCAGCAGGAACAATGAGCAATTTTGCTTGACCAGGTTCTCTGTTTCAAATCCTTCTGACGCACTTACTGGCCATGGTCTGTTTGTCAGTCCTGAGAGACTCACTTCATTGGGACTGGAGCGAAATTCAAACAAGTTGGGTAAACAGACCTACGCTCATGTCAGAAGGGTTTCGTATTCAATTTTCAAAATGCAGTCACCGGATTGAATAAATTCAAGAAGCATGTCAATGACGATTTTACTGGAGAAAATATTATTTCGAAGATCATACTATTATTAACAAAGTTGAACGAATTTTGACTTCTGAGGTTTTTGTTATTGTTATACTCATAAATATCTCCCTTGATAATTATTTCAGATGTCCATTTGCGAGGGAGGAAACACATTTTTCATGTATTTCCCCCTGTGCCCCCACTGAAGCAAAAACTGACAGTTTAAGAACTGTTTTGAAAAGCTCCCATGAAAACTTTCATTTCATACTCATATCGGCTACGTTTGATGATTTTTTTTTTCAGGGGCCACTCTCCTGTACTGTTATCATCGATTAATAGCCAATTTATACGAATCCTAGAGATGTTACAAAGACCTTTTGTTAGAAGCTCCCTCCCGCCTCCTTGACTTGTTTCACCTATGAGCATTAATTGTAGGTACTCAGCTTCAGTCATTCAATAAATTGAATCAAGTGTTCAAAGCATGCACCTTAAACATTGAAGTTGGGAAAAAATAACTAAAAATTATTCAATCTTCGCATTTAAAACAGCCACTATTTTGTTTTACGACTACTGATACCACTAGCTGAACCGATTCTCAAAGATATACATAACACCCATCATTCCTGAAATTTTCATGCAAATCCTAGCAAAACTGTAGTGGCTGAGTCGGTAAAAAGCGCATGTTGTTTCACAGCCATATGGTGCCATAGTAATACATGCAGCACATATTGTTCCATAGTAATACAGGAAAATTCAAACCGCTATTACTTTGCTAAATATGACGCGATCTTTATGAAGCTTGCAGGGTTAATCAATCTTATAAATAGACATCTGTGTACTGAATTTCATTGAATTTAAGGGTACCGTCAAGATTTTATTCAAGAAAACATAAAATCGATAAATCATACTATTACTAACAAAGTTGAGTGAATTGCGACTTCTCACGTATTTGTTGTAGTTGTACTCATCAAGGCCTACATTCTTGATTTTTTTCAGATTTTTCGGATGGAAGGTGTTCAATCGCGAGGGGGGGGGGACACAAATTTTTCGTGTATTTCCCCTCCCTGTGCGCCCCTCGAAGCAAACTTTGCCAAACTAAGACCTGTTTTGAAAAGTTCTCATTAAGACCTTTCATTTGATACCCATATCGGCTACCTTCAATGAAATTTTTTTTTTCGGGTGGTCACTCCCCTACATGGGGAGACCCCCCTTCAATACCTTATAAAATTTTTTAGTAGTTGAACTTTGAAGAGAACACCACTTTACACCTACATACAAAATTTGATGCTTCTAGCTTAAGTAGCTTCCGAGAAAAACTGCTGTGACACACGGACGGACGGACGGACGGACAGACAGACGGACAGACAGGACGCTGAAAATGCAGAGGCTTCCCTATGTTTTCTTTGTTCTCCTCGTGATCATTCTGAATAACTGTATTAACATTTGCTACTTCCCTTAGCAATAGAAATGCGCAAAAATATTCGCAATACCTAAGAAGTCGGGCAGTACCGATGCAGTCGATACTCGTCCGATTTGACTGCTTTCAGTTATTGGGAAGATGCTTGAAAGGGTATTACTTGAAGACATCATAAAATTCTCTCCCGGAGCAAGAATTGTGCCGATATAACGAGAAGTTTGCGCAACAATAACCTTGTTATAGCTTGCCTGATCGATGTGGAGAAAGTCATTGACTCTGTATAGATCAATGGGCTTCTCAACGAAATGATAAGTTTTGGCTTTCCGGCCCATATTGTAAAAAATTGTAGGCAGCTTCATGAGGGGACAAACTACCTTTGCGTTTGCTGGTGGAGCTAGGTCCAATCCATTTTGTATTTACTTGGGGGCTCACAGGGGTCTATATTAGGCCCATTTCTTTTCAACATATTCACCTCTGACATCCTGGATGTAAAAGATGAATATAAGCCTGGAATCTAGGTGAACCTCTTCGCTGACGACTTATAAGTGAGGTAATTTGAGCACATTTGCGCTTTGCTCGAGGCGGCTCCAAAAATATTTGAAATCTCTTACTGCATATTACTAGAAAAAAAAAATCAAGGTTGAATGCAAAGAAAAGTGAATTAATTGTGTTCAAATACCTCCACAAAACCTTTGGCTGTCGTGCAAGTGGCATCTGTGTTTCCAAGATTAAGTTAAATGGGCAGTGAGTCACTGCTCTAGGCAAATGAAGTACTTGGGGTGGTTTTTGACAGAAAAGCTACCTTCAGTGTTTACGTTGATAATGTTTTGAGAAACGTTCCTTATGCGTGCCATCTTCTTATATTTCTTTTCAGGAAACATTCGACAGCGAGCAAGCGATTCAAGGTTTTGGCCTATAAAACCTTGATCCGTCCGATCATCACATATGCGATGATGATATGGAATTGAGCTCCAAAAATAAAATGGGGCAGGATAAGATTAGTAAAGGGAAAAATCCTTCGGGCTTACAACAGGCCTATATAGACGGGAGGACGGACGGTCTTACCCCAACGAGGTGCTGTATCAGGAAACAGAACTAGAGCCCATAAAATCGTATGCAAAAAATCTGGTGGAAACAAGTATCAGTAGAGCCAAGGAACTTAAGGCGGGAGTAGCCAAGAGAGCGGCGGACAACTGCTCAATGAATGCAGCGAATGAATAATTTTGAGGTAGTCTTAAAAAAATAACGTACTTAATTTTAAGGAAATCAATTTCTAAAACCGTAGTTGTTAGAGCAAATGAATTTTACAAACTTATTTTTATAATCTATTAATGTTTGAAAATGTTGTGGGTGTCGACATTTTAAAGTTTTATTTTATAGAAAAATTAATATTGTAATCTAATTAAAGTTAATTGTTATAGAACTCCGGGTAAATATTGTTATGTTAAGTTATTAATGACTTCTATATATGTAGAAAATAAGAAATCATCAAATAAAGATCTTGAATCTTATTGGTGACTTGATTACTATATACTATATAACCTTTGAATGTAAGATCTCCCAACCGGATAAAAATAGAAAACGGGTTCCTGATATAGCTGGTCGAAAATAGTTTGTTAGGTTGAACGTAAGCGGCATGCCTACCTTTCGAGATCGGGGCCGCGTTTATACCAGAAGTGACCTTCACTTCTTCTAAGGATATACAACTAGAGGGCTAAAGAGTCTATAATCACTAGTATATAGCGCTGCAGATTTGTTATGATTTTCGCGTTCTCATTTTTCAGAAAGGCTATTATCATTGGAAAGACTATTATCAAGGTGATAAGAAAGACATACTGTTGCTAATAGCCTCACTGAAGATCGAAGGCTGACAGTTAAAAGCTTACTAAACTCAACTATGAGTATCATTACTTCTGTTTAGTAAGCTTCCGGTTCTTTAGTGATGACGGAAACAGCTAAATAGCGAAAGACTCGGAGAACCTCTTCATCTATGGACTTCATTTGGATATAATAGCAGTAAGTTACATTGCTGGCTATATCTTGTCGAAAGTGTGAGCGGGGATCTATGCTACATAGGTTTTACGCAGATGTAGTCTACGCGGTATAGTGGCTAGAGTACCCACCCTATAAGCCAAAGGTCCTTGGTTCGATTCTGTTGGTAGATTGTTTACACGGTTTATAAGTTCTGATATATACTGGTTTAAAATCAGAACATATTGCAGTTGGATGGACAGACATACGGTCAAAGCATAGAACTGACTATATTACTTTTTTCCCCAAAATATCAAACTTTGACTTTATTATTTTTTTTTTCATTAGTTTTCCCTCCTTTTTGATACCTGGATGCAAATGCTGTTATTTTAAGAAACGCTTTAACAAGTTTTCATCAAGACCTAACAGTTGATACCCATACTGGCTACCCCGATAAAAATATTCCATGAGATTTTAAGCTAGATCTGTCCATATAAGGAAGTGACTCTTAAAAAACTGTTGCTTGCCAAAAGCTAGCCAATAAGTACGAGTATATCAAATGAAAGGTCTTGATAAGAACTTTTGAAAAGAGATCTAAATCTGCATCTTTAGTCCTGAAGTGTGCAGGCGGGGGGATTGTGATAAGTAAGGGATTTTAATTAGACTATAAAGACAGAGCTTACTTTCACGAAAATCATAAATTAGGGGCTGTGCACCTAATATGTCCAACACCTTTATAGGAAAAAATTGTGTATTTACACTGAACTTAATATGTTAATGTTCAGTAGACTAAAGCGTTAATTCTTTCTTATTGCAATGGCTAATACTGTCAATTTTGTACTGCTGAAGTACTTTCTGTATGAAAATGAAGTTAGAAAATTCTAATGTTTTAAGTTTCTTTTCCTACGCTGCAAAATTAGGTACAGATACGTGTTTTTTCGAATGGTGCATGTGTAGGTTTGCCCTATCCACGACAAAGTATGTATCATTGGATTTTTTAACTTATCTTTCAACATAGAAAAAGGACAAGCATCTACTAATTTGTTGATAATTGTGCATGGGGTGTTCAAAATTAATTACTGTAATGTACTGCGTATAATAACAAGTACCAATTTTTTCACGCACAATTGATTAGTTTCAACTTGTTAGCATTCGTTGTGTTGCAAATTGACAGACTTTTGATAACAGGCAACTGAAGTCCAACAAACATATCAAGATATATTAGGAGCAGACATATTAGTAGAATTTTTAGTTAGGTCAGGTGAATCAACGCAACCATGGCAAATATACGAGTTTTAATATGTTTTGTTTTTATATTAATTAAATTTATTTTCGTCAGTTCAACGGACGAGTTCATGCCACATTGCTTTGTTGATAAGGAAGCAGTAAGACTATGTTATATATATAACAAATTACTATTTTAGACTGAAATCTCTAATGCACATTTCAAAATTATATTTTGATCTTTTCAGTGCACCGAAGACCTTCAATGCTGCAGTCTTTTATGCACTTATAAGCTACCAGATGCTGAAAACAAATATTGTATATAATTTTTTTGTTAAAATAATTTTTTGAAGTTAAAAATAAAATGAGTTATGAAAACTGAATAAACTGCATTTAATACTGCAATAGTGATAACAAGAATAAACTTCTAGTAAGCTGGCACGAATAGTGCGTCTTTGAGGTAAACTGGGTTAAGAAACTTCGCTATGTACAATTACTCTTCTTAAATTTAAATATGAGAGGGAAATTAGAATATTAACTAGACAGTGAAACGAAAAAAACTAAATTAACGCAAAGTACATTATTGGTAAACTTAAATAAGCGAAGGTAGTCGAAATTAAGATTCCTAGGTTCGATGACGAGTGACACCGATACCACTCTCGCATGAGCAAGTGCTGCTACCCAATATCACTTAAGTCCACTGAAGATTGACTACGTTAAGCAGGTTTTCAAATGCAGGATTTAAATGAAAAATGGAAATCAAAGCAGCAATTTTCACCCAGTGGGAATATGTTCATGAAGTACAGCGTTTCCACCTTGATCTTGACAAGACCAAAGATTGAATTGGTGAGGGAGAAAATGCTTTGAACAACAATTACAACATTTGGGCAAGAACTTACAAAGTGTTCAAACACTCTAACGCAAACATGAAAGTATTGAGTAACATTTGGCGACTTTAGGTTATTCGCTTAACTCAGTGGAAACTTTAATTAAGAAATATGAAGTTTCTGAAAAGAGCTTGGTAGAGCAAGAAGAGAAGATAAAAGCATTGGATATTTTCGCCTCTCAACATCGATTGATGCTTTTCATACGAAGGTCTACTTCGAAAAGAAAATCTGTAATGATTTTGGTCTTGTCCATTTGTTCGAGAAAGATTTCCCGAAGGAAAATTATACCGACCTATCATCGGTTATAAACATGAAATCTGGGAACATGATAATGGACTGCACCCATCAAGTTGACAAGTCCGGACACTCTTAAGCCCAGTCCAGACGCTTCGTTTTGCACAACGTTTTGCCTGCGCAAACTAAAACGTTGCAGGCAAAATGTTATGTGTGGACGAGAAAAATGCAACTTTTTAGAACTGGGCATAGAACTGTGCAGTTGCAGCGATGTTTGAGCTGGCAGGGTTTAAATATCCATGAACTGCGTAAATAAGTTGGAACGTGTGGACGGTTAGCAACGTTTTTGACTCATTTCACAAGTATATCTGACCTTCCTTCGGCAATGCTCCCGGGAATTCATGAGCGAATTTATCGCGTTATATCAAAGTTACCCGTGCCTTTGGCAGATCAAATGCAAGGAATATTGCAATCGCGATAAGAAGAACCAAGTATATAAGGCTTTGGTAAGCAAATATCGAGAAGTTGATAGTTCCGCAAAAAGGGAAACGGTGGTGCGAAAAACAAATTCAATAAGGAGTGTTTTTCGGAAGGAATTAACGAAAGTGACTAAGTCGTATCGATCAGGGGCTGCAGAGAATGAAACTTACACGCCATCTCTGTGGTATTATGACTTGTTGCTCTTCTTAAGAGACCAGGAAATACCTAGGCAATCGAAGAGCACGATTGATGAGGAAGAAGCATTAATGCAAGAGGTAAGAAAAATAAATAAGTTTTTTGTTTATGAAAGCACTTTATTTAAATTTTTGAACACGCTGTTGGTTGCTAACAGCAATAAGTTTATCCTGCCAATGCATAGACCCTTCATTGTTAAACTAGTCTTTGAATTCATCTCTTATCACGATAGCACTTTTTGAAATTTGGCCTCTTGGTCCACGTTGAAGGTCATGTAATAATTCGGGGTCACATCTTTCTCCTAATTCAACGCTGCTGTCTGAAAAATTTCCCCGATCCATACTCTCAGGAGGAATATAATTTTGTGGCGACCTTTTGCGTAAAAAGTTGTGTAAAGCGCAACATGCAAGAACGACAGTATCGATGTTATTAAGTTTCAAATTAATACTTGTGTGAAAAATCCAAAATCGTGATGTCAAAATTCCGAAGGTATTTTCAACAACCCGCCTATATCTGGACGCATAGCAAACGCCTCATCACCAACAAAAATATATTTAAGTAATCTGTTTTAAATCCCAACACACCGTGATTTCGGTTTTCTTAATTCACTGCTAACTAATTTTTCATAAAATTTTGTGTTATTTATAACTCCACCATCTGACATCCTGCCATTCGTGCCAACATCACATCGTAAAAATTCGCAATTGGCATCAGCTATTGCTAAAAGAACAATACTATGCGTTTTCTTATAATTGAAATAATAGGACCCACTTCCTTTAGGTGGAACAATCCTAATATGTTTTCCATCAATAGCCCCTAAGCAATGGGGAAACTGCCACTTTCTTTCAAATTCCACTGCAACTTCCATCCACTCCTCATCAGTTTGGGGAAACTGAAATAAAAATAACAAAATGTGAATCTAAAGTGCTTCCATAAAGAAGCAAACTACAAAATAAAAGTAATCGTAGACTTCAATAATTCTTTAATCTTCTCAGTCTCAGGAAAGCACACCTGAAAGTGATATAGATGCTCCTAGATCAAGCAAAACGCCTGCTAGTCCAATTTCTGAATTCAATTCAAGTTCAATAAGTGGGTCGTTATTCCAGAAAACTTCAATGCGCAAGAGAAAGGGAATTTCAAATAAGGATGCTACAACAGAAGTTATCGCATTGGTGGGGAAGAAATTGGAGTCATTGCAAGTAGAAGATGAATTTTAAGTATTTGGAAAATATGTCGCAAATAAACTCCGCAACGTGAATAGCGAGCAAAATACAACTGCGCAAAAATTAATGAGCGATAATCTATTTGAAGCGGGATGGGTTCGCTAAACAGAAATTCCCGGATGGCGGATATGAGTGTCCGGCAACATGACCATTTCGGCATTGTCAGTGGTCAAAAAATGTGCCTATAAAACGTGCCTACGCGATGGGATTCTGCTTCTTCGCAATATCAGATTTTGCTAAATTCTACACCACAAACTGGAACACCATCCGAAGAGTTTCTATTTCACCGCAATTAGACTGCCATTGGGGAATATATTAACAGTTTTTATGGAAATGAAAATGTATACAGTTTTGTCGAAACTTGAAGTTTTTGTTGTTTTTTTTTAATTGAAATAATTTTATTTTATACGTAAACATTGAAATTTTTGTTGTTTTTTTAAATACTGAAATAATTTGGTTTCACATTTTAATATTGAAGTTGTTTGATTTTGGTTATTTTAAAATAAAAAAGTTCATATTGATTCTATATAAATCCAGTATTTTAACTTACCTTCAAGTATGTATTTTTCAATACTTTGTAGATAGCCTCACATGTTTCCGGAATGATTTGACTCAATGATTGAATCTTAATGTTGCTGTCAGCCTTTCATGTGGTGATATTGCTAATTGTATGCAAGTTTTTTTGTTTTACAATATGTGGTTTCACTAATTGGAATAAGTGAATGTAATTATCCATGCCCAGTAGTAGTTTCGTCAATCGTTCGGTTCATCACGCGGTTCACGTAATAATTTAATGTGAGAAAAGTGCTGCCTATTTAGAAGCCATTTCCTCGACCACTTTGAACGCCGGTTATTTTCAAATCGTTCCATTTGTCTTTTTTTCTTTACAAGACAACACGCAAAAACAGACCAGAGCAATACTTCCTCCATTGCGACGTGAACAAAACTTCGTAAAAACAAATAAAGATGTGCACTGTCTAGACATTCTTTCAATTTTGATGCGTTTTGACTAGGCATTTGACTGCGCAGGCAAAACGTTGTGTAAGCAGCTCCATTCACGTTCAATAATATTGCGCAATATTTTTATTGTGCAATATTATTGAACACGTTTTTGCACGACACACGTTCAATAATATTGAGTCAATAAAATTGACAAGGCATTCGGGTTAGTACTCTCGTCCAAAAGAAATCTGAAAAATATTGCGCAATATCATACATACACGGTGCAATAAAAAATATTGGGCAATAAAATTTAAGCTTGCTCAATATTTTGTTCAATCATTTTAAAACTGTCAATACTATCCCTAGACGTTCAATAATATTGTGCAATCATAAATATTGCGCAATATTATTGAACATGAATGGGACGCCTAAGACGTAGCGTCTGGGCCGGGCTTTAGACTACCCAAAGGTAGCAGCTGGCTAACTAGCTAGTTTGGAGAGGAATTACGGTCGCAGGTCTTCCGCGAGTAGACTAAGTCCGATGTAAAAAAAACAGCTACCGGTTCAAATGCCCTATTTAAAACGCGTCGCACAACCTTCACCAACTCTACTTTAACTTGCTTTACTTTCGTTCCTTTTCCTTTTGATTTCCGAATATTCATAGACGCGATACCCGAAATAACTTGAATCCAAACCCGAAACAATCAACTCCAACCAAAACCGCAAAACTCAAAATATGGCACCGCGTTTTGACCGCAACACGAAACTGACAATTCGTGGATTATTCAAATCCTACCTTTCGCCTGCATATGCTTCTGAAAAAGAACGAGTTCTCTTTAGCATCCATATCTTTTCTTATATTGAACCTGAATGAATTTCCCTTCGAGGAGATTGCATTTTTAATTTAAGTAATAAACACAATACTTAAAGTAAGTTTTTTTGAGGTCTTTGTAAAAAAAAAATTTTAACAAAGGCCTACTAGTTTCGCGACCTGTCTGTCCGTCCGTCTGTCCGTACGTCTGTCCGTCCGTCTGTCCGTCCGTCCGTCTGTCCGTGCGTCACAGCTGATTTCCTCAGAAACAATAGAAGCTAGAATGCTCAAACTTTGTGAAAAGATCAGAAGTGATGGTCTCTCAAAAGTTAAGGCCTTAACAAAAATTTAAAATTTTTTTAAGGGGGTCCCCCCTAATAACGAATTGGCCGTTAAAATTGTTTTTAATCAAAGGTAGTCGAATGGGGTATCAAATGAAAGGTCTTGATTAGAACTTCTAGAATCTGAAATAAAAAAAATCATTTTATGAATTAGGGGGTCCAGAGGAAGGCACAATGTACCGAAAATTTGTGTCCTCCCCCCCTCGCGATTGGACACCTTTCAGCCGAAAAATCTGAAAATTATCACGAACGTGGACCTTTGCGAGTACAAGGGCAACAAATACCTTAGAAATCGAAATTTACTCAAGTTTGTTTATAATAGTATGATTTGTAGATTTTACATTTTTGCCCATAAAATCAAAACGGTACCTGTAAACTAAGACTGACATAAGATGTATATGTTCACAAAATTTAATTGAGATCGAATCATAATCAAGTGAGTTAAAGCCATTTCAATTATATGGAATTACACCAACAATAACACGTGTTTATGGTTGATATAGGGTTTTCCAATAAGAGGTGTTATTTTGATATTGAAAGAAAAATTCCATTTTTTATTACAAATGATCGGATTTTTATTTCATTATAAAGAAGAAGATATGCCGTTAAACGCAATAATATTGGGCAAATAACCACTAAGAAACGCTTACAGGACCATCATCGCAAAGTGGCTGCCCTATATTCTCGATGGCCTCGCGAATTTTATCTTTGAGATCTTGAATCGACGCTGGGCTATTGGCATAGGTCTTCTCTATCACGTGGCTCCAAAGGAAGAAGTCGCAAGGTGTTAAATCAGAAGATCTATTCAAAATAACACCTCTTATTGGAAAACCCTATATATATTTAAAATTGACTTAGGCACTTCTATTTTCTTTCAATTTTCGTGAAAATTTAAGGAACAGTGTTTAACTTGAACATGTTCAATCGGCCGAGCATTCAGAAAAATAATTTAAGCTAGATTAAAATGGCGGCTGCACTGTGCTTATGAAAGAAACTGTGCATCAATTGTATAAATTTGAACGATTTCATATCTAAGTATTGGATAAATAATTAATATAATATCGATTCACGCCATTAGAAAACTTGCCTCTAACCCTAGGATGTTTAAAAAGACCTTCTGGTAGGAGCACTTTCCTGCTTACTCAACTTGTTTATGAATTAGATTGAAAAAAGCGCAATCTTAGAGATAACTAAAGATTCTTACAGCAGGGAGAGACAAGAGTATACAATTTGTCTAATTCAAGACTATTTTCAAATTTGTGGACTATCTCCCTTTTTGAAAATACTTCAATATTACAAAAACTAAGCAAATTATTGCCAAAAAAACCTAAGACTCCCTCTACAATCTTAACCTTATCATTGTTATTCATTTTAGGCTCATTTGAATTTTTTTGCATTCAACCTAGTTAACCAAATTACGTAAAAACTATTTAACATACTTCAAGGAAAACTTAAAGGAAAAACTATTTACGATGAAATCGTTACTTATTCCAAAACATTTCATTGATTCATTAATAATTATTTATTCTTTTGTAATTTGTACTGTTACCAAGTGTTTTTTATTTTCCTGACCCGCTAGAAATGTTTTCCCATTTTTTGTGGTCAATAAATTAATTTTCTATAAACGTATCATTCAGTGTTAGTTACAGCATATTAATATTAGTACACTAGTACTTACTAATAGTTATATTTCATAAATCTTACAACATTTTTATTTATTTTCCCTGCTTCTTTTTTGTTATAATTTTTGAAAATCCTGATTACCTTATTTGATTTGATTATAGTATGCAAGATATACATACATTTAAATTAAGGATTGTAAATGATTTGAGCTCTTAAAACGCTATTGATGTGAAATAAGGTTTGGCAAGAAGTCATGCTTTCACTGTTGGAAGATTTGTCCAGAGTAAGTAAGCTTCAATCGTCCTGCCATGACCGAAGTGAAACAATTGTTAGATTTAATTAATATCAGCTTCACCCAAGCAGTTCACTGAATAACGTATGCAAATCAATTCAACTACAGAGTACTCGTACTATTTTGAGGCCGAAGCTCGGTTTCTTTGATTGTTTCAGTTCGATGTTGATTTCTGAAAAATTTTCCGCCTTCTCCAAAAAGATTACATGTTATTGTACCTAATTATGAAATTCCGTTATTTATAACTTTTGAACAAATTGTTTCTCATTCCGTTTCTTGCCACAAGCGGTGCTCACTACACCCGGTTGAGCGACCCAGCAACTGTTTCACTGCAAGGCACTTTGCCCTGAATGGAATGTTTTATTTGGTTTAGGTTATATTGCTAAATGGCAAATCCTTGCAAATACCTTAGTACATTCGTCTAGATGTTAGCTTGACATATTTGTAGTAATTGAGCAGTCACACAAGCAGACTGCTCGAAAACCTTCCTAACCCTTTACCGAAATTAATTGCAGATTTTGACAAAAAAAAGAAAAAAAAGAAAGATTTCATTTCTTCCATTCATTATTGTAATTTTTAAAATATTTTTTTCTTATTATTAAACGTAACTTTATATCAAATTTCCTTTGTGTTCAATTTAAACATTTCCCTTTCACATCTTTTTTATTTTTCTTTCTATCCGGACGGACGGACAGACAGGACGCAATTTTAGTAAGCTTTTCGAAAATGATTTTACAAAACCCTAAAAAGCAACTAGAACGTACGGATCAAACTGATAAGCTTGTACCTTTTGGAAATTGGTTATAAAGAAATGCAATCGATCAATATTTGCCAATGATTCAAAATAAATCGACTAGCCAAAATAGAGTACGAATCGTAGTGTCTAGATTGTATCGATTTGAACTTTTTTTGGGTGGTTTAAATTGAAAATTCATAGAGAAATTTAAGCGAATTCTAACTATAAATGCCTGAAAACTAAAATATTTCACTGATTGAAAGTTTTTCATATTAGTAGATGCACTATCCACAGTCATATGATAGAGTTTGTACACATACCCCGAAAAAGTTCCCAGACTTTTTCATCTGTAAAATAATGACGTAAACGTTCAAAAATTACATGCCACACAACAAACCCTTAAGCACTTTGTTCGCTGTTTTCTCTACGAGCACCTCAAATATTAAATTTTCATTCCAAGAATGTAAATACGTCACGTTGAAACCACAACACATTACGTTGGTAAATAATAAATTCTTAAACCAAAATTCCCATTAAATTCGTAAATGATGTAAAAAGCTGGAAATCCTTCGTAATCGTTAATATGAGTTTGTGTCGAAGGTCATTGCATGGAGCTGCCTTACGACTTCTAACCCCATTCAAATTCCAGCTTTTACGTTGAAATAAGGACGACGACGAAATATAATCATAAAATCGAATTTACCCCGCGAAACATGAATATTGTAAATGCCGCGTCGTTTCGCTTTTCGATCAAAACCATATTTACTCAACATTGCCAGAATTGGTCTCGTTTCGTTCAAAGATGTGTCAGGATTTGAGGAGGACGATTAAAAAGCCTGAAATGTGAAATTGAAAGTCATGTGATCTTACGTTCTGATTCTTAAATTAAAATTGAATTAAAAATTTAAAATGCTCACCCAGAAACGATGGGAATAATGTTCGAGTAAAAAATATTTAACACTGTATGCTAACTTATGAAGAGTAGCGCCACTAGGACCGGACATAGCCGGCCATTCCAATCACCTAGTCAATAAACCTCATGAGGTTTAAGCAGTAGATATATTCCTCCATGACACAAAGCATACTTGGAAAATATCTTGCTCTTGATACACGAGTAATTCCAGCGATGAAAATTTTTCAGATATTAACTGCAGTGCTTGTCAATGATGTGTGAATTTTCCTGATAGAAAGGATTCAAAGATGAATAAAATCGTGTGGAAAAGTAGCAACACGATTTTTGTCGAAAACATTTGTGCGAGACATTCTTGGAGCCGATCAACGGGTGAGAGGATGAGAAATTGCAAAACAGTTCGAAATAAGTTATGGGAGAAATCAAGGGATCATCACAAATGCCTGATAGATAGATCTCTTACTTTTGAATGGAAATCAGAAACTAAGACTATTGAAGGACTATCAGAGGCTTACAGCAAGGTTTGTGGAAGACATTGACGAAATTTTAAGCCGAATTGTGGTCTGCAACGAAACACGGGTCTACCACTTTACTCGCGAATCCAAACAAGCAAGCAAGTAGAGACGGAAGAAACGGGAAGCAGCCCCAGCAAATCTTTTTTTTTAACGGGTAAGGCATTTTGCTGAAGGAGCTATGTATAAATGACGCATAAATAATGTTGGTTGCTACTACAAGCTGTTGAGGTGAAGAGTGCATATCACCGCGAGTGACGAGACCAACATATTCGAGATTTCATGCTCCTCCACCGAAATGCTTGGTCCCAAATTGTAGTCCTACACTACAGATCATACATTGGACTCGATTTATTCCATTGGATTGGTAAAGAACCTTTAATAAGGTAACAGGTTGAGAAAAATGAGGGCATAAAGGAATTTGTGTGGGATTCATTCCTGATGCAACCAGCTTCAATCTACGAAACTGCTATAATAAACTTTGCTTCTGGTTGGAAAGATGTATGTATTTCGAAAAGAGGAAATATATAAATTATGATTGCCTATCGTTCTTCAAAAATTGATATTTATAAAATAAAGACCGGTGTTCCATTCCATCTTCTACATCATGTGTTTTTTGGCAAACCTTAATCTGTTGCCTGCGTGACAAGAAAGGGGTGAGTTTTCGTTGTTTTTTTTAGACCTGGTATTCGTCATTATCAAAAGTTCGTTTTACATGAAGTTTGGTTATTGGCAAACTTAATTCAGCAACAATTTGTGATGCAGAGGATTCACCAATTCTTGCTTTTCGTAAAATTTCTTTTTTCTTTTCTGTTATTGGAACAGCTTCAGGTAGTGATCTTACCTGGTTTTTTAACATCTTATTTAAGGAAATTTCTTGCTATTGTCCATCAATTATTAATTTTGGGTACAATTTGCTTAAATGGTAAACCAATATTCTTAAGTCCTTCTATTTTTGCCCTCTTTACCTTTGCTAACACTCTGCCATGTATTTTTTTATGAAAAAGCCTTTAAACTTTTTCGGAACATCAGTGAACAAAACGTAAACTGAACAGCCATTAACAAACTTACCTTTCTAGGAGGATTTACTATCAAAAATTTCCATTCATCACTTCCAATTTCTTGAAAAATACTATGTATTTTGTGTGATCTTCGCTTCAAATTTCACTACTAAACAAAACGTGCAAAAGCTAAAAAATGTGCCGAATAAAGAAACGAGTGACCATCAACACAAAAATGCAACACATAAATGAGAACATGACCCTCAATTAAATCAGGTCGGCGTATGCCTCTATTGAACGACTAAGAGACGGGTTCAATATACAAACAAGTCTTTGCAAAAGTGTACAAGGTGCAATCATAGGTAACTCAGTCAAAAGCAAAAACAGATCGCTGCAATATTTCCAGAAGCTATTCGCCGTGTTCCAAACAATGACTGAAGCCGTGAATATTCCAGAAGCAGAGCAAGAGGTCCCAGTCTTACCACAACCCAGAGACAAAATGCAGGCAGCAGTACGGAACATCAGAAAAAATAAGGCTCCTAGAATAGATGGAATACAAGCAGAGTTGCTCCAGAGCAAGGGTCCCAATCTAAATAACTTTCTGCATCGACTAATATGCAGAATATGGTCAGAGAAATAGTTATCAGAGGACTAGCGAAAAAGTTTCATATGTCCCATACATTAAAAAGAGGACAAAGTAATGTGTCAAAATTATAGAGCCATTGTTTTACTCTATATGTCCAAAAAGTGCTCTCCAAAATCATAGAAAAAAATTAAAGCCGTAGTATGAGAGTATTATAGGAGAGTATTAGAAAAGTTTTGGAAAAAGACTTTCAACAATATACCAAATATTCTCAGCAAAGCAGGTTCTTGAAAGGTACTGGTGACATAACATCAAAGTGCACTGGCTTTTTTTAGATTTCGAGGAAGTATACGACAGTGTCAACAGAAATACGCTAAACAAACTAATGCTTGCCTTTGGTCTTCCAACAAAGTTAGTTCGTAACGGGATCAGGCTTAAAACAAAGGGATGGGCTTGTTTCAATGGTCTTCAATATTGCACTGGAAAACGTCATCAGGAAGACATCAGCTGAAATCTTGGCTACACTAATCTTCAAGTCCACACAATTGGTAGCGTATAGTAATGATGTCAGTATTATGACACGTTCCATCTTGGATGACAAAGGAGCATTTCTGAGCCTGGAATCCAAAGCAAGCCAAATTGGCCTACAAGTTTATAAAATGAATACTAAATTCATGACTTAAACAAGGAACTCTAGATCAACAAAATCTTACCATAAGTGACAATTGCATTGAAAGTGTGGATATTTTCACTGATGTTGGAGCCAACCTGAATAGCAGAGGCGGTGAAAAGAACAATAGAAGACACCACATAAGCACCGCAAATAAAGCTAATTGCCCCTTACTTCCCATTCCAAGGTTCAGGAGTGTGTACAGGCAAAATAATCTTCGTTTTTAGAAATGACTAGTCAAACATGAACACCGACGAGCGAGTCCGAAAAGGCAATGGAGGTATTTGAACGCAATGTACTGTGGAAGATCGACTACCCAGTGAAACAAGGATCATAGTGGAAATTGCATAACAACGATAAGTTGTATGAATTGTTTGACGATCCACCTATATCCGATTATGTAAAGCCACGTACATTGGGATGAACGGGCCATGAAAAACGAATAGAAGGAAATCACATACCCAAAAGAAAATTGATGCGTAGAGTACAAGGTAGACGTCCAGAGGGAAGGCTGAGGACTTGATGGGAAGACACGATAGAGGTTGATAGCAAATCTTTACTGGGAGTGATCAACTGCAGGACGAGGTCATCAAACCATGATGATTGGGAGAGACTAGTCCTGGGGCCAAGACTTGGCTTGAGCTTTCATACTATATGTGATCATGAAATAAAACGTGTGCATTTAAGAATGAGCCAGTCACTAATACTATTTATATGTGAAGGAATAGGTACTAGAGCATAATTTGCAACACTGAACTGATGCTGTCTAGTTACTGTTGTTTTTATACATAAAAAAATTAGAGAAAGTTTTAAATTTTATGCTGGTTTTTTATTTACTTATGAAAGGTGTTATTTATAGGCGGAGAGTTTTAAATTGAAATACAACAAAGGAAAATATTTCTATATTTATGAACTTGACTTTATTTGCTAGGAAATTTTTTTATCATTCATATAAAAGATGAATTTGGACATTTGACCATCGTAGCTGGCACGTATGTGGTGTAATTAGGAGGTCCGATTTTCACACACTCTTTGCTGTAAATCAGGCTATATTTCGGCAATAACGCATCGAATATTATCTCCCAAGTATTCAATTGTTTCTGGTTTACTGGCGTAGACACTTAACTCTGCATTTTCTCAAAGTAAGTAATGCAACTATGTAAAATCACAAGAATGTGGTCGAAAACTAATAGCTCCGTTTTGTGAAATAAATCGTTTGTCAAATGTGTCTTTCAGTAAATTGATTGTAGCCAATGCTTTCTCACACAAGCTCAAAAGTGAAAACATAACGTCACAATGCATACCCGGTTTTTAGACCTATTGACCTGTTCGTTGACATCGTGCTCGTTAATTGCTTTCCTTCTGGGCCTGAGTAAGCAGGCGTTGTTGTAGCGCATTCTGTGTAGCATGTGGCACCATCATTCTAAAATCACATTTCAGCAACACAAATATCTTCTAATCATGGCACCAATAGGTTAGTAATCATGTCCGCGTTCTACTCACCGTTAACTGTAAAATTATGACCATCATTATTTGTGAAGACTTATGAAAAAATTACCCACCGCCTCATAGAGCCTACAAAACAGTTTTCTGAATGTAATTGTGTTTCGATAATTGAATATAGATTGTTATTTCTCTAAATTTGGCAATTCTGTTTGGTAACGAAGCCATCTGTTCAAAGGTGTGCTTTGAAAATGAACAAAATTTCCAAATGACATCGTGCATCAATGGCAATTCGATCCTTCAACAATTTACAAATGTTGCTGTGGCTTGAATCTATATATAATGCATTTCCAAACAGAACTAACTTCAAAATAATCCGTAGCTTTAACACCGACTGTCACCAAAAGGAATGCTGCCATTTTTAAGCTCTCCTATCTGTGAAAAACAACCTTTATATGTTGATTCTTAATGTGATGTTAAGTTTTAACTTACTCGGTGATGTGATACTGTACAAACATAATCTTTAAATAGTTTGAAAATGCTTGGATAATTCCCAAAGTATCTTCTATCAAGTCACAGATGTTTGACCTCTGATTACAGGCAACTGATAATTTTCAGCCATCAACATTCTCTTTTTGTGTGAATCCAACAGCTTTTTATGCTAAACTCTCAGTAATAACACAAGTAGAAAAGTAGATTTGGTTGTAGCCTGTATAGACTCACCAATGTATACAAGAGCCTATTATGATATCACAAATAAATCAATTTGGGCTTTTTTAATTAGAACTACCAAGAGCTTTAAACAAATCCACCGAAGATACTTCGGCTATATTGTTGAAGAAGTCGGAGCCAAGAAGCAGTTTTTCTTCTTGCAAGGGCTAGGTATTTGCATATAAGGTGTAGTACCGTTTCCTTTTTCTCTTCATAACTACCATTGTATGGAAAATCCATTAACATATTACGCTTATAAAATAGACAGCCGGTTAGAATAGGTATCCCTATACGAAGATACTCTCTCTAACGTTTGATAGGTTTTCCGGAACGAAAGATTTAAACAAGTTGGGTAAACAGACCTACGCTCATGTCAGAAGGGTTTTGTATTCAATTTACAAAATGCAGTCACCAGATCGAATCACATCAAGAAACATGTCAAAGACGATTTTATTGGAGAAAATATGAAATACGAAGATCATACTATTATTAACAAAGTTGAACGAATTTCGACTTCTGAGGTTTTTAGTATTGTTATACTCATAAATATCTCCCTTGATAATTATTTCAGATGTCAATCCGCGACGGAGGAAACACATTTTTCATGTATTTCCCCCCTGTGCCCCACTGAAGCAAAAACTGGCAGTTTAACAACTGTTTTCAAAAGCTCCCATGAAAACTTTTATTTTATACGCATATCGGCTACGTTTGATGAATTTTTTTTTTCAGGGGCCACTCTCCTGTACTGTTATCATCGATTAATGGCCAATTTTTTCGAATCCTAGAATGGTTACAAAACCCTTTTGCTAGGAGCTCTCTCCCGCCTCCTTGACTTGTTTCACTTATAAGCATTAATTGTAGGTACTCAGCTTCAGTCATTCATTAAATTGAATCAAGTGTTCAAAGCATGCACCTTAAACGTTGAAGTTGGGAAAAACTAACTTTATTTGCCCATAACTTTATGCACCATTTAAGTGTTTTTAACCAACTTCCATAGAAAAGAAGATTATCGGTTTGACCTTTTGTTTATTTATACTCACACATAATTTTTGAAAGGAAGAAGATAGAAAGGTCCCTCTTCACATTGTTTACTAGGCCTTGCCAGTAGTGAGCTTTACTGTTGTTAATTTGTTTGCAAAGTTATTTCTTTGCTGTCTTATATGCTACTAACTGGCTGCATGACTCTTCCAAGCTCCATGTTCGTTGAGCCTCACGTTGAAGCTTAGCACGCTCCTTTCACTTTTAGATTATTTGAGTCAACCAGCAGTAGACTAAAGGTTTGCTATACTATGTTATCCGGTATAGAAGCACTGCAAGCGGACAAGATGATGCTCATAGTTGAGTTCAATATATTCTGAGCTGTCAGCTCTTCGTCTCTCATCTGTGAATCTTTCAGTAGTGGCATACCTACCGTGAGCAATAACACTTTCAAAGTTCATCCTCTGGGTAGTCCTCTAATTCACTATGATTGTGTACCCTCCCTACTAGTAACTCTGGGGCAAATATCTCTACAGCCTATATAATCTATGTCAGCATATTGCTGATGTCCAGCATGATCGGTCCTGTCGTGGTCACCTGGTCCCTGGGGATCAGTCTGAGATATGCCTCCTTCAATTATTTTAGCATTGAAGTCTCCTCCAATAATATGTGGCCATCTGTGTTCCAGACAGCATCCTCCAAGGTATTAAACTTGGCTTGAAAAATGATATCGGTTTGTTCGGCGTTAGATATGCACTAAAAATATAGTCCCTGAACACCACGCCCACACCCACGCACACAAAACAATCCTTTCTGCCATAAGCCCTCCACTAGAAGTTAGCACCGTTCCAAACCCAAGCAGAAGTAGTACCAAATTTTTAAGCATACCATGATACAGAACTTTTGTCTTGCTGTTGCTTACTTAGCAGCAAAAATTTGACTTTTATCTCTCTCACAAAGTAGTCAAACAGTTTCTGGCCAGTTGAATTGGGGTGTAGATTTACCTGCAAAGTATGAGTTGCGTAAGTTCTGCTTTTACCTTGACTAAAGCTTCCTGAAAAATGTGACACTTTCTTGATCCTAAGACATGCTTGAAATCCATGCTTTCCTTGTGGACTGTTTTCTTTTGTGTAATTTATTCTAATAACAAAATACATAGAATAATAGTACAGCAAAATGAATTAAATAATAGCACAGCACGTAAAAAGCAAGATAAAACTAATAAAAAATGCAAAAGCTAGGAGATAATAAATAAGAAAAAAAAATTACTAAGAGCTGAGAAGAAAACAGTTGACAAATCTTTTATAAACTAAATACGAGAGAGGGAACGGCCCAGGCTGAAGGTCATCATGGTTACGAGGTAATCTGAGCATCGGTGAGTGAAAATACACCAAACTATTTGCAAATGGAACATCAAAGATATTCGACGATCTTGTAGAACGCATAACAAGAACCTGGTTGACAAGGCAAGTATCGAGCAAACCATGGCAAAGCCTGTAAAGGAAACATTCATCACGAGTCGACGCATTTCCAGCGAAGGAATATTGATTTCAATTAGACGATCCCGGTAAACATTTTTTGTACAGCTTCAAACACTTCAAATGAGGCGACCAAACTGGCGAACAGTACTCAAGGATGGGACGAACCAAACTAGAATATAATTTAACACACGACAAAGGATCGGAAAAAATATAGGAATTTCTTAAGATCAAGCCAGAAATACGAGAGGCTTTAGAAGTAATTTCAGAAATATGAACATCGAACTTTAATTTAGAGTCGAAAGTGACACCCAAGTCCCTGAAGTATGTCCCCGTACATAGGTACGAGTTATTTAACGTAAATTGAAAGCTAATAGGGCAAGGGTTATTAGAAAATGAAAGATGGATGCACTTAGAAACATATAGTGTAAGTTGGTTATAAGAACTCCAAGATAAAATAGCATTCAAATCATCTTGTAGCAAAGAACCGTCATCGATTGACGACATTACTTTGAAAACTTTGATGACTTTCACCACATTTGTTGCATAAAAACTTATATTTAATTCCTTGTTACCCTGTGTGATATAACTAAGGCATTTAAAGTAGTAAATAGGTAATATTCTTAGCCATACTCTGCATATGATACTCTCCCTTATTCAGAAGTAGTTCACGTTTCTCTCTATCAGATCGATCAGGGCCATAGATTGTCCCCCATTGTTTTCTGGTGTCAACTTCACTGTAAACTTGCTGACGCTAGAAAGCTCCTTTTTGATAACTTCTTCTACTTTAACCTGGACGACGATACAGTTAATGTTCCTGATTTTGATCATTGCTATTTGCTCGAGCAAGGCTGTAGTTGATTTTCGCGAGAACTTTCTTAATTACATTCCAGAATACTTCCTTATTATTGAACTCTGCTCCAAATTCAATATTTTGTCTGACCAGTTGATTGTACTGCCGTTATGGCAATTTAGGTACCTTCAGGCCTTATATCTCCCCTAATCCATTCCTTACTACTCTCTCCATCACTCTTTCTTTGTCGCACAACGCCCGTGCGATCTTCATTCACATCTCGTCGCTTCACCATGTGTGCCACCAAGACAATGTTGGATACATCGGTATAAGGGGGCACACAAAATGATGTAAATTAATCCTTTCATAAATATCTAGTCCAAATTCATGGTCGGCTCTCAGAGATAAAAAAATTCAATGTAATACGATGCATTGAAAAAAATTCCGAGTAACTGTCTCTCCAGTGTTTCGCCGATAGAGGTGCAAATGCTCTAAGATACTTAGCTTAAAAACAGATCTCCAGGTCCAGGCTCATTTAATGATCCCTAAGTGTTTTCTTAAATACCAAAAATGAGTTTTATTTCTTAATCATTTCTGGTAGATTGGTAAACTCGTATATGCGCAGAGCATCATTAATAGTTTCGTTCTGTAGACAATCCGTTCTGGCAAAAGGTGTTACGAATTCATCTGCATTCCTTGCGTTATATGGGTTGATCTGTGAACTTAGCTTCCACCATTATAATGATGTGATTAAAGGTTAATGATTTTGCTAATTGGTATACCAAACTAGTTTGAGTACGCATTGGCAGATTTCGAATGTTTTTATACGCTTTGGTCAGCAGCCTAGATATACTATTAAGATGTGGCTTTGTTGATTGACTCCAGCATAACATCTGCGTAGGGTTGGTCATTCTTGGGTTTCATTAGCAGGGTCTTTTTCCTGTCATTGGTCTTTTCCCTTCTGCCTCACATCAGGTACTGTTTTGTGTTGGGCATCCATGGAGACATTATTTACCGGAACATATTGAAGTAGATTTTTGGTGGCTTTTTTGGCTAATTTTAAAGCACTATTTGGAGCCACTAGTCTAACATTCCATCCCATTGAGTGTCCCCTCTTTCCTCCATTTATTCCAATTTTATTTGCTTGGGCTAGCGGCCATTTTCTGATGGTGTGTGGTGATAGAGGTATCTGTGCTTCCTCGGTAAACTTACGAGTAGTCTTCATCTCTTTTTAGAGTTTTACTATTTTTCGTTCATCAACTAGTTCCACCACTCAGAGCCAATGTAGCTTAGACTCCAGACGCCCATCTTACTTTTATGCTAATGTTCGTTTGCGAATTACATGTAGATTTCATTTCCTTTATAATTTTTACCACTTTTTGGGTTAACAGTCTTCCTGATAACGCTCAATACCTTTTGTATTTTCCAACCCTCTCTCTGAAGAGAGGTTTTATGCTTAGGTTTAATTATATAATACTTCAGTCATATTTTCGGCGATGTCAGCAACACCATCCAATGGCACTTCGTTAGTGTCTCCACTCTTTACTATTTCCGCTGCAATTTGTTTTTCGACTCCTATGCTCTTCTCTTATAGGGCGTGTCGAAATGTACGCAGTTTTTGCTCTGCGCCCAAACGCCACGATTATATTTGGTTGATATGTGATCTCTGAGTTTTTTCGTTCAATTGTAGTTTATCTTTGTTCTTTGGATCTCTAGTACTCTAGTAAAGTTATACATCTTTTAGTAGTTTTTAAGTCGGTATTATTGTTATTTTGAGTTTTGATATGCCATATCAATCGGGTCTACCGTTGGAACTACTATCTGCGTTCTTATGTGTAGTCACTTCATTTGATCTCATGGTTATATTTGCAGAAGGAGGTGGTCACGTGAGCGCTGGTAACGTCTCTTATAGGGACAGATGCCTAGAGCCAGACCAGCACTAATCAGGAGTCCATCTCAAATGAGTCTGCACCACCAGGTCAGCAATTTAAGAATATTAACTCATCGGGTAGTAATTATTGATGATTTTTTTTGACGGGGGTTTAAAAACATGTCATAACTGTGTATTAATTTCAAAATTTGCGCAAGAAAACCATTATAATCAGTCGCGTATTAGACCAAATCCACATTCGACTCACGAAATTGAGAAAGAATTTTAGAGACGTAAGAAAATTTATATTGTTTGCCACTAAAAGGTAAAAAAAGGGTTCTGGAAAATTGAAGAATCGTAAAAAAATTGATAATGGACACAATGCCAATATTAAAGAAAAAACTCCTGCAAAAAGACTAGGCTTAGTGTGAATGTAATCCGTAAAATTATTTATAATTTGTGCGTTCTAAATAAGTATGAGTCTAGAGGTGATTCTGAAAAAAGTTGAACAAACAATATGATAACTTAGTAAGTTATTGTTGAAAGTCAATGAAATATATGAATGGTGACTGGTGCAGGAGGAATCCACTTGTGATTTTTAGCCTGAGAAACTGTAAGCTAATTGGAAGTTGTATATGGATCAATTAACCCTTCACTACTGAGAAAGACGTGATTTGTGAGCTGTGGCAGTTTTTTACATGAGGCAACCCAAGTTTATTTTATTCCTAGCACAACAGCCCCTTTCGGGCCTTTGCTTAGAGATAGTTAGAGTACCTCATTGTCATGATTGAATGTATCAAAGTGATATGATCATTATCACGCAACCCAAGTTATACAAGTTAAAAATCACATTTAAAAAAATTATATAATCATGCAAAGCTGATCATGTTAATTCTGGACACAACTAATTTTAAATTAAATTAATTATTCAATTTTTTATATTTTTATTTTTGGCGGACCTTGCAACTTTTTATTTGCAGAAATTTAAAATGTGTTCGTAATTTTCCCTTTTTGTTTTGACTAGGATTTGAAGAGTCAATGCCTTTTTCAATTTTTTTTGGTTCAAAATATAAACTATTATAATGGTTTGCGCTTTGTTAGTTTTGAAATGATAATTGCTGCATTTTTAAGTTTTGTAAAATATTATTACGAAACCCAACTAAAATTGCACCCTGTCGACAAACATTAACTTTTGTAAATAGGTCAAAAGTAATTACCCTTCAACGTTTTGACGAGAAAAAAATTTTAAGGTTTTAAGCAGGGTCTTTTTATGGAGAAGTGACCTATAAAAAAATTTTTTTTTTCAGAAGGTAACCTTGTAGGTATTAAACATAAGGGTTTAGTAAGAATTATCAGAATCATATGGCAAAAAGCATGGACTATTTGTATCCTTCTCTCACTATTAGACATATTCAAGCCAAAAAATTTGGAGGAAATATCTCGAGCGTAGCTACAGTGCAAAAACTAAAGAGGCATATCACTACTTTGTACATCGTTCAAAATATTTTCAAACATCACATAAAATAAAATCGGATCGTATGCCAACAGTATTATTGGGCAGTATCAAGATGGTTTTAGAGTAGGTAGATCGATGATAGATCAATTTTTTACAGTCAAGCAGGTGCTTCAGAAATCCTGGGACTTCAAAATAGAAATAAACTAGATTTTCATTGACTTTAAGCAAGCATATGACAATATTGATCCTAAGGTACTGTACCAAATAATTCTTTGCTTATCCCACCCAAATTAGTCCATCTTGCCAAAATGTCAATGACGTCAAGGACTTCTCAACTCTGCAGCAATAACCAACTAACTGATGCCTTTGACACAAATATCGGACTAAAACAGGGAGATGGGCTGATCCCAATGCTATTCAATTCGACTCTGGAATATGTCATAAGAAAATTACCTTTCGTTACAAGAGGCACGTTACTATCCAATTCAAACCAAGAGGTAGCCTATACAGACTACATCATCATTTTGTCACGGCCACTACCAACGGCAAACAATTTTTCCTGAAACTAGACAGCGAAGTAAAGCTAGTAGTACTACAAATTAATGAAAACATAACAAAGTTCATGACACGGTTGATAAAAAATACCTCAAGCACACAAAATATCGCACTTGGCGAACAAACTATCGAAGATATGAGTAACTTTGTGTATTTAGGCAAGGAAATAATGAAAACCAGTACCAAAAGAGACGGAATATGCCGAAAAGTACAGCTCGCAAATGTAATATTTTATTCAGTTTTGACATTCTTGAAGACCAGCTGTATACACAGGCAAACAAAGCTCAAAGTATACAAATCTGCGATAAGACCTGTGTTTTGCTATCGGTGTGAAGTATGAAACCTAACTCTAGCATCCGCAAATATTTTGAACGCCTACGAAAGACTGATCCTGAGGTGAATAATAGGAGCCAAAGTAGACGGGGACCAATGGTGAACTCGCTATAACCATGAAGTATACGAGTATGTAATTTTTGACGATTTAAAGCTCTCGATGATTGTGCAACTGCAAAAATTGCAATGGGCTGGTCACGTGAATCATATGGACAAACAACAGATACCCAAAAGGTATTCTTTTTGTGGACTTGAGAGCTGAGACCAGTGGGAAACCTGGGGAAATGCCAGTCTGACTCGGTCGATCGAGACAGTTCATTGCTACTTGGATTTAGAAATTGAAGGACGTGGTCAATGGACCGAGACAGATAGAGGTGTTTGTTGTACGAAGCGAAGACCCAAAAGGGGCTGTAGTGCTACGAAGAAGAAGAAGAAGTTTTTATGACAAGTTGATCAACTTTGTTAATAATAATGCACCTTACGATTTCTATACTTTTGCCTAGAAAATCAAAAAAAGACCCTTAAATTAACAGAATCGTGTACTCTGAAAATTGCACAGTACTGCATCCCTAAAGGGCAAAGTTAGAGCTGGTTGAAATTTTACAATCACAACACGTTATGCTTGGGAATACAGTTTTTAAAGGATGTAGACACCACAGTAATGAACATGTTTTCAAGAAAATCTTGGAGAATGTTTTTCACATTAATATGATATGATGCCCACTCAAACGATGAGACCAACACATTGTGAAGAAAATGGTGACAAATCTAAATATCTGTGATACACATTTTATTTTTTTTCACTCAATTTAAGTAATCTGCGTATAAGACAAATTGTTAGTGTTTTAAAGATATTACTTCATTTTGATTTTTCGCTACTGCTGCTTAGAATAATTAATAGTTCAATTAAACATAACCATATACGAGTATGATTTCTTCTTGATCTTTTTCGTAACTTTTATGTTGAAAGGTGATCCACCGTGGGCATAAAGCTCACTGCGAAGGACCTCATTATGGCTGAGTACTAGTCAGCTTCAGTATACCACCCCTGGTGAGGAAGTTCCCAAACAAAGACATCAGAAATTCATGCTACTTATAATTTTATCCTCTTTTCATAGTCCATATGATTAGCAAAGCTCAAAAACTACCTGACATTTAATACTTGAAAGCTTAAAATAAGTTACTTTAACTTAATATATTTTTCATACTTCCACATTTACACAAACATCTTTCCTGATTATTCCAACAAGGTGGAATTTCCCTCACTGGTAATATAGCATATAGTGGTGAAGTAAAAAGAAATAATCGTATTAAGAAGGACAAACAAACCGTACAACGTACACCGAAAGGAGATTGTACGATCCTCAACCAGATTATAAATTTCCATTAGAAAAATTGCCTCGCAATGGTGAAACACTAGTGCATTGTACTCCGCACTTCTGAAAACAAAGGAAATTTCTGTTAGCGACTACAGAAAATCCTTCCAGCTCACATAGAGATGAATGAAAATGCTGCGCTAGATTTTTATTCCATTTGCATGGTTTAGCTTAATTTTCATTTTATTTCCATAATTGGATACTTAGTGCAACACTATTATGTTCCTGCTCTTCTATCTCTAGCCTTGAATATCTTGTACATTAGTTTTTCCTCCTGTGTTTTAGCAAAACATTTCACATGATTAAGGTCAAGAGTTTTATTTGTGATCTATAAGTGCAAGTAAGTGCTGAAATATGTTATATTAAATGCGAAATATGAACATTTTTCATTATTTCAAATCTTAAAACAATGGTCAATGATAATAGTTTATAAGATACAAAAAGATTTGATTGGATAGAAATTCTCAGTGGCTGCTGGATATAAGCTCTACCTTAAAAATAGGGCATAGCCTTCAATCAATTAGGTATGAATTTTTATTGAAAATAGACGGATATTTTTTCAAATTCAAAATCCTTAGATTACGGTTGAAACAAAATAACTTCTCAAATTTTTTCTACAAAGAACCACCTTTTGATAAAATGCTGTACCTTATTTTCACAGAAATCTAAATTGTTAAACGAATAACCATTATCGATGTTTAAGCTCTTGAATTGTTGTAGGAGCATTAGTAAATATAGTCTCACAGAAAAATCAATAATCAATAAAAATAAATCCGTTGAAACTTCAAAGTGAAGCTATTATATATTCAGCGAATTTTTGAAGCCTGTTTCATCAGTATCAGGAATGTGCAACGTAGACTATACAATACCGACTACATGGTTACCAACGTGTCGTTAATGTCGTGTCATTTATTATAAATTGGCGACACTTAATTATCGGCGCTAAGCGAGCGATATGCTACGTGGACAACACGGTTTCGAATGCACTATTTGCGATCACCATGACTTTCATCATGTATCAGTTACAGGATGTGAGCCAAAGTAAAGAAAAGCTTTACAAAAATGAGATGAACAAGTCCTTGCAAATATTTTATTCTAATACTCGTATCTTTTACCATACAAACAGAAATTACGGAGATCACTTAAACTTCAATATCATTTTCGCTGCCTAAAGCAGGTAGAACTTTAATTCTTAATGAATAATAAATATATAAAAGTTTTTTGATCTTTTAAATACTATGTGATTTCTTGTTGAAAGGTGGACATGAGCCCTTCTCGAGAAAATCCTCTCAATTCGACCAAAAGAAGCAGGTATCTGCAGCAACTTCATAGCAATTTTTGCTAAATTTGGATATTTTCTTTCTGCCATGCTCTAGAAAATAAAGGTTTTTTTTTGTATCTTTCTCATAATCCCCATTTACGCTGAAAACTATCGCACTCTTCTGCTAGACCCATCGAGATTTTTGAAGAGGAATTTGAAAATAGTTTGATCGTGTTCTTTGTTTAGCTTTGCATTATTCAAATATGGATGCAAGTAATATGCTACCAAAGCATAAGTGTTCAAAGCCAGTTCCTGCCGTGTCTTCAGAATCCGTCAGTTTGGATTCTTCACATTATATTCATAATTTTACCTCAGAGTATGTTAAACTAATTTATTCTTCTTCTTCTTTTTAGCACTGCAGCCCCTCTCGGGCTTTCGCTTAGAGATAGTTAGAGTATCTCATTTTCATGACCGTATTGATTTTTCCGGAAGTTGGTTTGGGCAGTACCATGCTCCCATGTGTCTGCTCAGCTATGATATGATCTGATTAAATCAGTACATATCAGCACTGAGTGAACACTCGTAGTCTGTCCGAAAAATTCCCTGAACTAAAGCACGTTGTTCACCAACGAGATTTGAACCTAGGACCTTCGGCTTATGCATCTCATGCTCTATCCACTAGACCACCCAGACTGTTAAACTAATTTATTACGAGGAACTTTTGACATTTTGCTTTAAAATTTTGAAAAGATGCTTAGTACTCCATATCAAAACTTTCCTTCCACTTCCTTCAAATGAAATGTCATCACAGCGTATTTTTCTCTGATAATTGAAAACGAAATCCTTCAAATAATCACTATTCCTGCTAAACTATGAATAACTCTAAATCATCTTGTCTAGAAATGGATCCTAGTCAAGAATTTCCCGATAGATATTTATATAATTATTCATACTTGTACTTGTCTAATCTACTTATTCAACTAAAACAAAAAAAATTGGTCAAATTACTGAATCCGCGTGCCATAAAGATAAAATAAAATATAATAAAAATAAAACAAGCAGTCCAATAATAAATAACAAGAGTCAGTGTCGCAGCGGTACGAGTTTGAACTCAATTAGACCATCTCGAATGTAAACTAATTCGTCCATTCATCATCGTGGATTCACCATCTCCACTACCACTATCACATTGCTGATAAGCAAACCCAAATGAAAGTTTTTTGCAGACGATGCAAAAGATTTGCAACGTGAATTGTGTACCTTCTTATGTGAATGAGCGAAGTGATTCCAACATTCCATATGCAATTCAATCCACCGTTGTCACCTGGGCGACGGATCCAGCACGAACGATGACATGAAGAGGGAGCTCGTCTCGTGCATCGATGGAAGATGCCATGTTGGATTTGCCCCGGGAAGACGTTATGTGAAAGTGGTTGCATTCCATTTTTCAGGAAACTTTTGTGCTTCTCAGAATATTCCTGTTTGATAATTATTAATAAATATTTGTAAACTGCTCAATCTGTCCATTTTTTCCGCGAACTTTTGTCAAATCTTCTGAAAATCCGCTAACATGTGATTTCTCCCGGGCAAATGGCAGCATCAAAGCTGAAAAGTCTCCCTTAGTACTGAATGGTCTACAAATTTCCGATGACGAAAAGTTGCTGCTGTAAATTCTCGCGATTCTTGGTGAAATTTTCTAGGCTCCATTGTTGTTAAATTTGGCCCAAGAATGTGATGATTTGTCAACACGAATATACGACGACGATTTTGCGTATACTTATCTCTAGCAACGGTATCATTACTATCCCGCATTGTCTCTAATAATTCCTCAATAGTATCTAGTAGGAAAGAATGGATTCCAGGTTTGCATGGACGTTCAAAAATTTAAGCCAAGTGAACTCACGGTAAAGACAGCGGACAATTATGTGGACGTCAAAAGGAACCATGAAGAACGCGAGGAAAAGCATGGATATATTTTGAGACACTTCAAGTGTTGTTATCCATTTTCAAAAGGCTATGACCCCAGCATTGCAGTTTCCACACTTTCTATGGATGATGTCTTTACAATCAAAGCTCTTCCATCACCAAAGGTAGAGGATTCAAATGCAAGATTTATCAAAATCCAGCAGACCGGACCAGTTTATTTTTCTGTAAAAGAAAACACTGCAACTGAGTCTAACAAGAACGGTACTAAGGATGAATAACCAAAGTTATAATAGCAGGATCTCAGTCATATTAGCAATTTACCGGGTACATTTGATCGATTTAAATCACGTTCTCAGAAGCCATGTTCTATCAAGCATAGATTCAAATTCCATAGAAAAGTGATAATTAGTTGAGTATTTATTCTATTCCAATAAAATCCAAAGATACTATAGTAACAAAGTTTTACCCTTCAGGTTGAGGATCTTTTGGCTTGGGACTTCAGACCCGGTTTGCTCGGCAAAGACGGTTCTAAGAGGTGCCACTCACTTGTCTCTTGGTCCCAAGTAGCCGCAAAGCAAGAAATATGGCCGCCGAACACCCCTCACATACGCGGAATCAAGACCTTTTATCCTAACCTACCGGAGCCTCCCCCATAGGAACTACGTAGAAAGAACACTTATTCAAGGATGGGGCGACCTCCTTGCACCCTTTACCCGGTATGTAAGACGAACTGAAAACCCCCTAAAAGTTTATTCCAGACACTGTAACATACTCGAGCCAAGTGTACAATCCACACAAGAAATAATTTTCCTCAAATGTACAAGTCTCTGTTTAAAAAAAAAAACAAATCGACATATATAATTTACCGTTTAGCTAAAGAACAAACGAACAACATATCCATAATACCTGTCCTTACGTCTAATTTTCTAGTTGGGGGCCCCCGAATTAAGTCACGTCACGAAGTCATCTCTCCAGCACAACACTCAACAAACTTCCACAGCCAATATTCCACGTCACAGATGAAAATTCTACTGAATTATCTCCTGTTCCTCCGTTGAGCTACTAATTAGAAGACACGTCCTTGATACTTCGTCGTACTGCCGATCCTCGTTCACCAAAAGAGACCCGTTCTTTGTCTGCAGGTTCCTTCCTGAAAATTCCAACCGGCGAGCCGTTAATTTTTTTCGTCAAGGCAATTGAACGTTCAATTGCGGTGCTGGCTTGAACCAATGACCCCCCAACTGGCGTTTGTTGGGCACGCATCTACGTCTCACATTGACCTCATTGGGTTTCACCGACGTTGGTTGTCCGATGGATTGTCAAAAATGAAAACATCGAAATTCTCCGCGCGTTGTATATTGGAAAGTTAGTCTTTGAATCAGTTTGCCCAAGTAAACTATGTGTTATGGGTTGATTTATCGTAGACATCTAGTGTATCATTTGCATCTGAGTATTATGGCTGATCTGTGGCATCAATTGAGGTGGTTGATGCTGTTGTTGTTGAGGTGGCATCATGTTACACATCGTCGAATTATTTTGTATCATTGCAGGGTGCAGTGTCGTAGCATAGCTTTCAGCATTATAAATGGGAACAAAACTATTCGGCTGCTGTGAATTAACAGCACCTATCGACGTCTGTGCCACTGGATGAAAAGCTGAAACTGGTTGTAGTTGATTAATATTCCTGCTAGGTTGTTGTTGCTGTATTAGTTGTGGATTAGCTGAGGGTGGTGATGTTGTTTATTGCGTTAATGTAGGGGGCATTGAATTATACACTTGCTATTGTAGTGGGGGATGTCCATGCTAATACTACACTGGTATCATTTGTGGATTTGGAAACGACCCTTGATTGACCATTTGTGGCTTTCATGAAGCGGAAACTACCTTAGGCGGCATTGATGGCGTGGAATTCGATAATCCTGTTGTCGGCATGGTCCCTGGATGGTACATTTTGGGTGGCATTGCATACATTAAATTATGAGCATACGCACTGTGTTTTGGGTTGAAATTACTAGGCAAATAACTCATCGGCCCTGGGATAGCTCCGCTGGTAGGTGGCATTGCTGTTCGATCTGGTTCTCGTATTTTAGTGTAGTAAAAATTTAAAGCATTCACTAAATCACTGGAAAGTTGTGTTAGTTCTGCAGGCTTCCTATCAACCCTCTCTAATTCAGCGTCTATTAATGGACTCATTTTGTATACCTCGATTCCTAGACGTAGAATTTCTTCACTGGCTTGGGAAGAATCTTCTGGATTAGCTTCATGTAGCAGATGTAGTAAACGATCTATTTTTTCTTCATTGATTTCAGGGATATAATCTTTTTATCAGTCTTTTCTCTTTGTTTTGCTTCGCAAATATTTTTATTTGACTTTGAACTCAAATCTAATCATTCAGGTTCTACACTTCAACTTTTCCTTACTTCATTACTCGAGTTTTTTTTTTTTGTTTAATACAACATATTCATTTAATTTTTTTGTGTTTCGCTACTGAAGATTTAACGTTGCTCATGGTTCCTTGCTGCACCGCCGATTGTGCGAACCACGAACAACGTTAAATCTACAGTAGCGAAACACATTTGCGAAGGACATCAAATAGAATGGGACGACCTAACGGTAGTGAAGGAAGTAAGAAATATGCAAAAACAGGACGTGTACAAATCATTGTGGATCATGAGGCAGCCAACCGAAACGAGACTCAACGATAACCTAGGAAATGGATACTTTAGTTTCCTGGATATGGTGAAATAGCGTTAGATTGTTTTCTATTGTACTAATAATAATTAAAATTACTCATGTAATAAAAAATAATTAGACCTTAAGCAATAGTAAAATAATTAAAAATAAAGCAAGTTGGGTAAGCAGACCTACGCTCATGTCAGAAGGGTTTTGTACGCAAATTTTTCAGAAATACAGTCACCAGCAATGAAGAACGTCAAGAAATATGTCAAAAAGATATGCATGTTCAAAGGAAAATCATTGTTTTTCTACTTTCAATGGTCGCCATTTTGTTACAAACGGACAAAAATCACTCTTATCATGAATTCTCAAAAATATTAATGTTATTGATCTTATTGGAAAATTTCAAGAAGATCAAGTCAGAACTGCAGTGACTGATTCGATGGAAAGTCCATAAAATACCTAAATCATGTGTTATTGTTGTTGTAATTGGAGAAATTTCAAATGGCTGTAACTTCCGTGTATATCGATTTTCATCAAACTTACAAAGTTTAAGAACACTTAGAAGGACTACGTAAATATCGAATTTCGTTCAGTTTAAGGGTACCGATGCGATTTTATTGTGAAATTCGAATAAAATACTATTATTAACAAAGTTGAGCGAATTTCGACTTCTAAGATATTTTTTGTTGTTTTACTTATAAACACCTACCACCATAATTTTTCGGATCACAGGTGTCCAATCGCGAGGGGGGGGGACACACATTTTTCGTGTATTTTCCCTCCCTGCGCATCCCTCGAAGCAAAAAATTTCAAATTAAGACCTGTTTTGAAAAGTTCTCATCAAGACCTTTGATGAAATTTTTTTTTCGGGGGACACCCCCCTATATGGGGAGACCCCCCTTAAATACCTTATAAAATTTTTTGTAATTGAACTTTGAAGAAAGCACTACTTTACACCTGCCTACAAAATTTGATGTTTCTAGCTTAAGTAGTTTGCGAGAAAAAGTGCTGTGACACACGGACGGACGGACGGACAGACAGGTCGCAAAATTAAAAGACTAAATAATTAAGCTAAGAATAATATTAAGATATAAAGGCAATAAAACCCAATAGCAATTGGACCTTAAACAATTAGACATTAAGCAATTAGACCCTAGGTAATTAGAATTAGAATGGTTAGTATAAATATCATCGAAAAGGCCTTGTAATCTCAGAAAATAATTGATACTGAAGAAGGAGCAACTTATTCCCGAAATATATATTTGTCAGAAAAAACAAAATTATAGCGTTTAAATGGAAAAGATGAAAACACAGGATAATCTGGAAGCGCTAAACATGGAAAAATACACAGAGTAGTATACTGAATTCAATACTTACATAAATTTATGTCCATATTGTTTGCCTCTATGAATGAAATGCTTGCATTTAATTCATTGACATTCAAGACAATACTTTCATTTTTATTGTAAAAAATTGCTTGATTTGGAATTTTGCACACATTTCTAGGAAAGCAAATCAAAGAATATGCAAAGTTTTAAGAAAAACCACAATAATTTTACCTGTTTTATCTTAATCAAACTTTTGCAGTATTAACCAAATTTTTGTAGCATACATTGCAGAATGTTGCATGCTTATTATAAAATTTACTTATTCGGCGGTCAGCCATTTAAATGTCTAACTGATTCAATGGATCTAATTACGCGTTTACTGATGTCTGAAGCAAGACTGAATACGTTTAATGCCTGGGCTACGATGCATATAAGCACAACTTAAGGAAATGTCAAAAAGTTGGTTCCGTATGTTTCATATGGCGATGATCACATCTGAAATAAATGTGACATAGCTAACATGAAAAGTTGAAATTGAACCAACCTTTATATCAGAACGCTATGGTTTTTTTTTTTGTGGTAGGAAGGTGAATACCATTTATGCACAGAGTGTAGGACTCCCATGCGCGACTGGACTACCCACTAAACACCTCCCTTGTCAACCTGAGAATCCAGCCTGGAACACATTACTTCGGGCCAGGTCTCGTTTTGTTACGCCGTGAGGCGCCTTCAAGCTGAGGAGTCCCTTTCCTAGCGGGAGGGGAGACGGGAAGACGAAATGCCAGAAGAGCGATCCCCCAGCCCCAGCGCCCCCGGCTGCTGTGAGTCCCTTTTATATTTTAGGACTGCGCGAGCATAATGTGCCACCTGGTTCCATTTGTCAACCGATTCGAGCATCACCGCAACTATATTATCCAGGGTGAGCTTTCCTGTTTCCCTGTGGAGTTTCCTTCGCAGCCTGACCCATATGGTACATGCGAAAATGTGTGATAGGCATTGTCCTCCTCTCTTGAGCATAACTGATAATCGGGGGACCGTGACTTACCAATCTTGTGCAGGTAAGACTGAAAACACCCATGCCCACTCAAAAGCTGGGTCAGATAGAAGTCAGCCTTACCATGCTTTTGATTCAGCCATGGTCTCACATCCGGGATGAGGCGCGCAGTCCACCTTCCCTTCGTGCAATTGACCCGAAACTGCCTCCAATCGTTGAGCGAGCGCTGTCTCTCCTCGCAGACAAACGTCTCCCTCGTATCCTCGTTTCGGCGCAGGTAAATAGTGCGGCGCTCTCTAGCAAGAAGGATGACAGGTATCACGCCTGCAATAACTCTCATCGCCGGATCAGAGACTGTTGGATACGAGGATGCAATTCTCAGTGCTCCTCTTCTCTGTACCTGTGCTAAACGTTTTCGGTATACCTCGCGTTGCTCCATACCTGCACCGTACAGTAGCACTGACCCTACAGCACTCATCAAAAGGCATCTTCTTGATGGGCTGGGTCCCCCTACGTTGACCATAAGTCTACTCAGAGCCGATATTCCCGAAGAAGCCTTCGCAGCCGTTGCCCTGATTTGCTCAGAGAAACTCATCTTCGAGTCGATCAGTAGCCCCAGGCACTTCACCGCTGACTTCGGTTCGATTCGTAAGTCACCAATACTGATCATCCTTACTCTAGGTATTCTGTTTTTTGTCAAGCTGACCACTTCGGTTTTCTCCAGTGCTAAACTGAGCCCGCGAGCAGTCATCCAGCCCCTCACTCGGCGCATTAGCATACCTAGACTAAGTCGAGTGAGGGACTGGATGACTGGATGAACGTTATGTTAAACATACTATACGTCAGATTGATTTGAAGAAGCTATTCGTCAAGTGGAGTATTTACGAGTATCAACAACAAGATAGAAGGTGAATATAATACTACCGAAAAAAATGACGAATTATGCTGAAAACATTTATATTTGTAAATGTTGGGCATAATTCAATTCTGATGTTATATTTAAAGTAATAATGTGGTTTATTTCAGACATAATAGCGAGCCCTACTGAAGCAAATTTCAGTGAAAAGTTGATCGGGTTGGTAAAGGATCCATCCATTTTGTGCGCATCTAAGCCAGCATAGCAGAACAGCTAGAGTAAAACAGGTAACTAAAAAAAGTTCTTAAAAATAATTTTTGTTAAGTTACGTAGTTGATCAGACAAAAATTCCACATATGGTTGGATGGTAATTGATAGGGAGGGACCACACGATTAATAGCAATAATTTTAATCGAAAGGCCATCTACTGATGGTCAAGGTTTGTTTATCCAAGACAATTTATTGGGAAAAAAATTATGAGACCAACTAAGTAATTTAAACAAAATTATCATGTATAACTTGATTGATATTTTTATGAAGTGTTTATTTATTTATTTCAGATGAAACATGCGAGCGGCGCTGGCACAGTCTTCGCGAGTGATATACGCGGGAGTTTAAAACCCTGTATGTGCTTCTGGGTCAGGTGCACGAGACGACGCTTTAAAACAGTGGGAATATTAGGAGGATATGTCTTTTTTAAAAGAACATATCCAACCAAGATAGTAAGTATTTATTTTTAAATTTTCATTCATCAATAATTAAACTATTCACAGGAAAAAAACTAACATGACAATGAGCCCAAGCTACTCGTATTCTTTGGACGACTCCATAATGAATGAAGAGACTTGGAAATGCAGGTGACCTCAAATGTCCTGAAAGAGAAAATGACAACGGCGGTAGACACTTTCACTGAGTACCTTAAAGAGAAATCAACGGCAGATCGAACTAATGTGAAGGGTAACTTATGCCAAATTGTAGGTTCGATTATCAATGGACTACACCCCAATAAAAGAGCCGGGAAAATCTGATATTTTGGCATATCTGGTCGAAGTCCAGGGATCGGAGATGGATGAACCAGCAAACCAAGGTAAAATTTTAAAATAAATTTTAATATATCTCCTAAATAAACACTTTTATTTTGCAGAATGAAATAACGAATTTCACTAAGTTTTAATTTTTTTTAGTGTTTATGTGAAATGATAGTGCTTATTTATCGTATATAAAGTGTTCTCTATTAGTACACGTGCATGTGACAGCTTTTAGTTGAACACACGTCTGTTGCAGTCCAGTCCCTTTCCTGGATATGGGCGCATCAAATTTTCCTTCAAAGGGAAGGCATTGTCTGCTACAAAAAAATAGGGGAAGCTTAACTGCGATTTCGGGAGCCTTGCAGGTGGAGGCAGCGATAGTAGGCCGCTCAAAAGTTTCCTTCCGAATAAAGAATTCGCAAAAATCCCTACGAAAAAATCATGAAAATGAATGATAACATTACATTATATACTACCACTCACCACCATCACTTTGACTACCATAAGCTCCTATGTGAACGTACGTAAATATGCATTTTGTATCACAGCAAGCCAGCACGACAATGCTGAATGCCGAGTTTTAATTATAGAAAGCTGGACCACTATTCGGTGGGTTTTGGATGTTCATGTGTATGCCATCAATGGCACCTACGCAATGGAGCATATCTCACCAATTTTCGAAATCGTTGACAATGGTGCGGAAGTTCTCGATGCTTGGTGTACTCATATATACTTCGCTCAGAGTCATCCAAACTTCATTGCATGGCTCTAGGATAACTTTTCGTACTGTTGCTTTCCCCATTTTCCATCATAGAAACGTATGTAACACATACCCTGCGACAGAAATCTGAAACCAAACACAAAACCTATATCTTAATTCTAAGATTAATTTTTCATTGTACTCGTATATACTTGTACTTGCGACAAAGTTAATGCAAGCCTACATTTAGCGGAAATAGCTGGCCTTTCGGAGGATTTAGTTAACTTTTGTTTCAATAATTGTAAGTGTGATTGTAAGTGTTTCTGGCATTCCTGATATGTTTAAAAAATTCTTCAGGGTCACATCCCTTTCATCCGGGAATATACTGTTTAAAAATAACCGTCAATATCTTGACTTTGATTGTTCGGTCAAAGCAACCAACGTCTTCTGCGCGGTTCAATACTTTCTTCAACACACAAATTTAACAATATTGAAACTATCATTATTAAAATTTCCTCTAAACATTCCATTGTAAATATTTCTTTCAAAAATTTTACCACAATGACACTTCTTCGTAGCTGTCAAAACAACATAAGCGCGAATCGTATGTAGGCGAACTATGTTGATTGTCACGTATGTAACTGACATTTCTTATATTGTCTTATGTTTGATTGTGGCCCAGGGGTAAATGACATGAATGATAAATTCTCGGCGTTGACGATGGTTCTCTATATTAATAACATTAACGACACAATTGACGATATAAGCGACGCATTAACGACACGATCGTGTCGAGAATTAAAAAGGACGCGTCGTTAAACATCACTGATCAACATTATCATTCCCAATCTCCTGAAAATGCAAATCATTCACCAAGTCGTCAGTTTTAGGCTAAATTATATCGATATCTTCGCTTAAACAATAGAAAAAGCGTAATTTTCGAAAAATGCAGTGCAATGGCACCGCCAGCCCAAATATCACTCTAAATTTTCACTCTTTGTGCCTATAGAGGTCGTTTGATTATTTCCACGAAGCATCCGACCGGCACTTCTATTTATTTACACCCCTAAATATAATCAGATATTATCAAAGTTAAAGTCAAAAGCACTTTATCAATACTAATCGTTATACAATATAAAGTAAATTCCAAAGAATAACAATACAAAAACTTAATGACCCAAACGACTCTCTGAACTTATACGTTATCAGTTAAACATATTTTATGATTAGATCGGAAAAAGGAGAAAAAAACTAACCAACACTATTCCAAAATTATTTATAATAATAACACAACAGTGAACTTTTAGGCTTGTAATATATTTTGGGTAGGGTCTGATAGTGCCGAATCATTGCCAATATTATTAGGATTTGTTGTTTCTGGAACTGTATCTGTTACTTGCTTGGTAGCTGGTATATTAATCTGTGAGTCTAACAATTCTTCATTGTTAGTCGCTGCAGGTGGTGGTTTGTCTTGTAGCTGCACTTGTTTTTGCGCCTGTGCTCGTGTGACAATGTTGCACTGATTATTTTGTTCAGACTCTTCTAGTGCCTCATGGGGAATTCTGCTCAATGCATCGGCATTAGTATTATATTTGCCCAGTTTATACTCTATTTGGTAGTCGAATTCTGAAAGTTTGTGATGGAACCTTACCAATCGTGTGGTAGGGTCTTTTACATTGAATATTCCTTTAAGAGGTTTGTGGTCAGTATAAACCGTGAAACGCCGGCCTTGTAAGTAGCATCGAAAATTTTTTGCTGCCCACACAATTGCCAGGAGTTCCTTTTCAATGGTCGAATAGTTACGTTCCGCTTTATTTAGTGTGCGACTTGCATATGCTACTGGTTTATCTTTTCCAATTTCTCCCTGTGACAGGACTGCTCCTAACGCTTCATTGCTGGCGTCAGTGGTAAGATTGAATGGCTTAGTGAAATCTGGGTAGGCTAAAAGAGGGGGTTTAATTAAAGAATTTTTTAAAAGTTGGAATGCTTCCATGCATTTGTTAGTCCAAGTATATTTGACACCCTTCCGGAGTAAGTTCGTTAGAGGCTTGGCTATTTTAGAGAAGTCTGGAATAAATTTAAGATAGTAATTAGCTAGGCCTAAGAAGGATTGCAGTCGTCTAACTGTATTGGGAACCGGGAAATCTTGAACGCATTGAGTTTTACTGGGATCTGGGCGAGCACCTTTTTGGGAACAAATGTGACCTAAATAGACGACCTCAGGTCGTAAGAATTGACACTTCTCAGGTTGAAGTTTCAGGTTATTCTCTTTAAGTCTGGTGAAAATTTTTCGCAGTTTGCTGATATGGTCTTCTAAATTTTTTCCATAAACTACTATATCATCCTGGTAGACAAAACAATCAAATCCTTGTAGACCGGTTAGGATATAATTCATCAGTCTTTGGAATGTGGCGGATGCCCCTTTTAATCCAAATGGCATTCGCTTAAATTCATAGTGGCCATAATTTGTACTGAAAGCTGTTTTAGGTCGATCTTTAGGTTGCACGAGCACTTGGTGGTACCCGCTAGCTAAATCGAGGGTGCTGAAGTAACGTGAGTGGCCAAGTTGGTCTAAGATGTCCTCAATTCGTGGTAGTGGAAAGGCATCTCCTATTGTTTTGTCGTTCAATTTTCTGAAATCGACTACAACTCGCCATTTCTTTTCCCCGTCGGCGCCTGCTTTCTTGGGCACTACCAAGAGAGGGGAATTCCAGGGGCTTTTGCTTTGTTGGACGATGTCACTGTCCAACATTTCTTTCAGTTGTTCATTTATTATTTCCTTCTGAGGTTGACTTAGCCGGTACATCTTTTGGTTAATTGGGGCTTGGTTGGCTATTAGCGGGATTTCATGAGTCACTGCTTTTGTATAGGTGAGTTTGTCACCTGGTAAATGGAAAATTTCGTTAAAGACTTGACAAAGTTTTGTTATTGCCGCTTTTTCTTCGGAATTTAAATGTTCATATAGTGAGAGTTGTTGCTTCAGCTTTGCGTTCTGCATTATTACTTCTGGGTGAAAGCTAGCTTTATTAGATGCCAACGTAAGTTGGTTTATTTGCTTACTACCCGTAATGCTTGGGTTAGGATTGTATTCCCTTTCTGGCTCATAAATTCCGCTTATTTTATTTAGTGTTTCGATATGGTATTCATTCAATGCCTGGAGCACCAATTGCAGCTGAGTAATTGTAACAGGGGACTCATTGGAGTTAAGGATACTGACCACTGTTTTTGATGGGCCAACCAGACAGTTTGCCAAAAATACTCCGGGTTCCATCTCTTGCGAGAGACAGAGCATTTCTTGTGCTAAATGTATCGGTACCTCTACTATATTTTGGGTTCGAGGGTACATAATAATGGCCTTCTCTAAAGTAACCTTATGTATCCCTTCTAAATTACCCCTAGTGGGTACCTTTACTATTTCGCAGTCACAGTTTTCATCACTCTGTAGCCCTCTTCGTTGTGTCACGCCTGCTGAAACCTTTTTGGGTATCACTATAGCGCCATTCGACGTCACCGTTTGAGCTTGATGCCTATTCGCTGTGTCTGCTTGAATTTTCAGTGGGACTGAAAATTCCTTACAGTTAAATTCCGTGCGAGGAAACTTGAGTGTCTGGTTTGGTCCTTCGATATCACAATTTTTTGCTAAGAAATCGTTTCCTAGCAAGCCGTCATTGGGTATTCCTGGTATTGTGTCTACAACTTGGAAAGTGCAAGGTAGCGTGGAAGGGGTTTTACTTTTTCCAAAGGGGCTTAGCAGTGTTATTTTTTGCTCGGGGATTATTAAACAGGAATCGTTTAACGCGGTTCTTTTGATTATACTGACTTCTGCGCCAGTGTCTATTGTTAGGGTCGTATAATCTTGAATTCCTATATCTAAGGGTAGCTTTACTGTAACTAGTTTAGAATCATGGTTCATATTCTCTCTTTTTATTATTTTTTGCTTGTTTTCTTTTGAGGAATTTTGCTCCATTACTTGAGTAGGTTTAGTAATGACCACTTTTTCTGTTCTTAATTTTAAAGTCGAGTCGGGGTTTTCCGGCTCGACTGTTGTCCGTTTCCCTGGGTTTTTGCTTCCCATTTTTCCTTTTGACGACATGTGCTTACGGTGTGACTTGTACGACCGCAAAAATCACAAGGTGCTTGTACACTGTAAACTTGTTTTGTATCGCTGATGTAGGGTTGGGTGCTGGGTGGGTTTGCATGACAGTCCCGCAGATCGTGTCCATATTCTTTACAGTTTGGGCAAAAAGGGGTATTTTTCCTGTGGTAACAGTCTCTGTAGGTGTGCCCCTTTCTCTTGCAAAAATTGCAAGTAATATTTGAATATTTATTAGGCGTCCCTACATTCGTATTTGAAGTGACTGGGGCTTGTTGTTGAAAGGGTGCAACGTAGGGGTTAAGTTGAAATGTTGTGGGGTTAAAGAAAATGGGGGCTGGGGTGGGTAGAAAATTTAAATATGGTTGACCGCAGTTTGGTTGGAAGGGGACAGCTCCCTGTTGAAGTTTTTCCCTATCTAACGCCTTGGAGACTAGTTCCTCGAAAGTAGCTTCCTCGTTATTGAGCAGATACTGACACAGATGAGGGTCAGTTACTCCACTTTTAAGCCTTCCTTTTGCAAAATCCTCCAAATGTAGACTAATTACCTTAGTATCTTGTTCGCCATATTTGATTAACGCCGCTTCCTGGCACCGCTTTAGTAGCTGCCGCAGGCGTGATGTAAAAGCCGCGAGAGTCTCGGAAGAACCCTGTTTAGCCGTAATCAATCCATTTATCAAATCCTGGTAAGTCTCTCTTGGTAGATAGACTTGGTTTAGGAGTTTTTCGGCAGCTTCGATGGTCGTGGGGAAGTTTGAGGCAATGAGTTGGTATGCTTCACCGCGGAGACGCGTGGGGAAAATTTGCATAAAAGCCGACTGTTCCGGGGAACTCAGGCATTGCCAGACTATTTTGCTACAGCCTATGAATGTTTGTAGCTCAAGAATCAATGTAGGGATTGGAGCTCCTGAGAAAACGGGTATCATTTGCCCCATTAATTTGGCCACTTTTGTATAGTCTGCCATATTGCTGGTTTTTAATACAGATTTTTCAGAGGTTTTATCGTTTGTCATGAGGCTGTGCCGCAAGGAAGGGGGTGTTTGCAGAACGTTATATGATTCGAAGGAAAACTTAAAGTGTTATAGCTTGGTTCTTTCTATCTGGAGTTGAAGTTTAAGTATGGGCCGTGAGTACAGGAGTGTAAGGAGAGGATATTGCAAGAATAAGTAGGAACGGATTCCGGAGGCACCATGAGATTATGGCACCCATTTTATTGCGATGCAGTAAAAATATTGCAGTCCACGCAAACCGAAATCCTACCGGCTGCGCCAATTGTTACGACCCTGCGATGCTATGCATGGGTTGTATGCAACATCATCTGTCGTCCCTACACTTACCTATATCCTGTGCCTCTACTTTTTCCTATCAGGGAAAAATATTAATTAGTGTATTTACCTAGTGATTCTAGAGCGTCTAGGCACGCATATAGTTAAGGCGATCAACGCCGGATTGATTGACTTCATGGAAGAAAACAGAGGCGAACTCGTCGATTTAAGTTAGACCAAGAAGTGAGTATATTCACCTAGTAATTATAGAGCGTCTAGGCACGCATGTAGTTAAGGCGGTTAACGCCGGAATGACTTAGTGAAAACAGAGACGAAGTCGCCAGTTTAACGTTTGACCAAAAAGTGATTTATTTCCACATCGACTTATCCTATTTATACAATTTTACTTCGTCTTCAATACAAATACATATTCAATTTCTTAACATATTCTAAACATATTTTGTCTACTCTAGCAAAAACATTTTACATACAATTTCCTATCTCTAATATTCTTTCCCGAAAAACTATGCAAAAAAAATTCACATTCTTAATAGCAATACCAAATATATTGCATTTCTCATATTGATAAAAAATACTTTAACTCAACGTGAAGTAAATGCCTTTAACACTTTCATGTAATTTAACACGCGATAGTCTTCGTTCATTATACGTTTGTGCTGTTGTACATATGAAACCATGTGTACACAGAATCATCTTTGTTCGTTGTACGTTAGTACTGCTGTACATATGAAACCATGTGTGTACGGAAATGTTTATACGTACGAACGTGTTTTCATATGGGGCTAATGGTAATGTACGTTTAAAAGATATTCATTGTTTACGATTTGCTTTCGATTTTAATGAATGCATTACAATTTTCCTTTCCGTAATTCTTCAAGAAAATTCATATGCAAGTTCAAGCTTAACCCGATACTTTTCATAACATTTTCATTGACGGTGAACATCTTCTTTACCGTGATTCTTTATTAAAATCTTGGCGCAAGTTTCTTACATAGCAAAATACATTACGAACAAAACGATTATGCGTCTCGGGTATCCCATCACTCGTCGTACGGAAAGAGTTTCTAGACGCTTGATTCATGATGAAATTTAACCAAAACAATAACAAATGTGGACATGTGTCCATAGTGGCACGAGCCAATGCTTTTGCTTTTAGTTCCGCCGAGTGTTATTTGAGCTGGGAGTCCCCTTCGTGGTGAATGAATGTTTGGATAATTTAGTGGTCGCTCAAAATGCTTAAATGGACAAATGAAGGCTTTTTAAAATGTTATCGATATTTATTTTTATGGCGTACTCATCTCAATCAGACTTGGGGTGATATTTAGCGGAAGACACTTACAGAGGAACCTTTAGTAAATGCTTTGGCATTTAACTACATGGTAGCTGGAATAGTTCCTTCTGTTCAGCGTGTCTTTTAGGGCGTAACACCTACACCTAATATGCTATGACCTAATTCTATTAAAATTCAATCAACAACTTTATCTTATACTCAAAACTTCTACCACAATATTCATAACCTAAGCGTTTAACCTTATCTCTAAACCTAATATAATAAACATAATATATACCTAACCTATCCTTAATTTTTAACACTAATAAACAACAACACTAAATGTAGCAATAATGAGCTAAAACTCAAAAACTAAGTGACGAAAAACACAAAAGCTGAAAGTAAACACGAGTAGTTTAGACATTGTCATTAAGTCACCAATACCGAGATTGCTCCGTCTCAGCTCGACCAGCCTCAACGAACCTAGCAAATGAGTATCTTCATTGGAATTGCTAGTCTTGTGAACTCAAATTTGAATAATATTTTATCTTCTTATCGGTGGCCCGTCTATATATGTGACATAGGATTGGGACACCGTCAGAATCAAAAACATATCAATTAAGCAAATTTTGTCGCACCTTACTGTTGCCATTTCTCGTATCAACATAAAGACAATTATATTATCTTAATACTTGTATTAACAAAAACTTTGCTGCAACTTACATGAACAATCACAAAAAATATCTTGAGCAGTCCAACAATTATAGCATCCAAAACAACAACAGACATTACGACCGAGGTAATTCTTATGATGCTGGAACTGGAAAGCGTTTTTCTCATTGAATCTTACAACACTAGAGACAATAGAAGAAGCCCCAAGTCTTTTGTACTTGTTAACTCGTTTGATAAGAGAGTGATCCAAGCGGCAGTGTGGAACGTAAGCTAGTTCTCGATATTAAAGCTCGAAGAGAAGCAATTCAAGTCAAATAATTTCAGAGTAGTGATCCGAAAAGCGAAGTATCAATAAAGATATATTTTGTATCAATTAAAATAACCGTCTCTCATTTTCATGGAAATGGTAGTTATATGTGTAGGTCACGCACATAGTAACAGGATATCTTTTGTAAATATTATTATGTAGAACTTTAACAATTTCATTTCCATCAATTCAATTTTAAATTAATTCTTCTTTGCCAATTTAAGTTGAGTTGTACTTTTTCTGTTTTAATGCATATACTGAAAACTGGAGTCAAGCAAACTTAAACATTTGAATTTAAGAAACAAATATTTTATTGAAGTTGATATCCGAAATAAAGTATCTCACCAATTGACGACATAGCAAAAAATCCAATCTACTCAGGAAACTTCGTTTTACGATTTAATTTTTACTAAGTCACCCCCTAAACTATTTTGTTCACGGGTCATATGAAATCTGAATATTGAATGAGTCACCAAATCCACCTTTGACTCTTTATATTGCCATCCACATATGCAAAGCTATCAATTCCAGACATAAAAGCATAAAAAGAATAAAATTTTTATGATCCATGTTTGAAAACTATGTTTTATGACTTCACTCACTCACCTTGACACATGTTTTCCAGATCCGATATTTTTTGATCCATGAAACATTTATTGGAAGCATTGATACTAAAACCCATTCTATTGGAATTGATTGTGTTCAGAGAAATAGCAAATATGAGTATATTGAGTTTTGTCGCGAATGTAAGAAGGGAGGAAAATTTTGATGTACTCGTACTACCATATTTTTGTGCTTTTTAATCCGTTCCTGTATAGTAACAGCCTATGGGGTGGAATGAACGTAATGTTATTATTTTACATTGTTTAGGGAAATTCCTCTGCTATATGCGCTATTAATTCAGATGCCTGAATTTTGCTACAATCAGGGCTGATTTAAAAACATTCAAGTTTAGCATGCTTTAAAGTGAATATTTAGTGTGTGAATTGGTAGAACAATATGCAAAAAATAATTGGAAAAAAGTTTCTTTAAAAGTTTCCAATAAACTATAACACACAATTTTTGAATTTTATGCGTTTATTATTAATAAGAAGATAACCAAAGAACTACATATGATCACTCTAATTTCAATGTTCGCTTTTTTTGAAAGAGCAATAATAAGCTGTTAAATTTTGCAAATAGTTAGGGCGTAGAGCTAAAAACAAGAACCAGCAAGAATGAAACAAAATAGAAACATATAATTTCATTCAGGATTTTGATTCATATAATTTTTTGTAATAAAGGAGTTAAGCACATGCTTAATACCGACTCCAATGAATACAGGTATTTCTTCTTACCAATAGTATCCGGTAACATTTTGCAATAACAGCGACCTTATCAATTGCGTAATCGGAAGCTATTCGGGAAAAAAATGTTTCCTATCGATTTCTCTGGCCATTAAAAATATTTGATAACAGCCTAATCATGCTCTGCTCGCTATGGTAAGCGAACATTCAGAATCAATGTCAAACAGTGATGCAGAAGATACAACTCAGTGTGATCCTGACGTTGAACCTGATCTTGTGCTGGCTGAATTTATTTTCCCAGAAAGAATTAAACGACTTAACGAGTAATTTAAATCTTCCCAAAGATGCTGCTGAGCTCCTTGCTTCAAGTTTGCAAGAAAGTAACATGCTTGCTCCTGGTGCCTCATTCTCAAAGAACTGGCACACAGATAGATAATGTATTCCGGTTTTTGCTGGAGATGGAGATGTTTTTTGGAAGGACATTCCTCGTTTGGTGAACATGTTTGACGTTGACTACAATGCAAATGAATGGAGATTGTTTATCAATTCGGATACGGATAGATCGGGTGTGGAGATTTGAACGTTATAAGTATGCTACCTGGACACAAGGTGGTTATACAAAGTACAAATGCTTCTTCTGTGAATGGCACGGTCAGGATATAGGATAACATTGGACTCGGAAAGAGTGGCTTTTAAGAACTAAACTAGCACCTGGGACTAAAAATTTGATTCGAAAAAATTTTGCTCCTCTAACAAAGGGTTTCTACCTCCTTTGCGTATAAAACTGGGTAGGATGAAGCAATTCGTCAAGGCTATAATTAAAGGAAAGAAGATTTCAAATACCATATAAACCATTTTGCATCGTTATCAGATGCCAATTGAAAGAAGGTAAATTTGTTAAGAGATATATCATCTATGTATTTTAATTGTATTTCACTAATTGATGTGAGTATTTTTTTAAACATAAAAAAATCCCCGTTGGCAGCACCAGCCGGAAAGATGAATTTCTCGTATGTAGCGTAAAGTTTCGAAAAAGAATTTGGCTTACCTACTACTAAACTTCTTTCTGCAATTTTCGTAGTACCACATGGGTATTTATTAACGTAAAAAAAACTCTGGCCACGTTCGTTTTTAGAAACCTTTTATCGAGGCGCAAATATTTTGCTAATTAAATTGAGTTGCATGCGTATGGATTATATATTGTTGTAAACATATAAATACCGGTTTCGCCCTTCTCGCATCTGCTGTTTACACAGTTCACAGTGGTAACCACACAAAAGCTTAAATAGCTCGAATAGTTAATTTCAAAAGATTTCCATAAAAGTTTAATCAGCACTTGCATTGCCATTAATATATACATTTCAATTTTTTTCTGAACTGTGAGGGCCGTCATTTCGATTTTTATTGAAATCGGCTGCTAAAAATATTAAGCTGTAAATTTTCGACTATTTTATTTGTCATTCGATTTGCATAATCAAATTAAATTAACTTGCATTTAATAACTTATAATTTCAAGTTTCAACGGAATCTGTTGAGAATCTTGGCTGCTAGAGGGCTACAGAAATTAAAAAAGTTGTATGCCATCCGCTGTATGGGGAGACCCGCCTGTATGGGGAGACCCCCCTTAAATACCTTAAAATATTTTCTTGCACTGCAAATTTCAAGAGGTACCACTTTTGACCTACGTAGAAAATTTCCTCATTCTAGCTCATGTGGTTTGCGAGAAAACTTGTTATGACGCACGAACAAACGGGCGGAGGGACGGAAAGACAGACAAGTCGCGATCTTATAATTTTTTAGGGTATTGTTAAAAATATTATACAATATCTTAAAAATGATCTGGTTTATAAGTTCTTTCAAGTAAAGTCATTTAAAACGTTTCAATGAAAAATATTCATTATTTCAGTTGGCACTAAAATAGCGAATTGCGCTTGCCTTCAGACCTTTGGGGGCCGCCATTTTGAATGCATGCATTTGATTTTGGATTATTTTAAATCTTTGCGTGATAGGACCTCATGAATCAATGTACTATCTCGTTCAAATAGGAATTTCACTCTAGACAGGGCAAAATAATTCAATTTTTAAAGAAAATCGCAGCTAAAAATATTAGGCTTTAAATTTTTGACTTTTTTATTTTTCATTCAATTTTAATAATTTCCCGCAAAATACAATAACATAGTACAGGGATTCATAATCTCAAGTTTCATCAAAATCCGTTGGAAAATGTGACCACTAGAGGGCCACAAAAACATGAAAAAAAACGCGTATTTAAACGGCCGCCATTTTGAAATTTGCACATGCATGATCACCAAAATATCAAAGACTGTAGGTGTAAGTAATGTCTATCTCGAAACCAAGTTTCATATATGTCGGAGCAAAATTGCGACTTTTAAAAGCCTTTGAAATTTCGACCTTCAACTGGCCGCCATTTTGTTTTTTGCAACCTGACCTCCAGTTTTTTTACGTAATTCTTTAAATACTTATAATTTCTATCAAACTACCAAATTTCATGAAAATCTGTTGAAAGCTTTGACTACTATTACAACAACAAAATTTTGCACGTTTTTCGACCTTTGAGCGGCCGCCATTTTGTTTCTGCCGTACCGACTTTAGATTTTTTATTGCGAGATTCATCACATACTTCAATGAACCTTTGTACCAAATTTCATCCAAATCGGAGCTACACTTTGGTCAGAACAGAAATCGCGATTTTTCGTCTAAAATGGCCGCCATTTTGTTTTTGCCCGGCCAATATAGCTGGTTCACGAATTTAACCGAGACAATTACCCAATACACCTTTCCTGAAAATTTGGTGAAAATCGAAGCAAAATTGCAACCTCTAGCGTGGTCACAAATTTCGTTATATCTCATATATATATAGATATATATATATATATATATATATATATATATATATATATATATATATATATATATATATATATATATATATATATATATATATATATATATATATATATATATATATATATATGATACTCTCCGCAATAGGTAAATTTCTCTCGAGAAATTTACCTAAAACATGAAAGTGTCTTATTTGGCCCATTTTCCTAATCTAAACGTGTTGGAGGAAAACTGATTATTTATTCGTAAAGAACGCCCCAAAATCACTGATCAAATCGCAAAGACGAAAAAAATCAAATTTGAAGGTCTGTGTTTTCAGTTAATTTTTTCGCATGCAAGAGAGAAATGAGAGGTCAAGGAGAAGAAGAGCCTGATCGGAACTACTACGGTTAACATACAAGGACTCGTAAATGCGTTGCGGAACTTGTAGTCCGAGAAAAAATCGGACTTGAATTTGCACGAAAAGATGCTGCCCAAGCAGCTAGAAAAAATTTGTTGGTATTGTTTTGTTCCTAGTTGAATCGAAGTATACAATATAATATTGCAAAGACAGTTTGCTCAGACTCCAAAAAAATAAGTTTAAGAGAGTTTTATCCGTATGAAGAAGTCCAGAAGATGAGTTTGAGCTCTGGTAACTGGTGGCAAAGTGATGGAAGTTCTGGATATAAATAATCGATTAAATTTCCTTTGAATAAGCGTTACTTAACATGTAATTCAATAAGTCCGAACGATAAGTAAGAAAATAACAAAATTTTGACAAAACTCGATTTTATTATTCAACATAGTTGCCTTCAAGGGCGCTACAACGAGTATAGCGATTTTCCAACTTTTCGATACCCCTTTTATAGTACGATTTCAATGATTCTATATTCCACAGATATTGATATTTCAAAAACAAGCTGTCTCCTTTTCTTCTTCTTAGCACTTCAGCCCCTCTCGGGCCTTTACTTCCTGCAAACAGCGCCTCCAACTGTCTTGGTCCGTTGACTGCGTCTTCCAATTTCGAAATCCAAGCAGCGATGAACTGTCTTTGTCAACCAGCGTTTCCTCGGTTTCCCCACTGGCCATTGGCCTTCAGTTCGCCCAACGAATACCTTCTTAGGTATCTGTTGTTCGTCCATACGATTCATGTGTCCAGTCCATTGCAGCTTCCGCAGTCGTACTACCCTTGAGACCTCCGGTTGGTCAAAAATTTCATACAGCTCTTGGTTGTATCTAATTCGCCATTGGCCCCGGTCTAGCTCCGCTCCAATTATTCACCTCAGCACCCGTCGCTCAGAGGCGTTCAATATATTTGCGGATGCTTGGGTTAGGGTCCATCTTTCACACCCTCACCCTCCTTTTCTTATGAAGTCTATATATATCTCACTATTGATGATCTTGTTGTTTATGTTCTCTTTTCTGATTATTTGTTCCATTTCCTTGATAAACTCTTGGAATCATATTTTTGCTGAGCGTTTTGTTTGTCCAACATATAACTTCTGGCATTCCGGGCAGCTAATCCTGTGGACTTCACTCTTTTCCTCCATTTCGCCCTTTCGTTAGTCAATCCAAAAATTGTTTCTATGTTTTATTTCCTGCTTACCACTGCCATATTGTATCCCGTCTTCTTCAAAGTGTATTCAAATCTTTTCATAGCCAATGATAGAACATTATGTTTTTGGAGACAAAACAAAATAGCCTCCTTTTTCTGTTGTTATTTTTCCAGTTTCCAACAAAACCTCGATGAAAATCCAGCTTTAGCCGTTTTTATTAGGACAAAGAAAAACATTATGAAAATCTCAGACGAGAGTCGAATAAGATAATTAGAATTGAGAAAAGAAAATACTATGACGACCAATTGGCAGGAATAAATGTAAGCCTTGCGAGCAACAGCAGAAGATAAGCATACGAAGCAGGGAAAAGCCTGAAACGACGTTATCAGCCCAAAATCACGCTCCGCCGTGATGATATCGGCAATATCATCGTTGATGAAAGCAAGATTAAGGAAAGATGGGCATCATATTTCAAGAACCACCTTAATCCTCCACACAGCCAAAGAACATTGAAGCCTATACTTGTTTACGGAGAGCTTCCATTGACATCACCAACTCTGCATAAAGTTTGCTTCATAACCAAAGCCCAAAAGAATAATAAAACGCCAGGTATCGATGAGATTCCAGTGTGGCTCATCAAATGTGGTGGCAGAAGTGTTCATAAGGCCATCCTTAAAATAATCCAGCACATTTGGCAACAAGAACATATGCCAAAAGAATGGAGCCAATCAATTATATTTCCTATCCACAAAAAAAGTGATGAGCCACAGCGGGTTATAGAGCCATATCACTGCTTTAAACGGCGTACAAAATATTTTCAATGATCTTAGTAAATCACATCGTATCATTCGCCAACAGTATTATTGGGGAGTATCAAGGTGGTCTTAGAGCAGGTAGATCGACAATAGACCAATTGTTCACTGTCAAGCAGGTATTTGAGAAATGCTGGGAGTTTAATATAGACGAACTCCAAATTTTGACTTTAAGCAAGCGTACGACAGTATTATCGCAACATACTGTACCAAATAATACTTTTTTTTGGAACCCCAGCCAAATTATTCCGTCTTACTAAAAACAATGACGTCGACAACCTCCCGCATCAATAACCAAACTCAACTACAAAGCAATGAGAATCGAACAAAGCTTATGACGCAGTCAATATAAATAACTCAAATACACAAAATATAATAATTGGCGAATACAATTTTAAGATTGTTAGCGAATTTGTGTATTTAGGCGCCAAAATAATAAAAATTGGCAATGAAAGAGGTGAAATACGCGGAAGAATACAGCTCGCAAACAAAGTATTTTATTCAGTATTGACGATCTTGAAGACCAGCTGCATGCATAGGAAAACCAAGCTCCAAGTATACAAATCTGTGATAAGACCTACGTTCTACGGGTGTGAAACATGGACCCTAACCCAAGCATCCGCAAATATATTGAACGCCTTTGAGCAGTGGGTCCTGAGGCAAATAGTCGGAGCGAAGCGATACGAGGACGAATGGCGAATTCGATACAACTATGAGCTGTATAAAGTTGTATTCGTTAGGCAAAGTAAAGGGTGGCAACAAGTAAGGAAACCATGGAAGCTCTGGTCTGACTTGGTTAACGATGACAGTTCATCTCTACTGGATTTTCAAATTGGCGGAGGCGGTTGGTCGACCAAGATACTTTGAGGCACTTTTTTTAGAAGCGAAGAAAATGAAGAATCAATGACATTAAAAAACTAAACGCAGCCTAACAAAAATAAAGTTTCAGCCCAAAATCCATAAAAGGAAGAATACGTTAAAGAAATCATTGGAGCCACCAATGCATCGGCATGAAACATAGCCCAATGGCTCTTAAAAGTGTGCACATAACTTCCGTTTAAGGCTAACACGTGACCAATTGAAATAAGTTGGGTAGACAGAAGTTTGCTCATGTTAGAAGGGTTTTGTATATAACTTACGAAATGCAGTCACCAGCAGCGAATAAAGTTAAGAAATGTGTCAAAGAGGTGTGCAAGTTTAGAAGAAAATCAATTGTTATTCCATTTTCTACGGTTACCATTTTGTTGCACACTAACAAAAATCATGAATTTCCAAAAATATTTATGTTATCGATCCTTCCAAAAAATGTTAAGGATGTCAAATCAAAACTGCAGAGTTTGGCTCGATAGAAGGTCCATAAGATACCAAAATCGTGTGCTATTGTTATTGTAATTGGAAAAATTTCAAACAGCTATAATTTGCATTATTATGATTCGATTTTCATCAGCCTTACAGAGTTTTAGGACTTAAATATTGAACCAGTTAATTCGTGCTTTTTTTTTCAAAAATTGAAGCTTTGTTGTGAAAAAATGGTCACAAATTTAATATTAAAAGTATTGTCCATCGCTAACTATAGCTTTCCCCCATTTAACTGGCAATTCACGAATCCCTTCTCTAAAAAATTCGGCCGGCTTCTCCGCTATCCACGAATCGATCCAATTTTTGACTTCTCATACTTGGAGAAGTGATGGTCAGCCAGGCCATATTGTATTGATTAGAAGAGATAGTAATCGGATGGCGCAAGGTCTGGACTATACGGTGGATGGAGTAGGACATCCCATTTGAGCGTTTCAAGGTAGGTTTTGATAACCTGTGCAACATGTGGCCGAGCATTGTCATGTTGCAAAATTCCCTTGCCGTGCCTTTGTTTATATTCCGCCCGTTTTCTGCGTAGTGCTCAGCTCAAACGCACCAATTATCGTCGGTAGACTTTCCCTTTTCTGTTTTATTCGGTTCATGAATATTCTGAACGGCCGTCGATAATGATGCATGGCCGGGGTATCCATATGTTGCCTGACATTTTAGATTATCATAATGGACCCACTTTTCATCGCCAGTGACAGTTCGGTGGAAAAATTTATTTTTCTTTTGTGCCACTGAAGCAGTTGTTCACACGTGAAAAATTGGCGTTCGACGTCTCTTGGCTTCAATTCATACGGCACCCAATGGCCTAACTTCCCGATCATTCCCATTGCTTTAAGACGATCGAAAATGGTTTGTTGAGCGACGCCAAGTGATTTTGCAAGCTCTTCTTGTATTTAGGATGAATCTTGGTCAAGCAATGTCTCCAATTCGTGATCTTCAAACTTTTTTGGCTGTCCGGGCCGTTCATCGTCCCCCAAGTCAAAATTGCCACTTTTAAACCGTGCAAACCAATTCTGGCTCGTACGCTCAGCTAGAGCATGCACACCATACACTTCAACCAAAATACGATGACTTTCGGCAGCCTTTTTCTTCATATTGAAGAAGTACTCCCCGCAAAAACACTTTATTCGGCACAAAATTCGACATTTTCGGAGTAAAAAAAGGATTGTTGTTTTCGCTTCAGCTAAATGACACATACTGATTCTGAAACTATATGACAGTAGCTTTCCAACACATATTTGGAAAGGTGAATCACTGGAATAAAAATCAAGTTACGCCATCTGTTAGAAAATCGCACGAATTAACCAGTACTACTATTGGTTTGCGAGAAAAAGTGTGTGTATTTTGTAAAATTATTCTACAAATCAATACCACATACAGTTAACTTGTATCTCTATGCATGAATGAAAATTGTTTTATGATACCAAGTTCATCCTACCATTCTTTTGGCCAGGAAATGGCTACGTACAATTGTATGATTCGCTAAATGATTGCGAAATCTAAGGACAACAGGGAAAATAAGACATTGTGGGAACAACTAAGAAAATGGGTATGATAGGATTTTGGTAGACAAACGGATCGACGGGCGGACTGACAGACGGAAGGAACAGAGGGGCGGTAAAGATATTTTACAAAACCTCAAAAAAGATTTTGAATCAAAATATTGTTCGCGTTATACAAACTGCTATCACTTTCGAGGGTCTTTTTTCTTAAAAAGCCCTCGGGTCTTGCTTTGTTGTTTGAGCAGATGCATTTCATCTTCTTTGAGTCATCTTCAGTGCTAAAGAATGTGTGGAAAGAAAAGACTTTATAAAGCTGTAAGATGGGCTAAGCAGGTAAGTGCTAAATTAGATAAACTAGAGGGATATAAGGTTTTCTTTTTTGGGTTGTTGGATGACTTTTTGTTCTGTTCTATCTCGTTTCCGTTTTCGTCAGTGGGTGTGGTCTAGTACTGAGAAAATTGCCTCAAAATTTGTAATAAGTTGTTCTTTGATCTTGTTACCATCTGTTGTTCCTATTTTTATATAATTCAAGCATTTCTAGTATGTCAATTCTCAGTCCTTTGCTTTGCAATGTCATTGAGTTTGTCATAGCGTCATGTGTGTCACATAACTGGAGTCTGCATTGCTGTACAAGAAAGCTTGTAAGTGATCTTTGTTTCTTGTCGTTATTTTCCATGTTGTCCTTCGTATCTATACCAAGTCACAGTACTTCTGATATTATTGAGGACATTGGATATCCCATGCCCAAACTGTCTTTGGTATTATTGAACCTTAAAATAGCTCTGCTTGATAGTGGTCTTCATGAGATTGAAACTGTGATCTGTGAATTATCTGCTGTTATTGAACGAAAGTTTTTCTTTTAGCATGGTCAGTGTTACGTCGACAAGTATAAATGTATAGAGGTTGGTAATGTCTAGCGATAAAAGTGTCAGTTAATATTAGAGCCAGTCAATATTAGAGAGGTGGTCGAGCTCGATAAATTGCGGCTGCTCTTTAATGTGTACTTGGCATCAAGATGCATGAACACCTTCTTGTGTACTCATTGTTTGTCCATACATTTATGTGGCTAACCTATTGCAGTTTCCGCAGTCTTACAACCGTTGAGACCTCTGGCTGCTTAAAAATTTCATATGGCTCATGGTTGTATCCAATTTAGGATCACCGTTGTATGTCCTTTGTCAGCCTTTGTCACTTTTAGTAGGTTATTCGTATGTTTTTTTCTGAATGTGTATTAATATATTATGGTCTTCGTAAAATTTCGTTTTGCCTATGCTTATGCGTATTTTTTGTAGTATTTCTACTGCAGTGTGTCTTGCTGTGTCTGTTGCTCGTGTGGCAGTTTGGTAATGGCTAGTTCAGTGTCGATTACTAGTTGTCCTAGGTCTTTGTTGTGGTTTGTGCTACATAACTTGTGCTTTAGTCCTTTATCTAATAGCTCCATTTCTTGTGTCTTGAAAGCCGTGTCTGACAGATTTATAGTCCGTAAATCGAAGGCTAAATTTGTTGGTGTGGTCGTTTTGCCTTGTTTTTTCACCAATTTGTCAAGTTGTTTTGTCATGGCCTCAAGTTTAGGTTTGAGTTGGGTATCAATGCTTTCTATCACGTCATAGTATTTAGGCATTATGTATTCATTGTCCGTACTTGCAGATATTAATACTAACACATGGCTAGAAAATAGCATTTTTTGAAACGTTGGAGGTTTAAATTCTATTTTGAATAAACTATTGGATTTGGTTTTGGTAAGGTTATATGCAAAGATCTTGTTAATCAAACACGAACAAGAGGATTTACAGTTACAAAAATATATATTTTGCGATTTTAGCGTCAATTCATCTCCATTACCGTTCAATACATAAGTGGGCTTGAATATCAAGGATGCATATTACGGCTAATATATCCTGTTTGACAGTGTGAAAATTTAATCGTTCTTCAATAAGAGAGATCATTGATATTAACAACACCATTTAGAAATTCAGATACACGAGGTCTTTTCAAAAAGTACCCGGATTTATTTTTACAAAAAAATATTTATTTATTCGTCTACATCAATGTGGTCCCCTTGAAAGTAGTCCCCCTCCCCCCCCCCCATATAAAATACACTTATGCCAGCGTTTTTACAATGTTCGAACACTTTTGATATTCACTTTTTGGTATGTCCTTGAGCATTTTCAGCAATTCGGCCTTTATTTCTTCAATCGAGGAAAAACGCCGACATTTCATGGGTCTCTTCAACTTTGGGAACAGGAAAAAGTCACACGGAGCCATATCTGGTGAATATGGAGGTTGAGGCATGACTACGGTATTGTTTTTGGCCAAAAAATTACGAACAAGCAACGACGAGTTAGCAGGTGCGTTATCGTGGTGCAAAAGCCATGAATTCTTTTTCCATAAATCGGGGCGTTATTTTCGGATGGCTTCACGCAAACGTCGCATAACTTCAAGGTAATACTCCTTATTAACCGTACGACCTTGTGGTAAGAACTCTTGATGCACTATGCCATTATAATCGAAGAAAACAGTAAGACATTTGATCGAACTTGACATGCTTTTTTCGCTCTTGGTGACGTTGAATGCTTCCAGGTGGACGATTGTGCTTTGGTTTCAGCATCATAGCCGTACACCCATGTTTCATCACCAGTTATGACCCTTTCAAGCAAACTTGGATCGTCGTTGACGTAATTTAACAGCTCCTGAGCGATGTTCATGTGATTGTTTTTTTGGTCAAAATTCAGCAGTTTCAGCAAAAATCGCCGAGCTCATGAAAACACGTCGAACCTTAGTGACTACCACAGACAAAGTAAACAGTGAATATGGCTGAAAATTTTATCATACTTTAGGGGCATGTATACCAACACAATAAAAAAACATTTGGACAATCGGACTCTCCAGACCCGCGAAATTTAGAAATTCCTGGTACTTTTTGCACAGACCTCGTATGTTAAATACAGTATTAAACTGTGCTTTTATGTTAAACATATTCAATCCTTTAGTCTCTCTCAATACATTTTCCTTAGTGTTTGCATTTGGTGTATAGAATGGATGTTGCTAAACTTTCTAACTAACGCAAAGTCTCAAATTGTGGCTATTTTTCGTAAGTTGAGTGCTTCTTCGAATCTTTATCAAATTGATCATTTTAACTTGGATTCAGCGTAAAAATATATTAAAACCTTCTGTAACATGTACTATATTTCTATAATTATTTAACTATTATCTTATATTGTTTTGTATTTTGGGGAAAAAATGCAGATTTTATTCCTAGAAAATGCATAACTACTTCTTGTATAATATGATGCACCAATAATTTTAATGTTTATTTAAACAATTAAAGTAAAAGAACTTTCAAAAAATTACTTACCGGTTTTCTGGGAAATCCTATGCCTAGCAATCTAAAGACTATTTACCTTAAAGTAAACCTTGTCAGCTGCCTACTTTTAAAATTGCATCTTTTTTGTAATTTTTACAAGATTTCAAGTTGTTCAATGGCGTGTACTTTTATCACACTATAGCAGCATTTCTGGATAGCAAAGGGTTTTCGAATAAGAGGTGTTATTTTGAACAGCCCTCTATATCGGTAAATGTCACTGTTGAAGCTGTCATAAATTGACATTTGACAAGTAGAAACTACGCCATTAATAAAAATGGAACGATACACGCTTCAACAACGCATAGAAATTATTAAAATTCACTACAAAAATGGTGAAAATTTGGCAGAGACGGTTTGTATAACTCGAACAAACGTCATTACACGGTATTTTGCATAAATATTTGGGTTTTAAGGCTTATAAAGTTCAGTTAACACAAGAACTCAAGTCGGTCGATCATCAACAATGTTGTGTCTTTGCTGATTGGGTCCTTAAAATGCATGGAAATGTTCCGGAATTCCATCGAAAAATCATCTTGAGTGATGAGGCCCATTCCCACCTCGGTGGGTTCGTCAACAAGCAAAATTATTGCATCTGGGGCTCGGAAAACCCAAGAGTTATTGTTAAAAAGCCTTTCTATCCTCAACGTATGACTGTTTGATGCGGTTTATGGTCCGGCGGAGTCATTGGACCTTACTTTTTTGAAAATGAGGCTAGAGCAACAGTTACGGTGAATGAAGAGATGGTTAATGATTTTTTATGGCTGGAATTGGATGGTATTGATCTGGACAACGTTTATTTTCAACAGAACGGCACTGCGTGCCACACAAGCAATGAAACCATTGATCTTTTACGGGAAAAGTTTCCGGACCCCGTTATCTCTCGAAGAGGTGATCACAATTGGCCACCGAGATCTTGTTATTTAAGACCTTGCGACTTCTTCCTTTGGGGCCATGTGAAAGAGACGGTCTGCGTTAATAGCCCAGCGTCGATTCAAAATCTCAAAGATGGAATTCGTGAGGCTATCGAGGACATAGGGCAGCCACTTTGCAATTTGGTTTTGGAAAATTTCATGAAAAGGATATGGTCCTGTAAGCGTGGTCGTGTTGGTGATTGGCTAATGTTATTTTCCACTATTAACGGCATACTTTCTTCTTTATAATGAAATAAATATTCGATAATTTATATTAAAAAATGGCATTTTCTTTTAATATCAAAATAACATCTCTTATTGGAGAGCCCTGTATCTAGACAAGAGTTCAATTTAAGTGCATGTGTCCTCCGAAAAGCTTCTTCGTATTTTTGGAGCTCAAAATATTAAAAAAATGACGACTTACGAGTATTTCTAAAGGTGAACGTAAAAGCTTGGAGAAGAGTTCATGTTGCTTAAATGTGGTTTCCTCACTTATTATTAAAGCATCCTACAATTAACTGATGCCAACATGTCGCAAAAAAATCCAATAGGCAGTTAAGCATGACTTATGTTGACATTTGCTTCTTCCAAATGTTATTCCCAAACTTTACTTGTCTCTACGTTGAGCCTTTATCCATACTCAACTGCTTTCGAGTCCTCAAATAAAACTACTTTAGCGCTACATCAACTCGCAGGATTCAACAAGACATATTGTAGTGGCAATTCAGTGAGCAATTAACTAAATGCTGTCGTCGACAAAGCATTTAATTACTTAAAGTGTGGATATTAAATCGGAAGAGACTCTCTGAATTAAAGATACGTTCAAATCCCTGAAACATTTTCTTAGCAAATAGCCTTTCTTCCTTGTTCCCTGCCAATGAAATCGCAAATCGAAGCCAATCAGTAATCTGAAAATAATTGCGGAATCTCAATACTGGCCGCAAAATATATTGGTGAATTAAAGTTGTGAATATTCTAGTATTTGTGATTGTAGCAATGCAAACGTTCTAGGTTCTATCGAGATATCCTTTTGTTTCCTGGCATCTAGGTCAAGTGGTCTGTCGGTATTAGATCGAGATATTTACTTGCGAATAAATATTCATGCCTACATCCCAATGTTAAGCGTTTTTTGTTTGGCTAAGTCGAAGGATTAAGAACGTGCTCTGCGTACACAAATGAAGTTATCGATTTTGTGTGGTTGTTGGTAAATAACAAAACAGGATAACCAGATGAGAAAATCAATGAGTAGAGGTGAGAACGTGCGTGATGCTAAAATAAATGAATCAGCTGAAGATAATTTGCAGCCATATAAATTATCAAAAATTAATTTTTCTTCAAATTTACGAGGTCTGTTCAAAATGTATCCAACCTACGTTTATATCTGCACGCAGGTGCTATTTTAAGGGTTTTGTAAAATAATTTTACAAAACCCTACTAAAATCGCGTCCTGTCTGTCCGTCCGTCCGTGTGTCACAGTAGTTTTCCTCGGAAACTACTTAAGCTAGAAACATCAAATTTTGTATGCAGGAGTTCAGTAGTATTCTCTTTAAAGTTCAACTACAAATAATTTTATAAGGTATTTAAGGGGGGTCTCTCCATATAGGGGAGTGACCCCCCGAAAAAAATATTTCATCAAAGGAAGCCGATATGGGTATCAAATGAGAGGTCTTAATAAGAACTTTTCAAAACAGGTCTTAGTTTGGCAAAATTTGCTTCGAGAGGCGCACAGGGAGGGGAAATACACGAAAAATGTGTGTCCCCTCCCTGGCGTTTGGACACCTTTGATCCGAAAAATCTGAAAAAAAATTACGGGTGGAGATGCTTATGAGTACAACAACAACAAATACCTTAGAAGTCGAAATTCACTCAACTTTGTTAATAAGAGTATGATATTCAAATTTCACATTTCCCTAATAAAATCGCATCGGTACCCTTAAACTAAACGAAATTTGATATTTGAGTAGTCCTACAAAAGGTCCTTAAACTTTGTAAGTTTGATGAAAATCGAATGACATGCACAGAAGTTGTAGCCATTTGAAATTTCTCCGATTAGAACAACAATAACACATGATTTTGGGATTTTATGGACTTTCCATCGAATCAGTCACTGCAGTTTCGATTTGATCTTCTTGAAATTTTCAGATAAGGGCAATAACATTAATATTTTTAGGACTTCATGATTTGAGTGATTTTTGTTGGTTTGCAACAAAATGGCGCCCGTTGAAAGCAGAAAAACAATGGATTTCCTTTTGAACATGCACATCTCTTTGACATATTTCTTGACTTTATTCGTTGCTAGTGACTGCATTTCTGCGAAGTTGAGTACAAAACCCTTCTGACATGAGTGTAGGTCTGTTTACCCAACTTGTTTATCATCCAATGGGACAACATGCTTCCATGGATATTTTCATATCCTGATGCAGAATTCGAAACGGCCTCAATGTCGTCCAACCGACGTCTTTTGAGCGGAATTTTCAATCTTGAGTACATCCAAAAGTTGGTCTTGGGAGCTGCCAAACGAGACAATTTCTATGTTACAAGATGCAAGACATCTCGTTGATAACTATGGTATCCGGGGAGCTTGTGAGGGATTAATGATTGCTGATTACGCTCATGCTCGCTAGAACTTTCTGGCGTGAATATACGAACGCAGGTTGGATACTTAATAGACAAACTTCATTATTTTTTTCGGAGATATATGTGAACATTGAGGAATGCGATAGAATATCAACCGAATATATCAATGCGTTTAATTAACAAATAGTTTGAGCATTAGATACTAACTTTCATTATTTTGCATCTAACTTGCGAACGTGACAAAGAAGCAATTCCATATTTTTGTGAAATCCAGAGCTCTTGCAATTTCATTTTCAGGTGTGTTAAGATTTCTTCCAACTGTTGCGAGTTATAAATTTATTGGACATTAACGTTTTGCTGGTTGGAACAATTGCTTTTTGCTGGAATGAAAGAAAAACATCTTTTCATGTTGGTCGCGCAACGTGACCGTATTTTCTTTACAATTTCACCTTTCTTTTTCTGTATATTTTTGAATGAAATTACACATGATACAGAGCATCTGTGTATTAGCAACATTGCTGTTGCTTTATCCCAGTTATGGTTAGAACTAACAAATAAGAAGTAAATATTTACTCAAATTTGACTTATTTAGCATTATTGTTTCATAATCAAAAATGAACCATAAATTTACCAAGAAAAGCCTAAAATAAAAACGTATTTTTTTTCAGAAAACTCCATGCCCCAAGCTCTACCCTACAAATACACAACAAAATTTTGTTCAGTGAAAATCCTTATTTTAAGCCCAAATCTTCTCGTGCTTTTTCAAATACCATCACTGGCTTAAAACAACAAAAAGAGGGAATAAGGTAACGACGTAAGAATAAGAAATGAAAACGATTCAATCATAAGGTCTTTCTTTTGAAATTCTGGAAAGGATATTAGGGAAATGTAACGGGGAAATATGTAAATCGTAGCTGATTACATTTTGATTGAATGATGTAAAGGTTTTTTGAATGGTGGCTGCTTGGGTTACGTTTAGAATTGAAACGATGTGTAAGTGGAATATCAAGGAATATATTTTTCATTCTCCATTTTTTTCCCAGAACGTGACGTTTAAATGTATTTGAGTAACTTTGAGAAAAAAATAAAGTCAAGGATTAGCTAAGGAATATGTTTTTCATGTTGCTTTATGGCACATTGAAAAATATGATGAAGAACTATTTTTTCTAGAATATTTTTACTTAATTCACGATTGAAGAAAAAAATCTCAGTGAAAAGTTTTATTCGTTTTTAAATATATGGTTTTGTTAAGCACAGACGTTTGAAGTAAGACAGAACTTGGTTTTTAAGCTTAGGAAAATCATATTACATTTATATAAAATTTAAATTCAAATTATACAATTACAATCACTTAGTATTTAATTAAAAATCCCTGAATGAAGAATGGAGTCACTCAATTCTAAAAAAAGAATATGTGCAGTGAACAAACACATCAATTCGTTATCGCAAAGCCTGTAACTGCAGGCGCATGTCATATTTTTGTTAGCTGTGCAAATCGTGCAAATCGTTGTTTGTATTTTGGTGCCTGGTGGCTTTTGTATTGATTCGTGATTATTATTGGATGTGCGAATTGCATGAAATTTGATTGATCAATGTCCTATTCAATGAAAAGGATCAGCTAATTGCACGCCAGAATGCAAGATCACGTGCAATCAACGAAAGCTTTGTCGAGATGGCATCTAGTTTTGATGAGGTTGCGACTGCACTTTTAAACAGCAAAGTCAAGGTCACTAAAGCACTCGAAATAGTTGACTCCCGCCTTATTGCAATGAAAATTCAAATTGAAAATATTCAGCTCCAGAGCGCCGACACTTCAAACAAATGCTGGATGGACGAAATACTTTGAACAACTAACTTCACAACGCAACAAAACACCTCATAACACTTGAACCTGATTGCAAATATTGAATTGTTCCAGAAAACAATTTCCACCATAGAGAATACGAGTATATTTCATGAACACTGTCCAGCTCAATTAACTACGAAATACCCTACGCCACTAGGTCATACGGGGAACAGGCAATTACAAACCATGCTACAAAGGTGATACACCTAGTGAAAAAACTAGGGTCCAAGTTTCAGTAGTTCCATCCATTTTCAAATTGGGCAAAACCTGGTCTTTGGATGACTGGAACAAAAGATTAAAGAAATTGGAGTAAACCAACTCAGGTAATACCCAAAGAACCGCAAAAGCCATCAAAAATTTCTGGGGGATATATTACCTCAAGAAATACCTGAAAATCTGAATGCCGAAGATCGCAAATCGTAAGAAACGAGGACCTTCATTCAAAGTGTTTATTCCAAGGAAATATACATGGCTTTTTATCAATCTTCGAGTCAAGAGCATCGACTTTGTCTGGAACGATATAGTATTCAGCAAGTGAAAAGCAACCAAGTTTTAAACCCCGTTTCCAATCTAGTTTCAAAAGACACTACTCCTATTGTTATTGATGCTTCCATACCAAATCCATCCACTTCTCTCATAGAATATAATAGTGCTCCAAGCAATTTGCCATCTGTAAGCACCAATGGTCTGGCAGGAGAGCGTATTGTTCCCACTTCAATCGCAAGAAATAAGGAAGAGTCTACTGGATACTCAAATTTCGTACATGAAGGTGTACAGAGTCCTTTCTCAGTTCACACCGCTTTGCTACTATCCTTAACAGTAAACTCGGCGAACAAAAAGAATTCTTTTTAAGACCCCTTACTACCACCAATTGTGAGAGCAACTCTCAGCTTTAGTAAAGATTTCAAGCTCAGATATCTCCTATCTCCTCCTAGAACGTGAGACTATTCCTGGCCTATCTGCACAAAGTTCCAGATACTAAGTGCATCGATGGTAAAATGAAAACAAATATTAAAGTTTCAATTCAATGTGAAGGTCTTCCCATTGAAATTGACGCTCTCCGTGGGCTTTATTTTGATTAACACGAAGAACTTAGCATAACTTCACACCAAGCCAACAAAGATCTGGACACTTATTCCTCGCACGTAAGCAACTATTCACTTCAATAATCTAGGGAGCAACACCAACAATTTTTTCTTCCCAAGTAAAACCACAATCAGTTTCAATCGCCTTAGACTTTTTTACCACAACTGTGGTGGTATGAGTTAATGTTCTTTTCCTCACTGAAACATGGTTGAACGATTCATTTGTAACGAAGAGATTATTGATGGAAACTGCGCTATTTATAGGGACGAGAGAGTTTTCTACAAAACCCGATTGCAATCACGAACTACTCGTATGTCCGCTAGTCCGTCCGTCCAACCGTATGTCACGGCACTTTTTCTCCGAAACTATAGAACTATACGAGGGTGACCCTTCAAACAATTTTCACCATTGGTAGTCAAATAGGGTGTCATTGTAAATGTCTTAAAGAGATCTTTTCAAAACGAGTCCTAAAATAGCCTTATCGGTACCGCGCGGGGCAGGGAAAGGCGTATGAATACCTTTCATTCGAAAAATCTAAAAAATATAAAATATATTTATAAGTGCAACAACAACAAATACATGAGAAGTCGAAATTCACTCAACTTTGCTAGTATCAATTTTACATTTTCTTGAATAAAATATTAACGGTACCCTTATATTCAGTACACTATTTATAAAATTGACTTCTCTGAAAGTTTCACGAAAATCAAATGGTATTTAACGAAGTTATAGCGGTTTGAATTTTCTTGCGTTACTATGGAACAGTATGCGCTGTATTACTATGGAAACATATGGCTATGGAACAATATTCACTTTTTCCTGACTCAGACACTACAGATTTGCTAGGACTTGCATGATAGTTTCAGGAATGATAGGTATCATGAATATCTTTGAGAATAGGTTGAGCTAGCGGTATCAGTAATTGTAAAACAAAATAGCGGCTGTTTTAAATGAGAAGATTGAATAATATTGAGTTATTTTTCCCCAACTTCAATGTTTAAGATACATGCTTTTAACACTTCATTCAATTTAATAAATGACTAAAGATAAGTACCTAGAATTAATACTCGTAGGAGAAACAAATCAAGGAGGCAGGAGAAAGCTCCTACTAGAAGGGTTTTGAAATCATTCTAGAATTCGAAAAATTTTTCTGATGCCATAAATCGATGATTTGAATTTTTTAACCTAATACTTGTTTAAGAAATCGTTCAAATTCATCCAAAGGATGCAGAGTTTCGTTCATAAGCATATAACAGCCACAATTTCGTTCCATGTTAAATACGTTTTCTGAATGCTCGGCTAACTGAACATATTCAAGTAAACCACTATTTCTTGAATTTTCATGAAAATCCGAAGAAAATAAGAGTGCCTTGGTCGATTTGAAATATATATTAACTGTCAACATGTGTTATTGTTTCGGTAATTCCATACAATTGAAATGGTGATAGCTCACATGATTATGATTTGATTTCTATGGAATTTAGTTGACATATAAGTCTTATATCAACCTACATAGATTTAAAACTTTAAGAGGTTAGAAAAGATTTGTTTTGCACGTCATAAAAGTTTTCCTTGAATTAAATCATTCTATTTATCCACATATTATTTGCAAACTCAAAGAAATAATTTTTATAAAATAATTTAATGGGACGAAATGAGAATATAATGAGCTGACAAAGGAGTTCCAAAATTCCGGAAAGCATATACATTATATGTTAACACCATTGATGGAGATATTATTCGTGATGAAAAAAAAATTTTTTGATTTCATAAATGCAAAACGCAGTTTTCAAGGCTTTCCCAAATTTATGATATATCAGGAATCCAGCTCATCCAACCCAAGCAATATTTGTAAATTTTTTTGCAAGCCACTTTTAATCCATTTATTCTACAAACAGCTCTTCATACTATGCTCTCTCTCCTCGGATCTAACTACAATTGTTCTACTAAAAGAAATTTTTAATTCAAAGGAATAAACATCTAAAATAATCGAGGATCGTATCGTTAAAAACAAGTGATGAGGTCTGAATGGAAGTTAAAATGGCTATTAAGACTGTGGCGGAACCGTAGAGTGCCAGAATGTGTTAGACAAAAAAAATAAGGCTTACAAAAAGTAAGTAGGTAGAAAAACCAGGACGAAGAGAGAGCACTATGAAAATCTCAGAAGAATAGGAATAAGATAATTAGAATTAAGAAAAGAAAATACTATGATGACCAATTAAAAAGTATAGATGTAAGTTTAGCGAACAGCACCACAAGACAAGCATACAAACTAGTAACAATCCTGAAACGTGGGTATCAGCTGATGAAACCAAGATTAAAGAAAGATGAGCATCATATTTCAAGAACCTCTTTAATCCTCCATATAGCTCCAGAACATCGGAGTCTATAGATGCTTGCGAAGAGCTTCCATTGGCCCCACTAACTCTAGATGAAGTTTGTTCAATCATCAAAGCCCAAAAGAATAATAAAGCGCCGGGCACCGATATCGATGAGATTCCAATAGAGTTCATCTCATATGGAGGCAGCAGTGTTCATAAAGCCATTCACAAAGTCATCCAGTACATTTCGTAAACAGAACATATGCCAAAAAAGTTGAGCCGATGAATTATATTCATTATCTACCAAAAAGGTGTCAAGTTACAGTGCGAAAATTATAGAGGCCGATCATTACTTTGTACGGCGTACAAAATATTTTCAATTATCTGAAAAATAAAATTGTACCATACGCCAACAGTTTTATGGGGGAGTATCAAGGTGGTTTTACAGCAAGTAGATCAATGATAGACCAATTGTTCACTATCAAGCAGGTATTTGAATAGTGCTGGGAGTTCAACATAGACGTACACCAAATTTTCGTTGACTTGAAGCAAGCATACGACGGTATTGATCGTAATGTACTGTACCAAATAATGCTTTGCTCTGGCATCCCAGCCAAATTAGTCCGTCCTACCAAAATGACAATGACGTCAACAACCTCCCAAGTCCGCATCAATAACCAACTCACCGATTCCTTTGACACAAATATCGGACTAAAGCAGAAAGATGGGCTGGCTCCACTGCTATTCAATTTTACTCTGGAGTGCATCACAAGCCACCTATCGATACACGGGGTACATTATTTTACAAGTCGAGCCAAATAGTAGTCTATGCAGATGACATCAATATTTTGTCACAGTCATTGGGCTTTTTCAGACGCAGCAATAAAAGTGAGCGTTAAACAGGTTATATGGGCAAGAAGAGCGAGAGGCATTGAGGGGACCTGATGGTAAAAACAAGCCAACATTTTTTAGGGTGAACGAGCGTAACGCACATATACAAACGCATTTTGTTGATCATTTGATGGGGGAATTTTTTTACAAACGCCGGTAATCATTCCGAACTGAACATTCGGTGAAAAAGGTAGTCGTCATGAAACGATTGCCTTTCTTTAATTTGCGTGCAAAAATGGATGCTTGGACGCGAGAAGCTACGCGTTATTTATTAAATTTATAAAAGCGGAGGCCATGTTCAATTTCAGGAAACAACACGATTTCAAGAAAGTTAAATTGCCTATTGTGAATCCATAGAAAATAAACAGTACTCATAATCTTCATAGAATCACATTATGATAAGCAAGTTATGCGACTAAAAAAGGAATTCAAATTTTGAATATATTTTCAGAAAGCGGTAAAACACGGAGGATTCAAATAAATCCAAGAGATAAATTTGAATCTATAAACTTTAACAATCATAAAATATATTTTTCATTCCAGTTTTTATTACCTCTTGCACAATTCAAGGCTAAAACATAAATTCTCAATCGCTTATCTCTCTGTCTTCGCTCTCATGTTGTCCGCATGATGTTTAACGATCAAATGACCCTTTTGACACATACACTCGCAAGACGTATATCGTATACAAAAATAGGTTGGCTGAACTATGCAACGTGTAAACATAAGGGCGTAAGCGCGAAACCTGTTTGGATATGGGTTTTTACCATTCCCGTGTGAAAGAGCCCATTAAAAACTGCCAAAAAACTCTTTCTGAAATTCGCCAGTGAAGCAAAACTAGCAAGGGTACAAACTAATGAGATCAAAACAAAGCTCATGACGCAGTTGAGGAAAAATACCTCAAATACACAAAATATCACACTTGGCGACTATAATATCGAAAATGTGGGCATTCAGGCGTCAAAATAATGAGAAACAGCAATGAAAGAGACGAAATACGCCGAGGAATACAGCTCGCAAATAAAATATTTTATTCAGTTTTGACGGTCTTAAAGACCAGCTGCATACACAGGAAAAGAAAGCTCCAAGTATACAAATCTGTCACAAGACCTGTGTTATGCTATGGGTGTGAGACATGAGCCCTAACCAAAGCATCCGCAAATATATTGAACGCCTTTGAGCGACGGGTCCTGAGGCGAATAATTGGACCGAAGCTCGACGAGGACCAATGGTGAATCCGAAACAAGCATAAGCTGTATGAAATTTTTGACGAACCGGAGATCTCTATGATTGTAAGACTGCGGAAGCTACAATGAGATGCCTACATGAGTCGTACGGATGAACAACGGATACCCAAAAAGGTATTTGTTGGGAGAACTGAAAGCCGGAGACCAGTGGGGAAACCGAGGAAACACTAGTCTGACTCGGTTGATAAAGACAGTTCATCGCTGCGATGATTTCGAAATTGGAGGTCACAGTCGATGAAACGAGACAGTTGGAGGTGAAATTTGCAGGAAGCCAAGGCCCGAGAGGGGTTGTAGTGCTACGAAAAAGAATAGAAGATGTTTATTTCAATAAGGGACCTGGCCCTCATTTACTCCCCCCTATTTTGTTCAATTGCAGGGACACATGGAAATTATCCTTATATATCCTTTCTAACAAATCCTACTGAAATTTTGCCCTCATCTCGAAAGTCATCGCATTTAATATCAATATATAAAAATAAAGACAAGGGGTTGGTCGAAAATTAAAAAGATATTGCTATCTTATCAGCTATACGAAAACTATTTGAAAAAGTCATCTGCTTTAAACTCACATTATTGAACTACGTTTTAACGACCAATAGCGCGATTCACTACAACTAATCTATCCGTGATGGTGTCTAGCAATTTACGGAATTGGGGCACCAAACTCACGCGATTTAAGTGGATTTCAGTAAAGCATTTGATCAGATTAACCACAAATTCCTAATACACAAGCTGAAAAGATTTGGAATCAGTGGTTTCTTACTGAGCGGGCTTGGTTCATATCGCACTCAAAACGTTTAATTTTAAGGTTTCAAGCCCAAAAAAATAAGTGTTTGCTCCAATATGGCACAAGGCAGAAATCTGGATTCTTTCCTTTTGAATATCTTCATTTCTGGTCTTTCTGAAGTCTTGTTGGATATTCCTCATCTTTTCTATACTGATGATTTTAAGCTTTATCATGTAATAACATCTCAAAGAGACATTTTATTCCTCCAAAATAAAAACAACACTCTGTTAGAATGATCCAGAAATAATCAACTCTCCTTAAGGGGGTCTTACTATGTAATACCTCATTTCCGAGCGCTATATTCAAAAATTGATTACTAGAATACTACAAATGATTTTGGGAATTTTTGTAATGTTATCATTCATTATTGAACTTTTTTTTTTTTTTTGGTTTTACATAAAAATGACGTATGTGACCGCTACACGTCCTTCACTGCGTCCTTGTCAAAAGTGTCCAGGGCGCACGGGGTGAACGATTTTGACTCATCAGATGATCTGAAACCAAAAAATCTTTAAAATTTATTTTTCTCATCTTCTTGGCTATAGATAGATTCGAGCTTTTTCAAAAACTCAATAAATTCTTATAGTAATAAAAATTTAAAAAAAAAAATTTTTGGCACTTTTTTTCTGCTATTCAAGGCTGTTAAAAATGTTTGGACAAGAATTTCAAAAAAGCTCGTGTTTATCTGTTGCGACATGTTTTTTGATAATAAAAATGTGTAGTATGGCAAGATCGGTCAGGTAGATTTTTCGAAAACGTTCACCCCCCAAGACGACTTTCGGAAAAACACGTTTAAAGATTGACAAAGTTATAAAATATTGATAAAAATTCTTACGATCAATCTGCGATCCCAGGTCCGTAGAGTTTACCTTCTTGTTCGAGGAGAAACTCGCGTTGAGCCACTTGCTCTTCTCTTTGCTCGATCTTGGCCCTTTTCGCTGCATCAGTCAGCCTACGCTCCAAGCGGTCGATGCGTTGCTCGTCAAATCGCGCGGAGCACGCCTCTGCTTCATACCCTAATGTGATTCCCATAGTATTCATGGTTTTGAGGATCGTTCGGTATCCTACATTGAATATCATTACTGCCAAACAGGTAACAATGTCGACCACCTGCTTACCTGAGTGCAAATGTTCGGGTGCCATTAGCCAAATGCAACTATTCAAGGAGTCGTTGCTGTTCTGCGTAAAAGCTCCAATGCACCGCTGTAGCAAATCGGTCGAGGACAAGTCTCGGTAAATCAGCTCGATAGCTTCTATGACTTGAAGACTCAGAGGAACACGTGTATGTTCAAAAGTTGCCAAAGTTCCAGTCGCTTCGGCCTGACGCCACTTGCACCAACTCTCCTTGCCTGGTGGACACTTTGAGTGCTTAGAACTATCATCGTTTGAGCTGCAGTGATTTAACGTAGCCCAAATTGCTTCCCTCATTTTTTGAACGGAATCGGGATTTCTTCTTATCGCCAAACCATAAAATTTCGTAAGTTCCCCGATGATTTTGTATGTCAGCTTTCCCTTTCCTTTCCCTCTGAGACTTTTCTTGGATTTTTTCATGTTCCCAAGCCTCGTGCCCATCCGCTTTTCCACATGGCCGATGCATTCTTTTTTTTTAACGAGAATACTGTCTCCGTATGGTTTTGATGAAACGATTCCGTTGTACGTTTGGCTGTCACCATCACTTACATACGTAACGTACTTCACGCCATACTTCTCTGTGGATCGTTTGAACATCTCCGTTACTCCGTCAACTTCCATTTTTCCAGAGCTTCCTTCGTGGTTTGTGTGACAAACTTGTTCATGGGTTTTATACCATTCTTCGAAATCATCTGAGCTCCCGTTTGTCAACTTTTTCTGGGATTTACAGGCTTGGCAGAAACTAGATTTCACTATTGCGTCTGTTACTTTTTTTCTGTAGATTCCAATGAGTGTTGAGACACCGAACAAAGAAGAAAAACCTCTCTTCTTCCACGTTCCATCCCCCGAAACAGTCAAATTATTCTCATCGTTTCCACGCAACACACTTAGTCCTTTTTCTTCGTCGACAGCTTTTTTTAAAACAGATTCGTATACAGCCGACGCCGCGGTTTCAATGTTTTTCAGACACGCGTAATAAGCACAGACCAAAATTCCACTACAAATGTCCACTAAACCACAAAATTTGTCAATGCCTTCTCGACCGATTCCCAGCAAACGAAATACAAAAACTAATCTGCGGTTAATTTCATACGCATTGTTTATATATGGACATGAAGGAATAGATTTTTCACTGCACTTGCATTTCATAATAATTATGAATCCCGCGCCACGTTTCGAACTCTGGGAAAATTTAAATTTTTCCTTGCACACCTTGCATATTGCATTTTCCGCAATGGCGGAGAACACAGTCATGAAATCCAAAATGCAATACAAACAAGTTGGGTAAACAGACTCTTAGGATTTTGTTATTGTTATACTCATAAATATCTCCCTTGATAATTATTTCAGATGTCCATTCGCGAGGGAGGAAACACATTTTTCATGTATTTCCCCCCTGTGCCGCCAATGAAGCAAAAACTGACAGGTTAAGAACCGTTTTGAAAAGCTCCCATGGAAAATTTCATTTCATACTCATATTGGCTACGTTTGATGAATTTTTTTTCAGGGGCCACTCTCCTGTACTGTTATCATCGATTAATTGCCAATTTTTTCGAATCCTAGAGTTATTACAAAGCCCTTTTGCTAGAAGCTCCTTCCCGCCTCCTTGACTTGTTTCACTTATGAGTATTAATTGTAGGCACTCATCTTCAGTCATTCATTAAATTGAATCAAGTGTTCAAAGCATGCACCTTAAACGTTGAAGTTGGGAAAAAATAACTCAAAATTATTCAATCTTCGCATTTAAAACAGCCACTATTTTGTTGTACGATTACTGATACCACTAGCTGAACTGATTCCTGAAATGTTCATGCAAATCCTAGCAAAACTGTAGTGTCTGAGTCGGTAAAAAGCGCATGTTGTTCCATAGCCATATGTTGCCATAGTAATACATGCAGTGCATATTGTTCCATAGTAATACAGGAAAATTCAAACCGCTATAACTTCGCTAAATATAATTCAATCTTTATGAAACTTGCAGGGTTAATCAATCTTATAAATTGACATCCGTGTACTGAATTTCATTGAATTTAAGGTTGCCGTTAAGATTTCATTCAAGAAAACATAAAATCGATAAATCATACTATTACTAACAAAGTTGAGTGAATTTCGACTTCTCACGTATTTGTTGTTGTTGTACTCACCAAGGCCTACACTCTTGATTTTTTACAGATTTTTCGGATTACAGGTGTCCAATCGCGAGGGGGGGGACACAAATTTTTCGTGTATTTCCCCTCCCTGTGCGCCCCTTGGACCTGTTTTGAAAAGTTCTAATCTAGACCTTTCATCTGATACCCATATCGGCTACCTCCAATGAAATTTTTTTTTCGGGGGGTCACTCTCCTATATGGGGAGACCCCCCTTAAATACCTTATAAAATTTTTTTGCAATTGAACTTTGAAGAGGTCACCACTCTACATCTACATAAAAAATTTGATGCTTGCAGCTTAAGTAGTTTCCGAGAAAAACTGCTGTGACACACGGACGGACGGACGGACGGACGGTTAGACAGACAGACGGACAGACAGGACGCGATTTTAGAAGGGTTTTGTCAAATTATTTCACAAAATCCTAAAAACCAGGAGTAGTTTTCACTTCGACTGATCGCCTGGTCTCGAGTTTTTTCGCCGACGTGCTTGCATACGCTGTTTTCTTCTCCGCAACATGCGGACTTGGGGTGTTTCTTTTCTTGATACGACCGCCAACACGATTACGACGCACTGTTCACGATCCTTTTTTATCCATTTTCCACGAAAAATGAAAAAAGAAGCAAAAAAAACTGAATAAAAACTCCGACCGAATCACTTTCGAAACAAGCGAGATGTTCAAGGTGCCAACGTTATTTTCAGACTGAATGAAAAGTAAAAAATAAAGAATCTTTTCAAAAGAGCATCTCAAACACTAACTAATGGGAAAAATGTAAAATGGTTTTCAGAACTTTTCACAAAATCAGTTCCGCACCTCGAAAAACGGTCCCACGCGGGGTTACAGCAGAAACGCGAAAAACGACCACGCGTGACCGTGAAAAATGCTCTGTCACTGCCAAACGAGCCAGTCTACAGTTAAATCCTTTTACCAGCGTATTTATAACACTATTTAGATGAAAAAAATGTTTAAAAAAAAAATCGATTTTTGGAAACTGTTACATAGTAAGACCCCCTTAAGCTTTGAAAAATGTTAAGTTATAAATTTTTCACGGAAACGCTTAACCTTAATCTACAATTATCATCTTTACCATCATAAATTTAGCTGGGTAGATAGCATCATAGACCTTGGTGTCACTTTGGACCAAAAAATGGGTTTCCATATACATCACAATCCTGTCCGCAGTAGGGCAAATAAGCTCCTTGGTTTCATTAAACGTCAATCTAAAGAATTCACCCTATCCTTGAATATGCTTGTCTAGTCTGGGACTTCAGCTTTAATGTTCACGCTGACAGCATTGATTTGGTTCAAAAACAGTTCGTCCGTTTTGCGTTAAAATCATTATATGATTCGAGGAATTTTTAGATTTACCACATTTCGTATCCTAAATATAACAATGCTGGCCTGTAGGAGAACTATGTTTGCCTGTTGCTTCGCACTTGATATCCTTAGGGGCACTATAAGAATACCATTTCCAGCTAACAGAATTAAGTTTTATGAGGTATCACGATTCACTGATTGAAGAGTGACACCACACAATTTACGCGGACAATGAGCCTGTAAACAGATGTTACAAAACTTTTATTCCACTCAGCAGAATTTATTCTCCAACCATTTCCAGATTTAATTTTAAATCTTTATCATTAAGTACCTTATCCTCCAAACCCCACCTCTCAAACGTAGGTTAAGAATAAAATGTTAATTGTGTTAGTGCACAAGGCGATTTGAAATATGTACCAAGCATCAACACATGTTATTACGGTTGTAATCCTACGCAATTAACGTGGCTATGAATCGCTCGACAAAATTTTGATTTCCATGAAATTTTGCAAGCACAAGGAACTCATATTAAATTACAAATACATACTGAAGATAACTCAAAGGAGTCGAAACACGTTTGCTCATACAGGAAGCAAGGCCCAACGGTTTTTCAAGAAAAACAAACTACTAAACTTTAAAAGCTTTTAGAAGTTTAAGGCTGCCGTTTTTATTTTATGGGAGAATCTTGGTTTGCCGATTTTCCAGCTCTAAGGTGTCCAATTGCGGTGGGAGAACACAAATTTTCCATATATTTTGCTTACCCCCGATGCACAAAATGACTTTGTTTTAGATTCTAAGAGTGCTAAGCAATTCCTTACATTCGATATCCCACTCCATTACACTTGATAACAGATTTTTTTAAGGATAGTCGATTATGATGGTAGACACCCCTTAAAAATTTTGCAATTTTTAAGAGACTACTATTTCCACAAAGTTTGAGCTTTCTAACTGCTATCGTTTCTGAGGAAACTTGATGTGACGCACGAACAGATGGATGGAAAAATTGACAGACGGGACGCAAAACTAGTAGGTCTTTGGAAAGTTTTTTGTACAAACCCCCAAAAAAATAAGTAAAGCAATACTAAGAAACTAAAGCATAATAGTCATTAGACCTTAAGCAATAAATTGGCAAACTAATTGGAACACAGATAATTGAACTGGGCTACTTATTGAATTTCATTAATATATATATATATATATATATATATATATATATATATATATATATATACATATATATATATATATATATATATATATATATATATATATATATATATATATATTGTTACATGTACAAATAATTCTGCGAGCTACTGTCGCAATTGTTTTCACAACAATGAAGAACATCAACAAAACGAATTTACTCGAAACCACGAGAACCCAACAAGCATGAACAACATCTGAAAGTGAGTCACTGCTCCTTTCATTCACTGCTGGAATGTTCCCGCTAATTCACCAATGTACGAGAACTGAGTTGAATGGTTAGAGACCATATATAAAGGCGGGCTGAATGAATGGGAGGATCATTCATTCGACTGCGATAAGAACTGCAATAGTGTGTGGGAAGCGATATTGTTTGAGTAACAGAAAAGTGATTTTCGTAATAGTGAAGTGATTTAGAAGACAATTGTGATAAGAAATTTATGGACAAGTGTTAGATTTTTAATAGTGAAAATTAAAATTAGTAAAAGTGTTAAATGGATTATTGTGCATTTTTGTAATTAAATAAACTCTTTTAACTTAAATTAAAAGACATTGCGTTTTCACTTTCCCGGAACATTAAAATTATTGGCCGCGAACCAAACCACGCGACAGAGGTGTCGAGAAGTGAGATTAAAATGTTGAAACTGAAAATTTGAACATTTTTATAGTGCACAATAGTAAAATTTAAAGAAACATTAAAAATGCCACGAAGCCTAAACTTAAAAATTAATGAACTGACCATTTAGGAGCTTAAGGAAGAGTTGGAACAGCGTAACCTGGCTACGCAAGGTACAAAGGCCACACTGATTGCACGCTTGCGTGACGCAATTGAATTGGAAGGCGCGTATCTGGATTCGGGTGAGCCGTCAGATGCAGAAAAAGGCGCAGAAGGTGGTGAAGCAGAAACATCAAAACCAAAGGAGCCAGAAAATGCGCTGATGCAAATGTTAATGCTGATGCAGCAAGACCAGCGACAACTGTCATCCAATATAACTGCGAAGCTAGACCAGAAGCTCGACCAACAAGCATTCGAAATCACACAGAAGCTAGAGAAACAGTCAACTGAAATAAAAGCGGAGCTCGGTAGTCTGAACAAACAAATTAAAGGCGTCGAGGAAAAGGTATACCAGGTCGAGGAAAAGGTCAGCCAGGTCGAGGAAAAGGTCAGCCAGGTCGAAGAGAGAATGAACCATGAGATGGAAAAAGTGAAAAAAGAATTGGAAGCAGCGAAGGCAGTAGTAACGACTTCACCAGCCCCGCTTATAACCGCAGCGCAAAGCACATCCAGAAATGTGCAAGCACCAATATTTGATGGGCAAACGGTCTAGAGTATTTACAAGACCCAGTTTGAAGCTGCCGCACGGGCAAATCACTGGAATGAGCAGGAACGAGCAACTGCATTGATTTTTGCTCTGAGAGGCCCAGCTGCCGAGCTTTTGCAGACTATCCCCGTTGAGCTGCATTCAAACCCGGCTACTGTAATGAATGCGCTGGACATGCGTTATGGAGACAATCATCTGAAGCAGATTTACCAGGCACAGCTACTTGTAAAATCACTTGGCGTCGCTCATCAAACCATTTCTGATCATCTAAAAGCAATTTTTCACAATAAAGCTTCAATTTACCGGTACTCCTATTATATAGTAGTCCCTTAACATTCGCGGGGGTTATGTTCCTGAAAACTGCCGTGAATGTTAAATCTGCGAATTTTGAGTCTACTTTCTTATGTAATAAGGTGGGTTACGTTCCACAACGGCAACGATTGAGATAAAATTCAAGATTAAAAAAGCGATTATTCAAAATTATAGCGTGTAAATAAAAAATAAAATAAAAAAATGTGTAGGTACATGTTACTTTTTTCCATTATTAGTTTTCGACGTAGATGAAAAGAAATAAGTCGTAATTGAACGTTGCTGTGCTGATAAATCAACTTTTTTAAGCTTTAAAATTCAGTTAAGTGAGTCTATCCCCCTGTATACCCACACGGGTAATAGTGACAACCACGTTTCTTCTAACGTACATCTTCCTCTAATATTTTTCTTATTATTATGTAAAAAAAACTCTTAATGTAACTCCATAAAGTAGCTGCATACAAAAACAATTTCAGAAGTAGGTTGCAGCTATGGGTGTTATCCAAAACACGATTTGTGCACTTGTGCCATGCAATTAAAGCCCAATATAGAGCACATAAATGTATACATTTACATTAAGATGATGTGAAAAGGGTCAAGTGATCAATGAAAAAGCTCAGAACTTAGTGTTAGCTTCATACAAACTGTTCTAGAAATGGCCTCGGAAGATTAGATGATAATAGGCCGTGAAGAAGGAGCAACTTACTACTTAGCATTTTAATTGAAAACAAATCAATAAAGAATAGTTTGGAAGCGGTGAACATACAAAAATCACAATGTCTAATTCAATATAATTCAAAATAAGTCCGGGAAACACTTAAAAGCATGAAATAAATATCATATAATTATTTATTTTCTATTTTGACTCAGCTATTAGCGCTATAGAATTAACTTAACCTATTCCACGGCATTGATAGTCTATTTTTAAATGATTTTTTATCAATTTGATTATTTCCCAAGTATACCGTTTTCAAATCAGTAAATCTTGAAGCCCATAACCCTACTAAAAAATATATTCTAAATCAATTAGATTCACGGATCTTAGAATACATGTATTATACCCGCAACCCTTTGGAAAAACCTTAAAAATCACATAAAATAAAAAAACTTTACGACTGCAATCAATATACAGCACATCAGGAAGATATTAATATCACATACAGGAAAATATTAAAACCACCATTTGCTTCCTTCACAGGTGAACCGCAAATGAGAGTAACAAAATCGCCATAAAATCTAGGACTATATTTTATTGCGGAACACAATTCCCAATCCATGAACATTTCCGTACCCATTCGCTAAATTGCTAAGTTGTGCATATCTTTTCAAAAGGCTACAAATTTTATTGTGTATATTTCCCGGCATCCATTCTTACCGAAAACTTTTCCAATTATGCTGATATTCTTATATTATACAGATGTGAAATGAACGTCGGTGTATTTATGCGTTATACTCCCAGACACAATGCCGTTTCAGCATCCTTTAAAGGGACATGTATTTATGTTTATAGTGGTGCCCATAAAACGTGATGTGATCAATAAAATGTAGTACCTAGATGCAATAATATTGTGGTTTCGCAGCCGAGCAGGGCCTTGGGTGGGAGGTGCCGGCATCAGAATGGAGAGAATATGGCCAGGAATTCGATTGGAAGTAATCGAAGAATGGACTTGCTGAGACTTATTGCTCCTGATGATGAAGGCAAAATTATGTCCAGTGCATTACCACTGTCCATTGAACTTAAATTATGGACAGGAAGGAATTTAGTTCAGTTGTTTGTTGTAATGGCAATTTTGGTGTAGTGAAACGAGAGTACTGAGTAATTTGATTGATTCGGCAGAAAACATGGCCCTTATTTCTCGGGGAAGAGTAGTTTGTTTTAATGAGTTGCAACAAGTTCGGTCTCAATTTAATAAAAACTAGAATTGGAATAGAGCTTACTCTGTGAGTCTTGAATTTATTCCGGGTGGAGATTCGTTCGTTCACTCTATTTATTACAATTTGCAGATTACGTAGTTGATATAAGATAATGAAAATGAATAATAAAAAAGTAAAAAAAAACAAACGTTTTAAGGCTTCAAAATGTATCCAATTTCGCGTTTCCTTAAATATTAATCGATCTTAGTTTGAAATTTTCCTTGTCTTAGCCCAAAATAAAACCACAAACTGCACTCCAACCAACTCAGAATAAAAAATTTAGACATGCAAGATAGTACAGCTTCATCTTTTCTTCAGCCACGTACATTTTATTTTACATAGTAAATTTTCATCTTCTAGGTTGCAATGTGTGCATGCGCTCGTACATTCAAATTTATTTAAATACACAACAAACTGAAGGCAACTGCTGCGTTAAGCTGATGGATGAGATGGATGCAAATCCCTTGTTTACTCGATGGCTCCTCAAATAACATTTTCAAGTTAAGTGAATTAATTTTGTAAAACTAGGATATTGAAATCATCAAGACAAGAGTGTTATCCAAGGGTGAAAGGAATGATAAGGGCTACAGATGAAAGGACGGATAGATGGATTGAATGGTCGTGGAGAGAAGCTAAACTCAAGAAAATTGCATAGACAAATATGTATAGGAGTAAAAGGGACTAAGAGATGAAGGAAATACATCCTAATCCAGTAAGCATTTAATTGAATTACAGACGGAAGAGATTGTATACTATAAATAGAAAATTTGTTTAGAAAAACTTTTCGGTGCGATATTAATAGTTCGATTTCCTTAAATCAAGCTTGCTTATGACTAGTAGAACCACCTCAGGTTTGTTGGCTATTTGATGTCGATATTCAGGCAGAAATCGTATATATAAAGCTTTTAAGTTATCATGAGTGTTCCAGACGGGGTGGTGGTTGTTGTTGGATTATCAATATTTGGAAAAATAATCTGCTGTAACTTGAATCATCATATAAGTATCCTAGCCTGTTGACTGTTTGGCGTTGATCAATTTTAGGTTTACCTATTAAGCCCTAGTGGAGGACAATCTTGCCAGTATTGCATTGGGCTTAAATATTCCTCTGAGTGTCCAACAAAAGATGCTTACTAAGCTACATCATCCACTTTATTATGGGATATTCATTATAGGTACTGTTACGAAATATAAGATTAAACAAAAAAAAAAAACCTCGGAGCAACTCCTGGAAAGGAAAGATTCCTTGCATTTTAATCGGAATATTGTCAAGGAACCACTCCACGCGCTGAAGCACTGGTAGGAAGGATTAATTGGTCAAGTCGAGGTAATGTCGGAAACAAAGGTTACCGACACTTTGGAGAATTTACTCATAACAATATTGAGCACTCTAATGAAAAAAACAAAGAAAAGTACTTTGCGAAAGGACAACGAAAAGTTCAGGGATAAAAATTCAACAGGTTTTCTCTTCATATTTTCGGGAAACTTGTGCATGTTTATGCATTCCTACGGGATTTACCCGCATGAGGTTATTTAATTTGCATTTTGAACTTCCAAAGAGTATTATTTATTGAATTTCCTAATTGGCGTTTGGTCAAGTTAAGTATTTCTAGCATGCTTCAACAGAAAAATAAATCTTTGTGGGCAAGTTACGATCGTCCTTGTTGATAATTTGATATTAAAATAATCTCGTTCCTATTCGCATTTAATTAAGAATATTGAACTAGAGAATGAAATTATTGCTATTAATGCTAGAAATGATAATGCCCATTAATGTAAAATACGCTTAAAAACGTTACTTATACATAGATTTAGAAATGCTCAACTCTATTCTAAGTAAAACCGATGAGTAAAATTTAATTTTGGGTACATTTATAAAACGGCTTGTTATCTGTCCAAGTTTTATTGTATATAATTGGACAGTATATAAAATTGTAAGCAGTCCGCGTGGTGTAGTGGTTAGAGCACTAAGCCCGTAAGCCAAAGGTCTCTGGTTCAAGTTTCGTTGGCGTCAACAAGATTTAGTTCGAGTGGTTCTTCGGATGGACTATAAGCCTGTTCAGTTATGATAAGTGCTGGTTTAAAATCAGAACGTACCACAGCAGGGTAGACGGATACACGGCCAAAGCATGATAATGATAATATCACCTTGTGGAGTGCCGGTAGATTCGATCACGACAATGAGATACTCTAACTATCGCTAAGCAAAGGCCCGAAAGAGGCTATAGTACTATGAAAAAAAAAAAAAAATATATATATATACATACATATATATATATATATATATATATATATATATATATATATATATATATATATATATAAACATATATATATATATATATATATATATATATATATATATATATATATATATATATATATATATATATATAAAATTGTAACTTCCAGTAGTAGCTGACCTTATTAAGCAACATCTAAGTAATATAATCAGTGAAGTTAGTTTGGAAACATTTTACATTTTTGATATGTAATTGGCTAAACTTCAAGTACGATATGGTACCCAGCTCCCAATATCCATTTCAATAGTCAACACAGCTTCTGCACAAATTGATTTGTTTCCTATTACGACTTGAATATTTTACAAGAAGTTCCTTTAAGTTTGTTTATCACTTAAGCTATAAGGGGATTGTTTTTATTTAGTTAATAATTTCACGATAAGTTTACAATAGTTAGGTGCTCCTGATAACACGGGATTACGAAAGGCTAGGGTATCTGAAACGTTGCAATTCATGAAATATATTTTGCAATTTATGAAATGAGAGGATTACAATAGAATCCTCCTTGATACTTGATTTTTAATTCATTTTGATAGTTTTCTGTTAAGCTTTAAGGTGAACCTAATCCTTGCAACTATCGTAAATTAGGTAAACGTTTAATAACAAATATATTGGAAGTTAAGAAAGGATGTCCTTCTTAAAATTAAATATATTTGAATTGAATATCTTAAATAACGTTATATTTTTAATCAAAATAGGTTAATGCTAAAGTATATCCTTAGTTAGTATTAGGCACCAGTAAATTGTCACGCCTAAGTAGTAAAATGCCCAATTTTTTCTATAGTTACAGAATATACAATACAATCCTAAAGTTTCATAACTTATTGGGTGTACAACTTAATAGCCGGAATTTTTTTTTAGCGAAATTTGATGCTTTATTATGGAAAAATCTTACAATCTTACTTATTTGAACCTACAACATTTCCCCATCTTTCAGTAAATTTATGAATTCCATCCCAAAAAAATTGCGCGGGCTTGGCGACCATATACGAATCTACCCAATTTCGGATGCCTTGCTCTGAAGTGAAGCGTATTCCGGTGAGGACGTTTGCATTGAGCGAAGTAAATGAAAGTCATACAGAGCAAGGTCCGGACTATAAGGTGGGTGGGCCAAAACTTCCCATCCACTATTTTCCAAATAGTTTTTCACGGGTCTTGCAACATGTGGCCGAGCATTGTCATGATGAAAAATTATAGCTTCCTGTCTGGTCGCATATTCCGGGCATTTTTTGATGATGGCATGCTTCAAACGTATTAACTGTGTTCGGTACAAGTCACCTGTGATTGTCTGGCCCAATTTCAACAACACATAATATAACGGCCCCTTCTGATCCCACCAAATACACAGGATAACCTTGGTGCCATGGATATTTGGCTTCACCGTTGATTTGGCTGGTTGGCCGGGCTTCACGTGTGACTTTTTGCGCTTGAGATTGTCATAATTGACCCATTTTTCATCCTCAGTCACGATGCGATGCAAAAATGATTTCTTTTTATGGCGCTCATGCTGCATTTTAGACATACTGAAGCGCCGTTCAAAGTCTCTCGGCTTCAAACCATAGGGGACCCAATTACCTTGCTTCTGAATGTATCCAGCAAAATGGCTTGCTGAGTCACTTCCAACGATTTGGTAAGTTCATCTTGCGTTTGACATGAATCCTCATCGAGTAGGGTCTCCAATTCTTCGTCTTCAAACTTTTTTGGCTGTCCTGGGCGTTTTTTGTCTTTGATGTCAAAATCGCCACTTTTGAAGCGTTAAAACCATTCAAAATGCTGTGTTTTTACTAAAGCATCATCGCCATAAACTTCTACAAGCAAACGATGACTTTCCGCAGCAGTTTTCTTTGTAAAAAAATGACCCAACAGAACCTCCCGCAAATGCTGTCTTTTTCTCCAATTTTCGAAGTTATTCATCGTGAAAAATAATAATGATGCACACAAGATAAAATTGTTTTGTTGACTGATTTTGATAACTGTCAAATGTACCTTCAAAATGATATGTATATAAAGTTCGAGCTTTCACGATATTTGTTAGTACGGACATCTAGCGTCAAATTCCGGTTATTAAGTTGTACACCCAATACTATTAGAAGCGACTGTACAATAAAGTCAAGGGAAATCGATATCAGCATTTAGAACCATATGCTACAGAAACTAAATCCAACATATATACATAAATAAAATTTTTTTAAATATAACTATACCTAACCGGATAGGATATTGTATGTGTATTTGATATTATAAAGTAGAGCTCAGATATTAAGTGAAAATCTTGATTAACTGGAAATAATATATAAGTATATAAGGCTAGACTAGCAAGTCAATATTGTTTCCAAATGAAATAATTTTTTATGATTATAGTGAACGTACAAATATTTCGAGAAAAAAATATAACTAATTATGAATTGCTGAATTACTAATCACGTCTTTCCTTTCCAGTAAACCCGTTCTCTTCTAGCTGGATAGTGCGAGCGAGAGGTGAGTATGCCGCCGAGAAGGTAGGGTTCATGTAATCCGTGAATGGTCAGCTTCGCTTTGCGGTCGGTACGCGGTGCCTTTTTTTGTATTTGCGTGTTTTTATTAGAGTAGATTTCAGTTTTGAGTTCGAGTAGAGTATTTCGGGTACCGCGTCAGTTATATTCGGGAGTACGTATTTTTTAGCGGTTGTTTTTGTTCTTTTTCTCCAGAATGAAGATATGTAATTTAGAGTAGAGTCTATGGAAGTTGTTCGATGTGTTTTAAATCGGGCATTTGAGCCAGTGCCTGAGTGTTTGTATTTCGGAATTAGTTTCCTCGCGTAAGATCCTCGACCAAACCTCCTCTCGAACTAGCTAGCTAGTCAGTAGCCACCTTGGAGTAGACTAAGGCCTTGTTTGCACTGTGCTACTATTTAGTCGAGTGGAGAGTATTTTAGTAGCTAAAGTACTCGCTACTGGCCAAAAATTATTCGCACTATAGTCGAGTACAGTTAACAAGTGAGTTTGGTTTGTTATGATGAACAACGTGCATCGCGATAAAATAAATAAGCTGATTAAGCCTATCTGAATCACTATTTTAGAAGTAGTGGATGAGGAAATATGTGTACTAAAAAAAAGAAGCAATGGATAAATAGAAGAGACAAATTAGGAGCTAAGAATTGTCTTTTGAAGGACCTGGCATTGGAAGACCCCAAAGAATATTTTGATTGTTTGAGGAAATTTCTTATCAATGAAAATTCAGTCTCATATTCAATGAAAAGACACCCATTTAAGACTTGCTATTCCGGCAATCACTAAATTACAAATAGTTCTCAACTTTCTTGCAACTGGATGTAGTTTGAGGATGCAGACGCACATATTTTGACTTGAGAAATCGACAATATCTGAATTCATCACAGAAATTTGTGAGGCAATATATGAATCATTGAAGGAATTCATCAAGGTAAGAATAAATACACTAAATATTAAGAAGCATTGATTTATTAAGAAAATATTGTTGTTTAAATTTTCAACATGGTTTTTTATAAGATATGGTTATATTTTTACTATCCCAATGAAGTTTAATTGAAGAAAATAGAAATAATAACATATATACAATAAAGTACCACAAATAATGAATCACAGTCGAAAACAACGTTCAATCGAATAAATGATGATAAATGTAATGTTTTAAGTAATTTAATAATTGTATTTTCTATACATTTACAATGTATTTTCTATACATTTACAATGTGTTTTATATCTACTCCGATAACTTTTGCTGATCAAGTTGTGTTTTCCAACACTGTTAAAATTATATTGGTAGACGGTAAAATATTAGAGGAAGTGGGTGGAGTACATGTAGTGTCTTGCGAAAACGCCTCTTCGAAATTACCGATGCTGGCGTTGTTAAAATGAAGAGTATCATTACTATGCGATGAATCTGTTGCACATGGTGACTCTGGCCTTAACAGTGTCATCCTGGTCATTTTGTTTTCCTCAGATTCCTTTTGTAGGTACTGTCACCGAATTTTACTCAAATAAATTTGAATATGCTCTTGCGCTTCTAATGCCAATAGTAAAGGCAAAGATTTAAGTTGGAGACCGACGTGTTTACCCAAGACTTGAAAATGGGTAAACGACGTGTTTACCCAAGACTTGAAACGCAATAGAGTTAGTAGCTTCGGTAATTTCTTGCAGTTGAGGCACCATGCTCGAAAGCTGGGAAGTTTTCTCTTTTTTACTGATAGCGTAGATTTTGGTGATCGAAAATTGTCCACTGCAGTATTGTTTTCCTCTGCAGTTGTACTTAAGTCGCTATCTATTGCGCCATTTTGTGGACTATTGGAACCCTGAAAACAAACAATATTTTATTAGTATCAAGGCATATCAATATCAATGCAAAACACATTAAATTTTCTTTGGATGAACTTGATTCGTTTTTTCTAGGGTCCTGATACTATGAGCTGGAAAGCAATTGAGAATGGTTTTCGAAAGAAATGGAATTTTCCTGGATGCTGTGGAGCTATTGATGGCAAACATGTCATAATGAAAGCACCTCCGGAATCAGGAAGTTTGTAGGGACAAACGGCATTGTCTTAATGGCTGTTGTAGATCATAATTATTAATTTAGTTATATAGATGTAGGGTGCAATGGAACAACTTCTGATGAGGCGTATTTCGAAATTGTACTTTGTATCAAGCATTAGAAAATGGTGTACTACCGAACGATCATGTCTCAGTAAGCGAAAATGCATTTCCCTTGAAAGAGTATTTATTAAAACCTTTTCCAGGAAAGCGCTTAACATTAAAGCAGAATACTTTTAATTATCGTTTATCACGGGCTAGAAGAATAGTTGAAAACGCTTTCGGTATATAAGCTGCTATATTCAGAGTTTTTGAGAAACCGATGCCCTATAGCCCTACGAAAGTTGTAAAGCTAGTAAAAGCGTGTTGTGTTTTACACAATTGGCTCCGACAAACGAAATTACAGAACAAACAATATGAATATACAGTAGACATAGAAAATTACGAAGCAGGAACTATCATTTCTGGTAATTGGAGAGACGAAACAGAGTCTCTTCGATTGCATCCGCTACCAGTGTCCCTTGGCAGGCAAGAAAGATACATAAACGATTGTCGGCCCATTCACACAACAGTATAAAAGAAAGGCTGACAAACAGTGTCTTATTTTGCTAAAAACTTATTATATCGACAAAAAATTTTGTTTTATTATGAAGAGCGTTATAACGAAATTTTACTGTAAATGTATTTTATTCTCATAATTCCTAATAAATTAATTAATTGTTATAGTTTGGTGCATACTTTCCAAATTGATTGCGCTTTGCATGAGGGTTTAATTTTAGCTGTGAAGCGATGCATCTAATAAATTGAACCACTAAACAGATGAAATGTAGACTGATTTAGCCCCTGCGCCTGAATTTTTTGATTCCTTAATTTTTTTCAGCTCTTGGGAGTAGGTCGAATTACAAAAAATTGTATTGCATTTGATAGTACATTTTCTAATAACAATAGTAATAATCAATAAATAATAAGTAGCGTTTAATGATATTATGGAATTAAAACAAAAGAACTGCGAGCTATCGTGATGTTTTTAATTTTCATTTTGATTTCTTTTACACAAAATCCTGGTATATTCATGTTTCTTTCAACGTCCTCGTAAACACATTCTTTCATTGCTTTGTTCTTATAGTGCAGAGACGATATATTCCATAAACACTCGTTTTCAACATATTTGGAAACAAATTTAAACGCAATGATTTTACACTATACACACTAATAAATTCGGTAAACAATTTAACAGTGAATAGCCATACTCACCCAAAAAATAGAATGAAATAGATTGACTCGACTAAACTACTTACTAAACTACTCGACAAAATTTTTAGCGTTCGGACACATTTAGTTACTAAGTTACTCACCACTCAACTAAAATACTACCCTAGTCCGACCAAGTGTCCGGACTTGTCGACCAGATGGGTACAGTCCGTTGTCACGGTCCAAGACTTCCTGTCTAGAACTGATGAGAGGTTGGTTTAGATTTCTTTTGGGAAATCTCGATCGTGACAGATTTTTTTGAACAGGATCAAAGTTCATACAATTCGGTGACTAGCAATAGTCTTTTTATTTGTAAAAATTTTACGTCGTGTTTTAGTGAGTTTAAATATTTTTATGCAAATATATGAATATTTATTTGATACTTAATGCTACCACAAACTTACGAGTATACGAACATTTAAGTAATTAATTTAACCTACATACGTATACTTGTATGATAGTGTTTTAATTTTAAAACTTTTCAATTAGTAATAAAAACACTAATCAGACAAGAAGTTCAATAATCGTTTAATATATAGGAGTACAATCATTGATAATAATTAGTAGTAAGGATTCAGCGCTTGGAGAGTAAGCGCAGAGTATTTGACATTTTATCCTGGAAAATCTTATACTACAATAATGATTATTATTGCAAAAAAGGTACATTTTTCTGGAATAAAGTTTAATTTAATAAGCTAAATAGTTTTCCTTTCCATCAAAAATTGTAAAATAACGATTCACTTGATAATTTTCAAAATGTAGTTCAAGTTTTCTACATTCGTGTTATCTAGAACTTTACTCAGCTGAAAACTTTGTTAAAAGTTATCCCAAATGCACGTTTCTTAGTGTTTTCAAAGTTTCCCAGGCACTTGCTCCCAACCACTACAAAAGCCATCACATAGATTCAACAGACTTTCTCTTCTATTTACCACATGTTTTATTAATTAATTCAAAACTTTCTACAAATACACATCCATCTTAGTGCAAAACTACACTTGGCTTAGGAGTACTTGGGAGAGGCTATCAAGTCGAAATTAATCTCTAAAGTCTATGGGATTTATTTGTTGTAAATGCTTGAGTCAGAGATGAAAATTCAAATGTTGGCATTTTAATTAATACTCCAGCACATGGCAAAATATTTTAAGGGTCTTTACAGGGAAATATGCTCATCGAACAGGTATGAGAATCATTTGGGATTTGGAGAAGTCTTTTTGGGATACATCACGTACAAATATGTATAAGGCAAAATTTGTGTATCCTGTGAAAGTTTCAAGGTAAAGAATCAGTTTTGTATGTTATTTGATTAAAATTTGCCTCATGAAACCTTATTTCCATGAAAATTTCACAAAAAAAATTGTGTATTCCTACATTGATGGTTTGTAACAATTTAAAAATGCACAAACTTATGGTAACGAAAATAAAAGTCTTTTAGGCTTGTAGAATGTTGATGAAAATTCAATGCCTCGAATATTGTTAGGCCGGGCAATGTATGATACTTTGTATGTTTGCACTCGTATATCCAGTGGAGGTTAAAAATGTTTTCAGTCTGATGTAAAATGATGGACAGTAATCAACCACACGAAATGAGTGTTCCACATTTTGTGGAAAGTATATTGACTGCGTTCATGAATTCTTCCATTGACGTTCACTTTACCAAATGAACGTACGAATAATAAAATACAAAACCTACTTCTCCTTCGTAGCACTAAAACCCCTCTCAGGCTTTCGCTTCCTGCAAATAGCATTTGCAACTGTCTCGCTCCATTGACCGCGTCCTCCAAATTTGAAATCCGAGCAGAGATGAACTGCCTTTATCGACCGAGTGAGACCAGCGTTTCCTCAGTTTCCCCACTGGTCTCCAGCCTTCAGTTCTCCCAACGAATACCTTTTTGGGTGTCCGTTGTTTGTCCATGCAATGCACGTGGCCAGCGCATTGTAGCTTCCGCAGTCTTACAATCGCTATCTCCGGTTCATCAAAAATTTCACACAGCTCATGGTTGAATCGAATTAGCCATTAGTCCCCGTCTAGCTTAGCTGCGATTATTCACCTCAGGGCCCGCGCTCAAAGGCGTTCAATATACTGGTAAGTCTAAAAAGTATTGAGCCTTTTTGTCATTTTTCGATTGAATGTTTCTTTTATTCAAAATGGATTTTATTTAATTACATATTGTCCATTATTATCTATGACTTTTTGCCATTTTTTGGGTAGAGCCATTATTCCATCTGTGAAGAACTTCTATGGTTTATCGGCAAAAACTTGGTCAAGTGATTTTCACAGTCCCTTTTTGAAGTGAATTTCTTCTCATTTACGAAGTTTTGCAGAGACCGAAACAAATGCTAGTCTGATAGTTCAAGCCCTGGACTTTAAGGTGGTTGCATCAAAACTTCCCAGCCAAGCTCTGTAAATTTTTGCCGAGTCATCAAAAATGTGTGGTCTGGCATTGTCATGATGGAGGACAACGCCCTTTCTATTGATCAGCTCTGGCCGGTTTTTTTGAATGGCTTGTTGCAATCTGGTTAATTGCTGGCAGTAAAGAGCCAAATTGAGTGTTTGGCCAGGTTCTAGCACCTCATGATAAACAATTCCCTTCCAATCCCACCATACACACAGCATAACCTTATTTGGTGTCAATCCTGGCTTTGAAGTCGTATCTGATGATTCACCTTTTTTAACCATGATCTTTTTTGAATGACATTCTCGTATCTTATCGATTTGCTTCAAAAATGGCTCGATTTAATTACATTTTATTAGCGATCAAATTTTTTTGTGTTACATGCGACACCCAAACGTTGAGCTTCTTTGTGTATCCAGCCCTACGCAAATGGTTCAAAACTATTTGGTGATGGATATTCAGTTCCTTAGCAATATTATAGCTGCTTATGTGTCGGTTTTCTTCATTTTTTTGGAAGATTTCATCAAGTTTTTCAATGATTAGTCGACCTGAGCGAGGTGCATCTTTGACATCGAAATTTCCCGAACGAAAGAGAGCGAAACATCTCTCAGCTGTGGCTTTTGATAAAGTATCTTGACGATAGACACCACAAATTTACTCACAAGCCGGCGATGCATTCTCAGCTTGATCGTAGTGATATTGTAAAATATAACGATTTTTTTCAGAAATTTCATTCATTTTTAAGTGAATACAACATTTGACATGAATGACGAAATACAAAATTGTCTGTCTGAAAAATGTAGACTGGAATATCACCTTTCAAACGCATGTTAGTTTGACTCAATCTGATTAGTATTGCCCGATATATGACAACAAACACCATCTAGTAACAAAAAAGGCTTAATCCTTTTTAGACTATCCAATATTTGCAAATGCTTGCGTTAGGGTCCATGTAGTGAAATTGGTAGATGAAAATGTCTATGCAGGACTGCTGCAATGGTCCGCTTCCTCAGCGGAAGAGGATGGTAGTATCCGCCGAGGTTGGGCTTCTCTGGGAACGCGTGATTGCGCTGGCACGCTAGCGTTACGGTGTCATGGGGTGGGTTCTTTCCCCCTAGCACAAAGACCCACTATAAAAATATTTCGCATTCACGAATTAAAGGATCGACTGGTGCCGAGGTCGAGGTAGCCTACTAAGGGTTGACGTTGCTTGTTCAAAGAATAAGTTGGGCCGAGCAAAAACGGATGGACTGTCGGAGACTTCGTCGTTACCGACGGTTCTTATGGCCCACAAATAAGAGCGGGGCATCCAGATTGAGGTGGTGCCCCTCGCTCCCTCCCAACTGGCTCAAGATCCAAAGGTAGACGTAGTCATATATTTCCCATATGAGTGGAAAACTCATACAAACATAATTTGCATGAACTTTCCCATCAAATGAGAAATATAGACGTGACCAATTTATGTTATAGAATTATGTGATCGAACCACATAACTTTATACATATGCGTTTCATTCCACTTCTATTCATACGGCGACAATCATCACTTAAAAAAAAAAAAATTTGAATATCAAAACAATTTTCCATTAAAATAATATAAATATTTTCTTTAAAAACTAAATTTTTCTTTAAAATTCAAAGGCAATAGTTTGTTCCGTAATCAACCGTTTTTCTGAATGCTGCATACCGGGATCGTGGCTAGTACCCATTTTACTATTCGTTTCCTCAAGAACTCTTCGAGTTTCATTTTCGTACGATGAATTTGAGCCTTTGAAAACACTTGGATGACATTCTAGCGTTGGACGCCATTCTGAACAATTTTGGAACCGATCGCTTTGAGTTGCACTAGTTTCTTGATTCCAATTAAACCGGTTTAATACTATGAGCTTAGTACTAGTTAGTGTTATGATAGTGCCGTATTCTGCAAAAGCACCAAAATTTTTTGCGTCAATTCGATAACTTATGCACAATACAACTATGCCTTTTATTAGCAAAAGCCAGAACGACCACCTAAGATTGAAATTTGGATTTGAAAGACACATGGACGTAACTATTAGTTTTCTTTGAAATTATCACAACTTCTTTTCGACTTCAGGAACACTCTTCTTTGCATCAATTTTCTACTTCACTATGCCGCTAAGAAATCTTTTTTCTTAATGCTTCTTTCGGTATCTTAAAAATCGCAAACTTAATAGTATGTTTCACGACTTCATCTCGAGAAACCCAATTGTTTGCAATGGGCTAAAGGTTTATTCGACACCGGAAAACTAATTCAGAGATCGACGCAGTGTTTTAGATGTGGTGTACTGTTTGCATGGAAGTGCGATTGGAGCCCTGTTTTATCGATGGACAAATCTGAAAGGGGTCAATAAACTCGTCTCGAAATATTTCATGGAACAATCAGTTATGCGTGATGAAAGTCACTGAAATGCAAAGGCCGCGTTGTTTGGTAGGGGAGGTGTTACAACTCACGGCAATGCTTGATTTTGCCAGGGTTCAGAAAGGGTTCCTCATAAATTTTCAGAAACCCGAAAAGTATATTTGAATTTCGTTTAAATAACTTCCAATAATCGCCACTACTGTCCAAGACTTTGATGTGGGATTGCTGCTGATGACATATTCGACACTGACAATCACGTGGACGAGAGTTCACCAGTAGCAAAGATAGCTGTTGCATTGATAAAAACCTGTGCCTGTCGATAACGCTGCCGCACTCGAAGGTGTTTGTGTTGACAGTTCCGGGTATCGGCTAACTCCAACGGGACTATGCTTTGGTGCTATACCCACTACTGTGGCTTCCATCACAGCAAACGACTCCTACCGATCTCTTTTTGGTGTCAACCAGGCACCACTTTTTCAATTAGTGCACCTCTCTACTTTTCTTCGTCGGAAAACGCGCCCCAAACCTCGACAAATTGACTCGAGTCCAATCGCTGCAACACTCCACTCTATGAACAGACAATCACGTATACAGTTATTTTTCTCTCGACTAGGACGGAGGCTTTTCTACGCACTAACTCGCCTGACTACGCTTCTATCTTTGCAACGACTCGCAATTCATTTCGCGCAGCCACTCTAATAGCAAATCAAATTTCTCTCACTTTATACTGGGACAACGAATTTACTATGAAACGTATCAATGTTCAATTTTGTTTCCATCGTTACAATTTATGATTTACTCCGTCCAGGCGGAACCTTGCAGTTGGCTGTAGCTAACATGGACCCACCTGGTCGACTACAGCAGCTTTCATTTACTTTGAATTTCGCCAAGTTGAAAAGTTCTTCCAGCAGCTAGATGTACGATGACACAGGCTTGCAATGAACTCCCGAATTCAAACACAAACTAGGTTTTGAACCAAGCTACTAAACTGATATTTTGCTAACAAAAATCCAACTTCCTAGTGTAATCCATGGAACAGGTAGCTAACAGGAACGGCCCAATCCAAATGGAACACGGCTTTTTCTTGTGATCAATTCTCTCTCTCTTGATAAGATGGATTCTTCTTATTATCATATGTTTGGTTGCTTTCGCTTGCCCAGAAAGTGTTTTCGAATGTAAACAAACTCTTTCGTGTAAAGTTTTTCTATAAAAAACAGGTGCGGAAAAAAGAAAAGCAGAGATGGAAAGGAATCTGATAAAGGATAGTTTAAACCGACTTTATGCGAAGCAATCCGAAGTAGCACTACAAGCGTACAATTTGCACCTAAAATTAGCAAAAGATTTGAACGGCACAAAAGGAAGGATGACCGATTTAGTGGATAAAGTACAACGAGCATTTGAGTGCAAGAAAGAGAAGAAGAACAAGATCCTATCAAAGAAGTTCGAGTCACTGATTGGAGGGCAAAACATCGTGAAGAAGGAATTAACTAAAGTTGAAGACATCCCAGATTTTGGGGTCAACATGTCATCAGAAGTCTTCACGGAGGAGCAATTGAGACTACTAAATACGGGGCTCAATTATGCGGTGAATAGCAACGCGATACCAAAAGAAGAAATTGTGATAGACATGGAAGCAGCAATAAAGTGTCTACCAAGAGATAAGGAGTTTGCTAGGGAAAGAACGATGAACTTGTTAAAGAAGAAATCAAAGGTCATGAAAAAAGGCAACAAGCAAGAAATGGAGACACTCAAAGAGCTAAACCAAAAACCAGCCTTTTACTTATAAGCCGGCAAAGGAAACAAAGTATTTATAATGGAAAAAGAAAAGTATGATAACCTCGTGTTAGAAAAACTACACAACGGCGAATATTTCGAATTAAGGAAGGATCCACATCCTGAAAGTATCAAACGGGTGGAAAGAGCCCTAAAAGAGTGCAAGGAAATATTGGGTGAAAAGACGAACTTGAGAGTGAGTAATTCCGTACTTTCAAGAATTAAATGCCAACCAAAGATCCACAAGAAGGAAATGGAGATGAGAGTAATCATAACATCAACAAAGGCTCCAACATCAAAACTAGCAAAGTGGCCACTGCAGGAATTCGAGCATATGGAGATTTGGACCAACAAATACTCCGTTAAACACCGAGATGAATTAATTAAAAAGCTTATTAAGTACAATCGTTTACAAAGTGAGGATAAAATGGTATCTTCTGACATCAAAGCTCTGTTCCCAAGCTTACCAGTGAAGCAAGCTCTCGCGCTCTTGGGAGATCAACTTATTTCAAAAGACTCAACAGTGGAAGAAAAAAGAAAAGCAAGAAATATCATAAAACTGACAACACTGTGCATGTCGGAAAATTATTTCACCTTCAGAGGAAAGTGCTTCAAGCATGGGTAATCCTCTGTCACTGTTTTTAAGCGAGATTTTTATGTCCTGGATTGAAGAAATAATGGAGTGAGATGGCATAATGCCCAAACTTTGGGTTCGATATGTAGACGATATTTTTGCCATAGTAAATAAAAAAGACCTTAATGAATTGCTGCCGAAATTAAATAACATCCACAAAAACATCAATTTTACAATTGAGGAAGAAACGAACAACGAGGTAGTTCGATTTGAAAATTAGGAGGGTTAGCGGAAAATTAATATTGGACATATACCGAAAAAATACAAGCACTCCAAGGACCGTACCAAGAACATCAAATCATGCATACTCACAAAAAATGGCATCTTTCCGAGCATGGACACATAGGATGCTGTCAGTACCACTGAGTATGGGAAACCGGATGATGGAAATAAGTTATATCCTAGATACAGCGGAGAAAAACGGATATGAAGCAGGGGTGATCTCAGGTATGATGAAGAAAATTGGACAATGAGAGCACAAGATAGCTTTACTACGCTCTACATGCAAAATAGAAGGCAACAACAAAGAGCAGCGGTCGTAAACTCAGAATTAACCGGAGACTTAAGCAGATTACTCAAGCAAGTTAACATCCAGCTAATTTCAAGCAGCGCCCACTTTCAACTTAAAAGTAGGCTCACAAACGCAAAGGATAGCAAGAAGAAAGATAAGACGTGCGGTGTATAAAAAATTAAATGCAAACACTGTGATAAGGCATGCATTGGACAAACAAAACGAATGGTTAAAATAAATAAAATAAATAAGCACACTAAGAAGGCGCAAATGGCGATGAAGCGAGGAACTACGAGCAACATTCAATCTTCAGTAGCGAAACACATTTGCGAAGGACATCAAATAGAATGGGATGACCTAACGGTAGTGAAGGAAGTAAGGAACATGCGAAAACAGGACGTGTACGAATCATTGTGGATCATGAGGCAGCCAACCGAAACGAGACTCAACGATGATCTAGGAAATGGATACTCTAGGCTTTTGGATATGGTGAAATAGCGTTAGATTGTTTTCTATTGTACTAATAATAATTAAAATTACTCATGTAGTAAATAATGACAATAAGGCCTCAAGCAATAATAAAATAATAAAAAAAGACTAAATAATTAAGCTAAGAATAATATTAAGATATAAAAATAAACATACCAATAGCAATTTGACCTTAAGCAATTAGAGCTTAGGTAATTATAATTTGGTTAGTATAAATATCTTCGAAAAGGCCTTGTAATCTAAGAAAATAATTGACACTGAAGAAGGGAGCAACTGACTCTCGAAATATATATATGTCGGAAGAAACAAAATAATAGCGTTTAAATGGAAAAGATGAAAACACAGGATAGTTAATGTGTTATCGTATCTTATATACAAGTATTTCGCTTGAAACACGCAAGCTCCCCTAGTGAGATTTCACTGAAGAAGCTTGAGTGATTCGAGTGAGATCTCCCCGAAGAAGCTTGAGTGTTTCAAGCGAAATACCAGTATATCTAATAAAATAACACATAATGCATGTAGTGACTGTCATTTCAAATCGTACACTAAAAAAGCCCATATTAATTTTAATTCATTCATTAAAAAGGTCCAGTAGCAGTTTCCTTTAATATTGCGCCTTAATTCCGCCGATCCCAAGCCCGGTCAAAAGAAGAGGGAGGCATAAGCCAATACATAAAATATATAAATGATTATTTACTAAATTCTGAAGGAATTTTTACTCAATTCTCGGTCATTAAATCACACTTTTATTCATATAAATATTTTCGAGTCTTCTATTTAACTAACTTTGGAAACCTCAATTAAGCCCAAATTTGAAATTTTCAGCCATACTATAATTAATTTCAAATTTTAATAAAAACTTTGCCCAACAGACAAGTACGCCTTTTTAAAATTAAAACAAAATACGAACACTCTTGGCGCATAGAAAATCATTGGTTGGTTGATGTTCCAATCCAGTATTCCATTCTCAAAGGTGTAATCTTTCATTTTTCAGTGCCGTCCTAACCCCAAAAAGAGTTATCTGACACTTCTCCACTCCGTTCTCATCCCATTCTATTCCCAATTTAGTACACCGGTAAGGTGTATCCGATCAACGTTCTTACATTGCAAATTTTATATGGCAAATTTGAATTTTTCTAAAAGAAACTAAATTAGCCCGAAGTAAATCAAAATGAAGGGGATCGGAAGTAGTGACAAAAGTTAAATCTCGTAACGAGTATAATTAAAGGGAAACATTTGAATTTAATATAAAGGAAAATTGATAGAAAATTACATTTAATAATAATAATCAAAAAAATTATGCAACAAATTACGTTTACAATGGAAATGCGTACATAGTTTTTCTAAATCTGCCACATAAAATATTGAGTAGGGGATAGGAAGGTTTTCGAGCAGTTTGCTTTTGTAACTGCTCGATTAGCACATCCATGTTTCACACCCAGAGCATAACACAGATCTTATCACAGATTTGTATACCAGGAGCTATGTTTTCCTGTGTATTCTGCTGGACTTTAAGATCGTCAAAACTGAATAAAATATTTTATTTGCAAGCTATATTCTTCGGCATATTTCGTTTCTTTCATTAGCGGTTTTATGTTATGCTGATACTTAGATAAACAAATTCGCCCACATTTTTTATTTTCTGAGTATGATATTTTGTGTTTTGGGGGTATTTTTCCTCGACCGCGTCATGTGCATTATTTTATTCTCATTGATTTGTACCCCAATTAAATTTGCTTTGCTGTTGAGTCTCAGGAAGAGCTCTTTGGTAGTTGTTAATGACCGGGACAAAATGTTGATGTCGTCTACTTGGCTCGACTTGCATATTACCACGTGTATCGAAAGGTAGCTTTCTTCTGACATACTCTAGAGCCAAATTGAATAGCAATAGAGCCAGCCCATCTCCCTGCTTCAGTCCGATATATATATATATATATATATATATATATATATATATATATATATATATATATATATATATATATATATATATATATAATACAACACCTACCTATTGATTGAATTAAATAAACGAAAAATCGTTTATAGATAACTCTGACTTTAAATTTAAGATAGAAAATTTTGTAACCTGAAAAATGTAAATCCCAAAACGATTCGATTAATTGCAAAATACTACACGTTTCAACTAAATACTCTCTACAGCACTTTGGTCTTTTATTCGAAAATATGCGTCATGCAGGCTAAATTTGTTGATGCCGCGGTAAAATCCATTTTATGTGGAATACTGGTGTCGCCAAAACATATGCCAGAAAAAGTTGCATGAAGCTATATTACTTTAAAGCCTCTAACATAACATACGAGTACATACATACTTCTACTCATGCAGATGAAAGTCCTTGGGAATTTTACCATACACCTGTTACTTTACAATCGAGTGAGCAAAACGTTGACTAGACTGCAAGTGCGAAACTCATACTCACTAGTTTTCACCGATGCTGTATCGCGTGGCAAGGCTGGCAATAATTTTGACATCAAATGACGGAAAAATTCATACCCAGCAGAACAGGCTTTGTAATAAAAAATCAGGAAGCCATAAATTGGGTTTTATCTGAGCGAATATATTTGATATACTATGTATGTATTTTTGCTTTGCATATATGAGTATGTATGTTTGCTTCCAGCAGAACGTTCGGCAGACAAAAAAGGGATTTAAACAAGTGAACATTCGTAAGAAAATGGTTCAATGTGCACCAATGAGTTACTATTTTGATCGTTGCTAAAATTCTGAGCTTATGAAAATCAACTCAGAAGTTTTTAAAATCAAATAACCATTCCGCAGTTTTCGTGTATTTACTGTAATTGAACGACAAAAACGGCAGGGTAAACTCAAGATAGGGATTACTCGTACGTACGCATTGTTGGAGCAGACTCTAAAATTTTAAACTAAAATGACAAAAAAGGATACGGGCGCCGTGAAGAGATAATCTGTTTATATCGAGTGAAAACTATGTTATAGGACGATTTTCGCTGATGCAAAGCTTAGAATGCCAACAAGTTCACGGATGTGTGAGATTTTTCCACACTTTTCCATTGCCATTGTTCAACCGAACACAAACAAACAATGCCTATGTAAGCCGGCGCGAAAAAAGTTTCTCAATTCAGGATATTTTTTGTGCCCAAACTTGAAGTAGATCTTGTATTTATTACATTTAGGATCAGCTTTCGTTGAAAGCGAACTTGTTCGGCGAATGTTTACACAAAACCAGCATGTGAGTTGCGAATTTGTGTGCTATTGAATGTTCCACACTGATTACTTTGTTTACTGTTACATGTATTGTTCTACCTTTAGTTCATTACGAGCCTTGCGAATTTAGTGGATCTGCTGCGAACAAGTCTCGCGGAAAATAAAGTTGTAAAGAAAAGCTCCATATGTTGCGAGATTGCCCAGATTTGATAAAGGTTAATTAAATGGAAATGATGGCCAGTAAGATGGGCTGATAAACTCCAAATTTATCCACTTCATTTAAATGTTTCCACCTTGTTCCTGTGTGGCATACAGAGAATGTCATTTCGCGGGCATAAATTTATCATGACAATAATCAAGAATGGCTGTTTACACGCAACCTCGCGTGACAGACCAATAAAATCTTCGCCTTAATGTTGCATTAAACACTCATGTTATAGTTAGTGGAGTTTAACTGCGAACGCAATGCTTAGTCCTTGAGTATTCATTATTTCAGTGCCAATTCACTCGCATAAACAAAACCTCAATTTGATTATAGGTTAATAAAGGAAACATAAAACGCCTTGACGATTGTGCCACTCAAAATCGTTTCGTTGACTATTTGAAAGGCAACTAAACGATTTATTGTCTTCATTAAATCATTTACAAGGAACTATTAGCTTCATTAATAGGCTGCCGTTTCTGTGAATTTTACAGCTGTCTGAAAATAGGTATCCTTTTAATTGTATAGCTTGTGAATCATACGAAAATTTTCAGTATAAATTAAATTTGACAAAGCAAACAAAAATAGAATTATATTGAATTTTTATCCAAGGGATTTTTATACGATTTTATTTTTTATGTACATACTAGTATTTCTATACACTTTTCATGCAGTCAGTATGGTTACAATTTCAAATCTGATTAAAAACAAATTGAGTAAAAAGGGATATACTCCTGTCAAAGGAGTTTTGAGTTTTACGTAAGTGCTGTAAACGTTTTAGGCAAAATTTTCAAGAGAAATTTAACTTATTGCAGAGAGTACTTCACTATTGTACATACTGATACGCTAGTCAGGAAAAGTTTGCGAACAATTTAAAACGCAATTCTCATTATTATTTCAAATTCGCAACAATACAAATATCTACAATTGAATTAGAAAGCTACACAACTGACAACTTTTTTAGAAATTTGCTTTGCGTAAATATTTAAAAAGTAGGCGTTTTTGTCGCAGAAAAAGTTTGCGTACAAAAGAATAAAGAGGGAGTCCCAAAAAATATTACCGAAGACAGGGGAGTCCCAAAGACTATATTTGAGTGAAGTGTAGTGAATTGGAGGGATAAAAAATGTCCGTAAAGGACTGCAGCGATAGTCTCCTGATTTTCCAAGCCAAGTCTGAGGACGCATGAATGCGCTGGCAGGCTAGCATTGCAGTGTCATGGAGCGGGTTCTTTTCCATAGTACAAGGGCCCACTACAAAAAAATTCCGCATTCACGAATTAGCAGATGAAATTCGGATCGACAGGCGTCGGGCCGAGGTAAGCTACTAAAAAGATGTGTTTGCCAAAGCAAATGACTAACCGGGCTTAACGAAAACGAGCGAGACTTGAGAAGATCTCGTCTTTACTGGAGATACTTAGGGCCCCCTAATAAGAGTGGGGCATCCAGCTGGAAGCGGGGAACCCTCGTACCCCAACATTCAGATCAAGATTCATTTTAGGCGTGGCCAGATGTTTTCCAATTGAATGCAAAACTCATACAAACATAATTCGCATGAATTTTGCCCTCAAATGAAAAACATCAACGCTTAAGCTTAATGTTACTGTCTTATATGATGGAATCACGTAAACTATAACATAAATAAGTTGAAGTAGCAGGAGGATGCTCCTGCTAGAAGGGTATTGTAAAACAATTAGTAAATCAAACAATATATCCTGCATATCAAAACTTGACTAATATACAGATTCCATAAATTGAAAATTATCATGGTTACTATGATTTTAAACTCGCCACCATTTTGTTTCAAGTGTTTTAACCCCGTCGCTTGATTAGTCATGATAACACATGAATATTATAAACCATTTCTAAAAATTTCATCGAAATTCCTACATATTTATAGTGTCTAGGTCCGTTGCAAGCGTGTATCTCCCTAGTATCACGTGTTAACGTTGTTGTAATTGTTAGATATTCAATCGGCTGTAACTTAGCTTCAGAAAACTTAAATTATAGATTTTGGGAAATTTAAGGGTCCCATCTTGATTTTAAAGACAAAAAAGCAAAATTTATAAAATGTAGTATTATTAACAAAGTTGATCGAATTTCGACTTCTAAGGTATTTGTTGCCCTTGTGAAGGAAAAATTGTCAGTTTAAGTACTGTTTTGAAATCTTATAAACAACTTTCATTTGATATTCATATCGGCTACCTGTGATGAAATTTTTTGTTCAGCGGCCACTCCCCTGTACTGTAATCATCGATTCATGGCCTATTTTTTCGAATCCTAGAATGGTTGCAAAGCCCTTTTGCCAGAAGCTATCTCCCGCCTCCTTGACTTGTTTCACCTATGAGTATTAATTGTAGGTACTCATCTTCAGGCATTCATTAAATTGAATCAAGTGTTAAAAGCATGCGCCTTAAGCGTTGAAGTTGGGGCAAAATACTTCAAATCTATTCAATCTTCGCATTTAAAACAGCCACTTTTTTGCTTTACGATTACTAATACCGCTAGCTGAGCCAATTTTCAAAGAAATTCATGATACCTATCATTCCTGAAATTTTCATGCAAATCCTAGCAAAGCTGTAGTATCTGAGTTGGTAAAAAGCGCACATACTGTTCCATAGTAATACAGGAAAATTCAAATCGCCATAACTTCATTAAATAAATAAATTTCATTAAATTTAAGGGCACCTATAAGATTTTATTCAAGAAAATATAAAATCGATATATCATACTATTACTAACAAAGTTGAGTGAATTTTGACTTCTCATGTATTTGTTGTTGTTGTACTTATAAAGGCCTACATACATGATTTTTTTTCGGATTTTTCGGGTCAAAGGTGTCCAATCGCGAGGGGGGGACACAAAATTTTCGTACATTTCCCCTTCCCCTCCACCCCTCGAAGCAAAATTTGTCATTTTAAGACCTGTTTTGAAAAGTTTTCATTCAGACCTTTCATTTGATACCCATATTGCCTACATGCGATGAAAACTTTTTTTCAGGGGCAACTCCCCTATATGGGGAGATCCCCCTTAGAGACCTTATAAATTTCTTTTATTGTTGAAATTTTGAAGAGGGCATCACTTTGCACCAAATCGTATGTTTCTAGCTTATGTAGTTTGCGAGAAAAATTGGTGTGACACACGGACGGACGGACGGACAGACAGACAGACAGGACGCGAAACTAGTAGAGTATTATAAAATTATTTTACAATACCCTAATGAGGCCGCAAGCAGGCCACTCTATCCTGCGAGAGCATCTGTAACGCAAAAAGAAGGGGTGAGTTCACCCGATGGCTAGCTCAAGAGCGGAGGGGCCAGGTAACGTGGCAGGCTATACACCCAGTCCGGGTTGTGACAATGAAAAGATCGAATTTAAATTTAACTAATCAAACATTTTTATTTCCATTTCTTTCATTATTTATAAAATATTTTTTTTTTCAGTTCCAATCAAAATTTCATTCGATCCTAACAATTAATCCGCATCCAATCGCTTTTACGTTTTTTTTAATTTTCCTTTTTAGGGTTTTGTACTAAAATACAAAACCCTATTGCAATCACGACCTGTGTCCGTCTGTCCGTCTGTCCGTCCGTCCGTCCGTCCGTCCGTCCGTCCGTCCGTCTGTATGTCACAGCACTTTTTCTCCGTAACTATAGTAGCTACAGCCATGAAACTTTGTAAAAAGGTCAGAAGTGTTGACCTCTTGAAAGTTCAATGGTGGAAAAAATTTTCAATGGGGTTTAAGGGGGGTCTCCCCATATAAGGAAGTGACCCCCAAAAAAAAATTTTCACCATTGGTAGTCGAGTAGGGTGTCATTGGAAAGGTCTCAACAAGATCTTTTCAAAACAAGTCTTAAAATTGTCTTATAAGTACCGAGGGGGGCAGGGGAAGGGGAAATGTACGAACTTTTCGCGTACCCCCCCTCGCGATTGGACACCTTCCATCCGAAAAATCTGAAAAAAAACATGGATGTAGGCCTTAATGAGTATAACAACAACAAATACGTGAGAAGTCGCAATTCACTCAACTTTGTTAGTAATAGTATGATTTATCGATTTTATGTTTTCTTGAATAACATCTAAACGGTACCTTTAAATTCAATAAAATTTAGCACACAGATGACTATTTATAAGATTGATCTTTTCTGAAAGTTTCATAAAGATCGAATAATATTTAACTAAGTTATAGCGATTTGAATTTTCCTGCATTACTATGGAACAATATGCCCTGTATTACTATGGAAACATATGGCTATGGAGCCATATGCGCTTTTTAACCGCCTTAGAAACTACAGCTTTGCTAGGATTTGCATGAAAATTTCAGGAATGATAGGTATCATGAAGATGAGTATATACAATTGAAACAAGTCGGAAAGGCAGGAGAGAGCTCCTAGCAAAAGGGCTTTGTAGCCATTCTAAGATTCTAAAAAACCGGTCATGAATCGATGATTACAGTACAGAGGAGTGGCCCCTGAAAAAAAAATTTCATGAAAGGTAGCCGATATGAGTATCAACTGAAAGTTCTCTATGAGAGCTTTTCAAAACAGTTCTTAATCTGACAGTTTTTGCTTCAGTGGGGGCATAGGAGGAGGGGGCGGGGGGGGGGAAATACATGAAAAATATGTTGCCTCCCTCGCGAACGGACACCCGTGATCTTAAAAAATCTGAAATAATTATCAAGGGAGATACTCGTATTTGTGGGTATAACTATAACAAATACCTCAGTGATCAAAATTCTTTCAACTTTGCTAATAATAGTATAGTCCTCGAACATGACATGTTTCTTGATTTTATTCGTTACTGGTTACTGCATTTTGTAAGTTGAGTACAAAACCCTTCTGACATGAGCATAGGTCTGTCTACCCAACTTGTTAGTTCTAGTCTTATTACTTTTTCATTCTAGTCTTATTACTATTACTCCTGACAAATGACGCTAACCCCTTTTGATCATACATCCGATCCTTTAAATATTCCTCTTCCACCCCGCATACTGTCCATTGGAATAACACTGAAGCCTCCTCCCCTCAGGATATTTCTAACCTATTTGCAGAATATTTTTCCTCTACTTTCTCCTCTTCTGTTAAACTACACTTCTCCATAAACGCAATTCAAACTTATCCAGCATCAAGTACATCCTGCTCCACTGACCCTTCTTAAGTTGAATCCTTATTAACTCGCTCGATCTGAATGTTAGTCCTGGTCCCGATGGGTTGCCAAATATATTTGTAAAGTCACTTTGTTCCTCTCTGTGTTTTCTTCTATCCCTTATATTCAATCTCAGTCTTGATACTGGCACCTTTCCATCGTACTGGAAAGATGCAAATGTTGTTCTAATCTTCAAAAACGGCAACCCATCATCTGCCTCGAACTATCGTCCCATATCACTCCTCTCCTGTTTATCTATGCTGCTGGAACGGCTTGTACACAACAGGCTTCTTGAGTCATTGAGTTCATTTGTCACACCACAGCAACATGGATTCTTGAAGGGTCGTTCAACTTCTTCGAACTTGGCTGAGTTCAAAGATTATGTTGCAAGAGCTTTAGATAAACAGCTTTAGATTGATGCAATATTCACGGACTTCTTCAAAGCTTTTGACTCCGTGAACCATGTTCTCCTCTGTCAAAAGCTAGCTTTGCTTGGCATATCTGGTTCCCTTCATACTTAGATTTCATTGTATCTATCCTCCCATTCATGTCGTGGCACCCAATCTCCTTTCCATTCAATCCTACATCTGGCGTCCTCAAGGGTCAATTCTTGGACCTCTTCTTTTCGTCCTGTTTATCAATGATCTTCCCTCTGTAATTTCCTCTTCTTGTCTCCTGTATGCTGATGATTTCAAGGTCTTCCGGATAATTAGATCCCTTGAAGATTTTCAGCAGCTCCAAATTGATCTTTTTAACCTCTATAACTGGTGTAATGTAAACTCCCTTCGCATCAATGTTTCCAAATGTTTTAAAATGACATTAACTTTGAAAATTGTTCCTTTAACTTTTAATTACACGCTATATGATGTTCTCTCCTCTACTGACTCATGTAAAGATCCTGGTGTAATATTTGATCCAAAGCTTAAATTTGATGCCCATATTTTTAATATAATTACCAAGGCATCGCTTGTTCACATGTCTTGTCCGCCCGCTTCTTGAGTACTGCTCAGTAGTGTGATCTCCTAGACATTTATATATTGCGAACTTACTAGAAGCTGTTCAGCGTAAGCTTACCCGTATTTTGTTCTTCAAATTCAACTTAGCTTATGAGTCTTATGAGCGTCGTCTATCCATACTTCGTCTCCCTTCTCTGTTGTCCCGTAGAACCTTCTTAGATCAAAGTCTCCTTTATAAGTTGTACCACCAACAAATTGCTTCCACTCTAAGCGAAGACCTGCACTACAGACTGTATGCGCATCCTAGTTGGTCTAATAACATTCTCGAGGCTCCGCACGCTTGGACAGATTTATATTTTCAGTCAATTATGCCGCGAATTATCAGAAAGCAGAACAGCCTCGAGCTTGGTTCTCTATCCACGTCCTACTTTGTTTTTAAAAAATAAACTTAAGACGTTACTTTTTGGGAATAGTGATTAATTTTTCCTTATCACTCAATTTTTTCAAATTTTTCCAAACTTTCATCTAGACTCTAACTTCATTTCTTACATGTTTTAATTAACTTTTTCTGCTTGATTTTGTTGTATTATTCTGTCTTACTCTAAACTATATTTAACTGTCTAAGTCTATTTTGTAAGTGGATTTCTGTCTGTTAAATGGATTCAAATAAATAAAATAAATAAATTTCATTTCACATGATAAATTTGATTTGATCAACAAAAAAAGGAAGAAATATATAGTTCACTATATTTAACATGATGCAAAGTTTACTATATTTAATATTTTCATTTCATAATCGTTCATATCAAATACATGATACCCAATATTTGGAGAGTTTCATAGTCGTGGTTTCGGTCAATTACAAGTTAAAAAAAAAATATTTTGTGATAAATTTTAATATAACTGTAGAAACAAATGGGTACTTACCCAATCCTCCTCCAACGAGTGCCCATTTTTGGGGTGAGCAAGGCCTGTAAACATTAAAAATTCACTAAGTTGCACATGGAAAAGCTTTCTGCCAAACGGAACATTTCATCGTAACTGATATTTACACATTTACTAGTATACGGGCGCTCAATTTCAGGTGTCAAAAGGAAATTGTAAATGACGACATGATTGAAATTGTAAATGACGACATGATGACATGTTGCGAGGTGATAGGGAGTTGATTTTACTATTTTTGGTAATTTCTCGACTTCGCGATCGAATAGTGACAGATATTGTGCTAGCCGGAAAGACTACTGGAAATTATAATAATCCGAAGAGTACATGTTCTGGGCTAACAATGATGGTTGCTGACTGCTATATTCAGTATACTCACGGCTATATCATAAAGCGGGCCAAGCTTCGCGATTGTATGTCGACATATGAGAACTTGAATCACTTTCCACCGATATATGTACATATACAATATATGACGATTTGCAAATGTGCGATTGTTAAATGGATTAAAACACCGATATGCGGAATTAGCAAAAATGGAAATTGATGACAAATCGCAAACTTGCCTGGGCTTCGAGAAACCCTTCTTCATATCAGTCGATGCATTTTGCCACTGGAATCTTTGCCACCTCTTAACGTGACTAGATAGAAGTATAAGATTCACACCCCGAACTCGGGAATAGATACAGCAACAAAGTAACCAAATAAATAACACAACCGGCTGCTCGAAATCTGTTTCGTACTTTTTCAACTACATCTATGCACAAGATTCTTTCGAGATACACAATTCGCGCCTTGTAGACGGTGTGCCGATGAGATAGTGAACGCCAAAAGACCATTCGCGACGTTTGCAACCATTGAGTAATTAAATAATACTTGAGTGGACAACCACGTGACAATATGGTTGCAACAACCCCTGCGACCACTTTTCCTACTGCCACGCTCTTGTTTACAACCTTAGAGAGAGCCAAATTGCACAAGCAAACATGGCTGCTGCTCAATGTAAACAAATTTTCATACAATACCAAAAATTTGCTTTCTATTTGAAAAACCTTCGGCATTGTATGAAAAACATGCAAAACATTAATATATTAACTACTCACTTGTGAAAGGAAACACCTACAGATCCTTTTTCACTATGATTTTTTTTTTTTGAAATTTTAAATTAATTTCACACTGTCACACGCTAAAGTTACTTGAATCACAAACTGCAATCGAATGTTTAAACACTTGGAACGAATTTAGATCGCGAACACTTTCCACAGTTTTAATATCGGACAAAATTCGCGACGAAACTTGCAAATTGGCCAATTTGGCGTCCAATTCGCATCAGTCAACTTGACAGTCAGTTCACACCTAGTCAGCTTTTGGAACAAGAAAGTGACCAGCAAGAGGCAGACGGGGAGAAAATGACAGACTGTTCGCTTGGAAGAGAGCAGAAACCGGTCGCATTCTCTCTCATGCATTTTATATGAGCTTAGCCCATCCAGTTCTTATTAATCTTAGTTTGCAACGTATCGCGATCACAAGCATACTCCCCGCCGCAACGTTAGTTTACTTGGCAACACGACGAAAGCCATTGCTCGTCTAACGCATGCGTACGCACCTTGGGTTTGCACGGTAGCCCTAGGTGAATATTGCACTTTCTTTTCACACGTTTCTAAGGATAGCTGTGAGAACTAGCCGAATTTAATAAGGCGCCCTGTGGTGAATCACCCGCATGACGACGATGAGTGTATGTGACGTATTTGTTTAAGATGATATCTACCGCGTATTTGCGCCACTCCTTAAGATGTGATCGCAGTGAACACGATGACATGACCTCAAGCCGGAACAAAAGTATCCCCGAACGTTATTTTTTCTCTCTGCAAATTAAGTGTCACCACACAGATCATTCGCGAGGTCCACCACGTCTGAGGATCACAAAAAGACTTCCTGTCGCAAATTTAGTTCCATACGCAAGCCTTCTGCTCGCTGGCAATGGAACTTTTCTATTGCGACTTAAGGCAATTCACTTTACTAAGTTGCGATGCAATTGGATTATCGTCATCGAAATTTAATTTTAAATTTAAATATTTGTATTTTTGAATTTATAATTAAAATTGGATGATGCACAATAGTGTTTTTCAATGAGTTTGCCTAGGTGACTGCTCGATTACTAGAAAAAGGGGGTAGAATGAGTTTATTCGTATTATTTAGAATGTTTATGTGATAAATTGGTTTCAAAACCCTAATAAAATATCCAATGGACAAAAAAGAAAAGTAACAATTACTAATAAAAGAGATATAGTAATGAAACTATGGAAAGAAGGTAAAAGTTTCCGCGGAATTGGTCAAACGGTGGGTACGACACACTCTTCAATTTAAAGAGTAATTAAAATCTATAGATCTATGGGACCTACTGCCTTAAAACTTCGTTCGGACGACCCTCCAAATTGACTGATCGAGAAAAATGCTATATACGTTGGTGAGTAGAGAAAAATCCAGGACTTGAGGCTACTGAGCTTGCAAAAGACGTCAAGAAAAAATTTAATAAATTAATTTGTAGAAATACAATAGCATAATAAAATTTAGAAGAAAGAAAGTTATCGTAGCTAAGTTGCACGGAAGAAACGCTTCGTATCATTAAACAACATATAAAAAATTGGATTCGCTCACAAACATATGAATAAACCAACGGAATTCTGGAAAAAGGTTGTTTTTTTTTGGACGAAAGCATATTTGGAATAAAAGGGCGTAAGTTGGTATGAAGAAAAGCGGGTGCAGCGTTGAATAATAAAAATTTCGTGCCAACAGTGGGTAAGTAATATCATGTTTACTGAATCAATAATGGACAAGAGAGTTTATCTAGATATACTTAAGGCAAATTTAAAGCAATAGAATGTGTAATAGAACTTGGGTTGGAGAATAGATTTTGGTTTCAACATGACATTGACTTCCAAGCACACAGCAGAAATGGTTAAGCTTTGGCTATTTTACAATGTACAAAAACAATAACGAACGCCTCTGTAATCACCAGACCTTAATTCCATTGAGCATCTAAGGAATTTATTAGAGCGTCGGATCCACCAAGACCTCATTTATACTAAAGAAATACTAAAAATTGTAATGCTGGAGGAATGGAGTAAAATTTCAACTGAGGAGACCTCAAATTTCATCAACTTCATGCCAAAACATTTGAGAGGGTTTATTCAGTGTAAATGATATCCGATTAGTTATTAATGAATACAATTTTTTTATCAAATGAAATTTCAGGTCTACAAAGAATACGTAGGTAAGTCCACCAGGACGAAGATGGGACACTATGAAAACCTCAGAAGAGTAGCGAAAATGATAATTAGAATTGAGAAAAGAAATACCATGACGACCAATTGAGAAGTATAGATGTAAGTCTAGCGAGCAAAAACATAAGACAAGCATACAAAGTAGTGAAAAGCTTGAAACGTGGAAAAGCTCAAAAATACGCTCTGTCTTGATGACATAGGCATTATCATCGCTGATGAGCCAAGAATCATAGAAAGATGCGCATCATAAATCAAGAACCTCCTTAATCCTCCGCACAGCTCCAGAACATCGGAGCCCATAGATGTCTGTAGAGAGCTTCCGTTGCCTGCACTTACTCTGGATGAAGTTTGTCCCACCGTCAAAATCCAAAAGAATAATAAAGCGCGCATCGTAGAGATTTAGTGGAGCTCGTCAACTATTAGGCCACATTAGTCCGTCTTATCAAAATGACAATGATGACGACCTCCCAAGTTCGCATCGATAACCAACTCAGCGATACCTTTGACATAAGTATTGGACTAAAGCAAGGAGATGGGTGGGCCCCATTGCTATTCAATTTGGCTCTGAAGTACGTCATAAGAAAGCTACCTGAGGTCCATACTATACAAGTCAAGCCAAGTAGTTTCTTATGCGGACAAAATCAACATTTTGTCACGGTCACTAACAACTGCCAAAAAAACTCTTCCCGAAATTCGATATCGAGGAAAAACTAGTAATACTACAAATCAATGAAAATAAAACAAAGCTCTGACGCAATTTAGAAAGATACCTCAAATACACAAAGTATTATACTTGCCGAATACAGTATCGAAAATATGAGCAAATTTGTGTATTTAGGCGCCAAAATAACGAGAACCGGTAATGAAAACGATGAAATACGCTGAAGAATCCAGCTTGTAAATAAAATACTTTATTTAGCTGCTATCAGCTGCATACGCAGGAAAACTAAGCTCCAAGTTTACAAATCTGTGACAAGACCTGTGCTATACTATGTGTATGAAACATGGGCCCCAACCCGAGCATCTGCAAATATATTGAACGCCTTTGAGTGACGATAATCAATGCGAAGCTTGACAGGGACCAATGGCGAATTCGATGAAACCATGAGCTGTATGGAATTTTCGACGAGCCAGAGGCCTCAACGATTATAAGACTGTGGAAGCTGCAATGAGCTGACTACATGAATCGTATGGACGAATATCGGATACCCAAAAAGGTATTCGTTGGGAGAACTGAAGGCCGAAGACCAGTGAGGAAACTGAGCAAACGCTGGTCTGACACGATCCACAAAGACAGTTCATAGCTGCTCGGATTACAAAATTGGAGGACGTGCTCAATGAACCGAGACAATTGCAGGCGCTTTTTGCAGGAAGCGGAGACCCGAGAGGGGCTGTAATACTACGAAGGAGAAGAATTAATAAAAACATTAAAAAATAATAATTAAATTATAAGCACCCGGTTAGAGGCAAAATCATCGTCTTTACTTATATTTTCCTCATCACGTTATTAAAACTGACTGGTGCTGTAATTAAAATGAAGAGCAGCCATGTATTAAATCTGGTGGAATTTCTTATGTTTCCAGCTTGAAGCACCCTTCGAGCCTTTGGTTAGAGATACTTTGAGTATAGCATTATCTTTATCATATGTACTGGCGCTCAAGAAGATGATAAATAACGGTGATGAGTTTGCCACAGCTGTTAAGATCTGATAGTAAAATGTGTTTTTTTGGACGGATATATCCGGCATATTGCGAACAGAATACCGGATATTCCATTTAAATCATTGAAAAATCTGATTTGACAGACAGTGTTTTAAAACAACGAAAGTACCCTAAAATAAATTTATTTTGACTAACAATATTTAAATCAAGAGCCCCATGCAAAAGAAACAAGTACAAGACTCTTACAGACTAGAAAAGACGTTTAGATATGAGATGGCTTTGTAATTCCAAATTAATCCCTTTGATAACCTCACTGTATATTGTGAAACTAAAGAATAATCTTCCACACAAAAATAAAAATACTTTGCATGATCTCTTTCTTCATATCATGATAAACAGGAGATTATTCTCAAAAAATCTTACAATGACCAACAGCCTTGACTATAATTGTTTAGTCAATCATAAAAATGACAACTTCTAAAATAGTTAGGAGGCACTTAATTGTGAAAGTTAAAAGTAAATATGGATTCAGCTCGTGATTTACTCGTATATACTCGTAAATACACTTAATTCTTAATCATCTAGAACGAGAATATTAAGTATTGTAATCGATTTCCGATGCATACATTAAAACTGCTTAATTAATGTAAATTGGTATCAATTGAAGCTTAAATACTCAACTCTCCCAAATTTTCATTTTCTGACCCAAAATCTATTAACTCATCTAAATGAAACTATTTGCCAATTTCAAACTTTGCAGTAAGAGCTCTTCCATAGAATTATGGATAAATTAAAGATTCTGTTGAATTTTCACCCAATATCAAACTCTGTTAATAACCTGCCGTACTTCCAGTAGATTGCTGAATATGAAGTCATTTGTAGGATCAAATACTCCTGCAAGCTCTCAAAGCAATTCAAATTTACAATTTCAGTTTGACCAATCAATGAATTTTGTTTATGAACACATTCATTAAATCCGTCTAACACAAATAATCTCGTACTTAATATGACTGCTTTATCCTGTATCCTGGGCTAAGCCACTGAAAATATGATATGAGTCCTCATGACTGTTATGATGTAGTTTTCAATAAATTCATAAACGGCTGGCACTCAAATCGATTTGCAATTGAAGGGAGTTTCATGTACTACACGTACAATTTATCTATTGGTATTAGATATTTTGGCTAATCTAGGTAAATTAATGACTGCGTGAATAAATAATGAGCTAGATAGTTGCAATTCAGGATATTAGTTAGTTTTGATTGCATTTCATTTATTTTATTGGATTTTGACAAGCTTAAAGAAGGCTAGTAGGGTATTTACTTTACTTTAAGTGCAACTTACAAAAAAAGAGAATCATTCATTTGTATTTTTAGAATCTCAAATAGTTTCACCATGAAGCTTCTTGAAGAATCTCAGTATGAATCTTATATCAAAGTAACTGAATCCTGGTTAAATGATTTTTGGCTGCATTGAAAACATAATTTAATGTAGATACATTTTGTCACCCCCTGGACCCCCTGGTGCATAAAATAACTTTTTTTCTTCCATGTTCTAAAAGTTCTCAACTACCTTTGATTAAAAAAAAATGTTTAAGGGCTACCTCGTTATTAGGGGGGACTCCCTTAAAAAAATTTTAAATGAGAAGTATATAGAGTATGCATTCTTATATTAATCTACATTTGCTTCATGCTGCTCACATGCATACATATTTTTTTAATGTTTCTTAATTCTCTCAACAAGCAAATATGCTGTGCCGAAAGAAGAACGATGGAAAATGAAGCAGAAGATAGAACAAATTAATGCGAATATGACGCAAAATGCGGACTTTGGGCCAGGTCTCGTTTTGTTACAGCGAGAGGTGCATTCAAGGTGAGATATCCTTGCTCTAGAGGAATTGCCATACAAGTGATCCCCAAGCCTCGATATTCCCGGCTACTGTGAGCCTTTTTTATCTTTTAGGGTTGCCCGAACACAAAGTGCCACATGTTTCCATTTGCCAATCAAATCAAGCGTCATTACAACCATATTTAAGTCGCATTGCACCCTGTTCAATTTTTTGCACAGGAAAAATGTGCGGCAGGTATCGCCTTCTTCTCCTGGGCAAAACCGACAATTGGAGGACCGCGACTTATCAATCTTGTGCAGGTGAGGTTGAAAGCACCCATGCCTGCTCAAAACCTGGGTCAGATAGAAGTCAGTCTCACCATGCTTTCGATTCATGATCTTTAATCAGAAATGATGCATGCAGTCCATCTTCCCTTCAGCCAATCCACCCAACCCTGCTGCCAATCGTTGAATGAGTGCTGTCCCTCCTCGCGGGCAACCGGTTCCCTTCTGTCATGACTTCGAAGCAAGTAAATAGTGCGGCACTCCGAATCTGAGACTGTTGGATATGAGGATGTAACCCTCAGTGCTCCTCTTCTAAGTGCGAGTGCCAAACGTTTTCGTTACACCTCCTTACTGAGAGCATCGCTCCATATTTTCGCTTCATACAGTAGCACTCATCAAGAGGCATCTTACTGATACGAGTACGTTGGGTTCCCCTATGTTGGTCATAAGTCAAGTCAGAGCCGATACTCGCGGAGCAGCCTTCTCAGCCGTTGCCCTGATTTTCTCAAAGAAACTAATCTTCAAGTCGATCAGCAGTCCCAGATACTTCACCCCTAGCTTCAATCTGATTAGTGTGTCTAAAATACTGCACATCTTATTCTAGGGATTCTTTTCTTTTCTCGAGTGTGAAACCGAACCCACGAGCAGTCAAGAAGTCGTTCACTTGGTACATTGGCGTACCCTGCCTAAGGTTCGCTTGTTCAATGGTGCGTCTAATGACTAGAGCCGCAACATCATCCGCAGATCCAATTATGTTATACGTGACTCATTTGGCATCTCTAGGCTCAGCAGCTCATCGTAAGGAAGTCCTGCATTAAGCATTAAGCTTCTCTTGGAAAGATAATATCGGGTCATTTGGCGTTAGATACTCACTAAAGAAGGTGGTCCTTGAATACCGACTCCACATTAAACTGTCTCCCCGTCTATAGCTCTCCAATTTTCCGTGCCCAGATGGCAGCAGTACCAGTTTTATCAGGATACCGTGATGCAGAGCTTTTATCATAGTTTTCCGCACTCAGCAGCAGAAAGTTGGATTTTATGTAACTCGCAAACTGCTTAAGCTGGTTTTGGGCGATTCAAATGTGGTATAGGTTTATCTGCGGATCATCAAAGATCTGATTTTGCCTTGGCTAGAACTTCCTGAAAAATGTGCCTAGAGTCTGGTCTCGGGTCAGCATCTTTACAAAGGATGCAGTGTGCCTTCCTTACACACTCTTTTCTTTTATGTTCCATTTCACCACATTTGTCGCATAGGGAAGGCATTTGAAACATTGAAGGGACACAACTCATTCTATTCTTACTTTGCCCTTATTTAGAAATTGTTTGTTGTTCTTTTTGGCCAAGTTAATGATAGCCAGGTGTTGTGTCCTGTGGACACCAGAGTCAGCCTCACTTTGATCTTATCCACAATAGGGACCTCTCTTTTGATGGCTTCGCTTACCTTGGTCAGGTTCCTAACACAGTCAATATCTCTTATTTTGATTGTTCTTATTGGCCTAAATGAGGCTATAATTGGACTCTTACCAATGGTTTTCTTTACAGCGTCGCAGTCTGTTGGCTTCTGCTCTGAGTTTGACCAGTATGCGGCCTGACCACGTTGGCCGTACTGGTTTAATAGCAGTGTTGGTATCTTCGAGCTTTAAATTTTCCCTGATATCCCGCAGTACTCCAGTGTAGGATTAGCCACTGACCACAGCCAGGGTTATCGTTGTGGTGTTTCCTTTCCTGTTTCGCTTCAGGTATTTTTCTTGTTGGGCGTTCGTGCGAACATTACTTTCTGGCCCACTTTGAAAGAATTTCTTTGCAACTTTCTTCTATCTTTTTATCAGCACTGTCTGGAACCCATGATCTAGTGTTTCACGACCATCAAGCACCCTTTCCTTCCTCTTTCGTTCTGACCTCCTTTGATTGAGCCAGTTGCCACTTTTTATTGATGGTTGATCGTGGAGTTTTCTGTGTTTGCCCTTTAGGCTTAGCTCTCAGCGCTTCTTCAGCCTCCTGCTCTTCTTCAGCTTCATGGTCCTCTTCAGTCTTTAACCAGCACCTTCAATATAGTACCTTATGCAGCTTAGAAGCTTCTCTTGTTTAAGGAGCCCATCCTTTACATTTTTGATGATTTTTGGCGAGTCGCATACTGATTTTATTTTTTTTAGAACATCTCCCATTTTTCGGATTAACCTTTCTTCTTGATGTCGCTGAATGGCAATATCACTTTGCGACCTCCTTTCTTGGAAGAGGTTATTGGCATCTGTTTCCGAGTATAGTACTTCAGCCACATTTTGGACGTTGGTGGTGTATCACACAACGGCGCTATATTTGTCTGGTCATTTCTTCCTCTTTCTATCCTAATAACTTTGTGGACTTCAGAATGCTTCGTTGATATTTCGGGATTTAAAACCGTTGCTTCAGTTGTCTCGGTAGCAATCGCAGTAGTAACCGTCGAATTTTGAATGCTCTTTATGTTTTTTCCCATAGTTCGAACATTTGGCGCATCCTGCAAAGCTTGCTGCTCTTCCTTTTAAGACGTTTTGGCATTCACATAAGTTTTTTGCTGCGCCTGAATGCTGCAGGAGTCTTAGTCTAGTCAAAACTGTCTGTTAATCTCAATTGTTTGTTCGTCTTCACTTTCTTTGTATTTATCGCCGTTTCATCACTAGAACCCTCACGATATGCTGTAAAAATTGTGGTTGTGTCCACTGGCTGCAACGTCATTGTTGTTATTTTTGCTTTCTTTTTTTGAATTTTTTTGATCTGGTTTTAGGGTTTTAAGTTTATGTTGCTCCAGTTTTATTGGGTTTCCCCTCGGAGCCGCTTATTTTGTTTGTGTGTGTAGTCACCTTTCTGGTCCCACGGTTATCTTTGCACAGTAGGGAGGCCATGCGATAGTTGGCATAAGCGCTTATGGGGACAAGTGCTTAGAGCCAGACCAGCACCTAACTGGGAGTCCATCTCAACCGAACCTACAACACCAACCCAATGATGCGAGCTTCGAACGTACTCCGAGGCCTGCCCAAGTTTTATTGGGATGGAGACGGCATGATAGTTGAATTAGAGCCGTTCACAAACGAGTGTCACCATGGCGCAACCGTGTAAAGCAACTAGGTCCAAACCGTCATATCAGCCAGCCCAAAGGATCAATCTTGGCTCGTTGTCCAAAATATAGTCCAGATTCAATCAGAGTCGTTACCTGTCATCCCAAGGAACCTCACGGTCACCTCACGGTGACCTCACGGTGACCTCTATATCCTGGAGACCATAAAGGTGGCACTCTCCAAAAATGCTTGTCCCCAAGAGCATTCCTATTTACCGGCACTCCAATATTTTCAAAAACTTCTCACAGCATCTACTGAAACTGTGAGCATTGCAGGGGCTGAAGAAGATGTCCTGGCATCCCTGTCCTCAACAAAAGAGGTACAAGCAGCCATTCGTGGTTTACAAAAAACAAAGCTCTTGAAATTTATGGAATACCTACACAACTGCTCCAAGCCGGAGGAACACACTCACACCATCCCCTTCATCGATTAATATGTAATATGAACAGAGGAGCAGCTACCAGATGATTGAAGTAAAAATATCATTTGCTCCTTACACAAAAAGGGAGGCAGACTACATTGTAAAAATTATAGGGTGATTGCTCTGTGGTGCAAATCATACAAAATGCTGTCTAAAGTCATTGAATGAAGCCCTATTATTGAAGAAAATTAGGGTAGTTTTTCGAAGTTGATGGCCTTCAATTGATCAGATATTTTCTGTAGCACTGGTGCCCGCGAGGAATTGGAAATGCAATATCAATGTACACTAGCCGTCAAAGACCTCAAGCAAGCATACTCTATTGTTGACAGAAATGTGCTATTCGAAATAATGCTTGATTTGGCGTCCCAATTAAACTCGTCCAAATGAAGGAGGTTACAATGCTTAGCACCAAGTCCCAGGTCAAAGTTAACGGAGATTTGACTGAAAGCTTCCCAACAAATTTAGACCTAGAATAGAGAGATGAGTTTGCCTCAATGTTGTTCTGGCACATGCGGCTATTAAAACGTTAGCAAGAGCACGCTACTTTACAGGTCCACGCTACCAGTAGCGTATATTGGCAACGATAGAATTGTGTTCAGATCAATTCTATATGTGAAAGAAGCATTAAAAATGATGTCAGAAGTGAAAAAATTAGCCTCTTCGTCACTAAAACTGAAACTAAATTCATGACACAAACAAGGAAAGACCTGCCTGTACGACAAAATTTGACTTTAGGAAACTTCAGTCTATAAAGTGTGAATAGTTTCCTATATTTTGGAGCTCATCTTGATAGAAAAGGTACAGAAAAGAATAAAATTTGGAAAAGATAAATGTAGCAAACAAAGCTATGATCTAAAGATGTTCACAGGAAAAACAAGATTCGATTATACAAGTCAACAATAAGACTTGTGCTCTATGGGTGTGAAATCTGGACTCTTATAAATATTTCTGACAAGGCCTTGGGCGTATCAAATGTAAAGTACTTAGAGGATGTATGGCTCATAGTGCTAAGGAGGCTATATGGCCCACAGCACTAAGGAAGATATATTCGTATAGCCCAGTAAAGCTATGCAAACTACAATGGGCAAGATATGTGGGGAGAACAGGAGAGTACAGGCTCTTCAGACCATCGTTTTAGAGTGGAACGTAAGGGGAAGGTCCAGTTGCGAATTTATGGAAAGATTCAATCCATGCTGACAGCAGTTTCCTGGAGACAACTACTACCGGAACGAAAGACCAAATCGGAGCTATGCCAAAAATAATGAAGATGAAGGCCTTTAACAGGACTATTAAATATCAAATTTTATTGAATTCAAAGTAGCGCATACAAATTTATTAGTGAAAATGTTAAATTAACAGATTAAAATATACTAGAGAGTAAATTTTAACTTCTAAGTTATTAGCTATTGTTATAGTCATAGAGACTTCTTTCGTGGTTTTTATTTCACCTGTAAAATAAAGGCTATTTATTAATAAATCCAGTCAATGGTTAAAGGCCTATGCTTTACATGCTAAAGTAGGGAAAAGTAATCCAAAATCACTCAATACTCTCATTACAAATGGTTGTCATTTTATTTTGCGATAACCAATGTACCTAGTATACAATAAATTCTCAAAATTATTTAAAATACGCATCCTTCTTAAAACGTTAACGCAAATCCTAATAAACAGTGAAAGCCGATTGGAAAATTCAAATCACTACAAGAGTAGGTTGATTTTATTATGTTCATCTAAATATAAAGTTTCGTAGAACTTAAGGGTACGCTGTGTTATTGTTATACTTATAAAGATTTACTATCGTGTTTTTTTCGGATTTTTTGAGGCGGGGCTCCTTTAAAACTTTCTGAAAATTTTTTTGCAATAAAACTTTCAAGAAGTTACTACCTCTGACGGTTTCGCAAAATTTGATGGCTGTAGCTTCTAAAGTTTCGGAGAAAAGCTGCTGTGGCATACAAAAAGACGGGCAAATGACAGCTCGTGCTTTCAAGAGGGTTGAGTATTTTAGTCCAAAAGTCTAAAAATGAAAAGGGAGTTGATTTTACTCGAAGCAGTGAATTTTTGGCGGTGACGGAGGGAGTTGTTAGCGATGGTGGAGAGTGAAAAAGAATACAGGGTGAGTATTATAAGTAACCGGACTGAGCCTGCCCCGTGCCGTCAAAGCGTCTGCTAACCGGTATCTGGTGCTGTAGTGGTGGTAGGGGTCTAGGTAAAGGGAATCGGGCAGTAGCAGTTGCCTCCAAGCGCTTGGAGAGATAGCATTGAGCGAGAGCGGAGTGTGTGTTCAGTTACGTGGTCGGATTGAAAATGAAGCGTACGATCAAGCAACGTGTTAGCATCAAATTTTGTGTCAAACTCAATAAAACGGCCACGGAAACTCTTCAAATGATTCAAGAGGCTTACGGTGAGGATGCTCTGTCCAAAAATCAAGTGTTCCAGTGGCGCAGAAATTTCCGGGAGGGCCGCGATGACGTCCATGACAAACAGGGCGTCGGTCCTCAACGAGTCACACGGACACAAATGTGCAAAAGTGCGTGATGTGTTGAACAGTGATCGTCATCTGAGCGTTCGGGATATCTCAGATGATGTTGGAATTGATAAGATGACCGTTCACAACATTATTAAGAACGATCTGGGCATGAGGAGGATCTGCGCAAAGCTGGTACCGAAACACCTGACTGATGAGCAAAAGGAGCGTCGTGATGCTGTCGCTTCAGAAATCCTTGATCGACTGCAAACCGAACCAGAGTTCTTACATGGCGGATAAGGCACCAGCGGACTTCTTTCTGTTCCCCAAGATCAAGAGACACCTTAAGGGGACGCGGTTCGGGACTCTGGAAAAGGTTCAATGTGCTACGACGAGGGTTCTAGACAGCATCGAGGTTGCCGACTTCCAGAGAGCGTTCGGGGATTGAAAAATCCGGTATCAACGTGTTATCGACTCCAGTGGGGACTAATTTGAAGATTTCTAAAGAAAAATTGTACATATTTTGCCAATAAAAAATTTCCTGAGGTTAGTTCGGTTACTTATTATACTGACCCTGTATAATTATGGAAGAGATGTGGAAAAAGTGTTGAGCGATGGTGCAGTAAGAGCAAAGGAATTTTAAAAAAAAGTGAAAGTTAATCAAAATTAACATGAATTTTATACTAAATGAGTAGAAAAGCGGCAATCGGGAGCAAGGAATGTGCGAGGGACTTCTTGATTGATAGTACAGGGTTTTTCAATATGAGGTGTTATTTTGATATTAAAAGAAAAATGCCATTTTTTAATATAAATGATCAAATGTTTATTTCATAATTAAAAATAAGGTATTCCGTTAATAGTGAAAATGAATACCACGACCACGCTTAAAGGATCATATCCTTTTCATGAAATTTACCATAACCAAATCGCAAAGTGGATGCCCTATGTCCTCGATAGCCTCCCGAATTCCAGTGGCCCCAAAGGAAGAAGTCGTAAGCTGTTAAATCACAAGATCTCGGTGGCCAATTGTGATCAGCTCTTCGAGAGATAACACGGTCCGGAAACTTTTCCCGTAAAAGATCAATGGTTTCGTAGCTTGTGTGGCATGTAGCGCCCTCTTGTTGAAAGTAAACGTTGTCCAGATCAAAACCATCCAATTCCGGCTATAAAAAATCATTAATCATCTTTCGATAGCGCAATCTATTCACCGCAACTGTTGCTCCAGCCTCATTTTCGAAAAAGTAAGGTCCAATGACTCCGCCGGACCATAAACCGCCCCAAACAGTCACACTTTGAGGATAGAGACGCTTTTCAACAATAACTTTTGGGTTTTCTGAGCCCCAGATGCGACAATTTTACTTGTTGACGAGGCCACCGAAGTGGAAATGGGCCTCATCACTCAAGATGATTTTTTGATGGAATCCCGGATCATTTTCATGCATTTCAAGGACCCAATTAGCAAAGACATGACATTGTTGATGATCGATCGGCTTGAGTTCTTGTGTAAACTGAACTTTATAAGCCTTAAGACCCAAATCTTTATGCAAAATACGGTGTAATGACGATTGTCGAGTGCCTAACTCCATAGAACGGCGAGGAATGGACAAACCTGGGTTTTCTTCAATACTTTCGGCTACAGCAGCAATATTTTCGGCTGTTCTTGAGTGACGTGCTCGGGTTTTATTCTTCATATCACTGAGTTGTCCCAACAGCTCGAATTTTTCCAGCAATTTCTGTATTGCGGTCCGACAGGGTGCTTCACAACGACCCAAAAATGTTCGAGTTTTACGAACCGTCTGTGCCAAATTTTCACCATTTATATAGTGAATTTTAATAATTTCTGTGCATTTTTGAATGATGTATTAACGTACAATTCATTTCATTTCTAACAATGACCCCCTCCTTTCTCTTACTTCCCTTCATGATAAGTTTCTATGTGTAGGGTGGCACAGCATGGGTAGAAGGTGTCCCGGCAGACCCGCGACACAACTGAGCGCTGGCTGGCACAGTAGGCCCACCTCGGGTTAAGCACCCTTCGAAATTAATGTCTGCAACTTCGGTGACTTCCGTGGTTGCAGCAAAGCCACATATTTAGATTAGGAAGGAAAGCTCGCATTCATTTTATATGAAATTTGAGATTTTAAGTAATCGCTCATTCAATGATTAATACAGCGAATCATCATGAAGTGTAATTTTTTGTAATTTTTAAGAAGTCCGGTCTGAGATTTCTTAAAAAATACATAATAAGCAAAAATTGTGAAATCTTAATAAGTTGATCTTCTTTTTTACTTTTTAAAGAAACTTTTGTGTATACGTTGGCCACGATTCTTATTTGAGTATTTTAAATGACACCTCTCTGATAACAGGTGTTATATTGACTTTCAGCATTGCATTAATTTCACTCAGTATCAAGATTACTTATTGAGGATTTAATCCCTTAACAAGTACAATTCTCAACATGTTCATTTGTGCGACACCGTGTCACCGATAATGAATTTTAACATTGAAAGTCATAACATAAAAATTGCACGATTACTATGAAACCACAATGTTAATTAAGCCTTTTGGCCTATTTAAAATCAAATGCACTTTATTGATTAGATGGATATCAATTTTATAAAAACGTAAACCTAGTTTCGAAACATTAAAATACTCAAAAACATAATTTAAACAATATATAATCAAAAGATTAGTCGTAAATAAACATCATCATATGCCATCAAATGAAAATCACTCTCATAAATGTTACCAATAAATCGGAAAAAAGGTGAAAAAAATATCCAACTTTATTAAAAATTAATAGAATAATAAAAAAACACAACAAAAGAGTGTACTTTGAGCTTAAAACTAATGTGTAGCAACTTAGTTCTAATCTGTGTTATCAAAAACAAATTTAGCTAATCCTAACAGAAAGCTTTTTAGATTATAAACAAGTTACGTACCCTACCTGGTTTGTCAAAAGCATGAAAAACGAAGAACTAAAAAAATTACTCGCTAGGAAAATTAATTGAACCTTAATTTTAGTACGAATGAAAGAACAAACTCGTGTTTAATTCTTCCTTAAGTAAAAGGTGCTTATCCTGCTTGGGAAATTTCCGAACTTTTACCTGTAATTCAGAAAAAAAAATGTTTTGCACTTCAACTTTTGCATAATGAACGCATCCTCATCAAAAAGCCAATGTTATTTCTAAATGAAATACCCAAAGCGAACAGAATATATTTAGTAAAAAGTTCTTTCTACGTTTCAAACCGAATCGTGAAAATGGCTGCATTTTCCTCGAAACCCATTACCGTACTTTTAATTATCCCAATTTTGTAAAGTTTCCAACCCGGCATTATTCACGTGCACTAAAAGTATTATAACTATGTAAAGAAGCTCTTTCTCCATGAACAATACCACACTCGACTCGTAGTTCCATACGTTGATGCCGGCGCCTTAAACTCCGCAAGAGTACGCTTTCAACGGAACTTTCCGGAGTAATGGAAAATGCAATAAGTAGAAATTTTTTCCTTTCGCCGTCATGGCAAACGGTTCAAGTTTATTCGTAACTGCTGTAATGAATCTACTTCATACAACATCTGATGAAGAGCAAGTACTTCAGAAAGAAACATTTGTACTCGCATAAAAATGGCAAAGTGTTAATGTGCTCGGCATTCGCTCGAGTGAGACTCGACTTGAACGTTAAACATGGTCTACATTTTGTTGTAATTAGACTTGCTTGAAGATACTTTATTGCATTTCGTTCTTCGTTCGGTAGCTGGACGTAATTTAAGGAAATCTATTTTAAAGGACCAAGAAAAGGTAAAGCATTCAATGATGGAATGAATAATCTTGGCTTTCTCGATTTGGATTCATTTATCGTGCATTTAATTAGTTTTTCTTTACAAGCATTTTAAGCTCATAGTTGTACAAGAGCTTTAATTAATTATTGTTAATTATTTTCACTATAACTAACCAAACTTCAACCTTTTTTAATCGATTTCCATAAGAAAGGAGGTTATCAGTTTCGAATCTATATTTTTAATTCACCTATTTTTAATTATGTACCCGTAATTTTTGATAGAGGATAGGGAAAAAATTCTGTTTTTGCCAAACTGTTTTGCTTGTCATTGGGTCCAGTTTCAAGGACATGAAAATTGAATAACGCTAAAGAATAAAATTGGATGGTTAGACGAGCAATGGATACCCAAGAAGGTATTCATTGGGAGAACTAAAAAGTGGGGAAAGCCAAGAAAACGCTAATCTGACTCAGTCAATGAAGACAGTTCATTGCTGCTAGGATCTCGAAACTTCAGGACGTGGTTGATAGACTGAGACAGTTGGAGACGCTATTTGCACTATTTATACGACGAAGAAGAGAGGATGTTACATAAAGTTCAATTTATCAACTTTGGTATCGATTTCCCTTCACCAGATATCGACCTGCTGATAGATTCCAGTTATTGAAGTGGCATATGAAAGATAACATACTGTAGTATAATATACCAGTTATTGGTGGTAATTCAATGATGCGCTATGCAAATATTAGCTCGAACATATGGCGGCAATGGTCAGAAAATGGAATTATTTGATTTTTTGCACAAAACTACCCATTATTTTTTTACGGAAGCAGAAAGTTGAAAACTGTTTTCTTCAAACTATTCGATTTATTTTAGGTAAGATTTCATGCAACGGATATATTGATGGGATAACGGTAAAGGACAGTTACTGTTTAAAAAATCTAATTTTTACGACTTAAGCGTATGTTTTTCCTAGCCACTGTTCAATATATGGGTGTGTTTCAATTATTAAGGATGTATAGTTCTTGCTTATTTATTGTCTTTATTACTGAAATAACTAATAAAAAAACTTCAACTCATTTAACTTTTAAGTATAACAATTGATTGCTTTGATCAAAACTGAAATTTGTTTGGCTGTCATGATCATGTGATCGAATTTAGTTGCGAAATTCAAAAGACTTCTCATAGATATGGACACTACAAACTCATTTTAATGCAATACATCTGTTGGCTTGCATGTAGTATCCACAATATTCCCCCTTTAGCGACATTATTGGGATAATAATGTTGGAGTTGGTTGCGAGGGAGAGTGCTGTTGTTCTTGTCTGTCACAAAATTCAACATTGGCGTACGATGCGACGAGGTTATTATTTTTTTGTCAGCTGTAGGCTTTGATTGAAATTCTCTAAACCATAATGCATTCACATAGTATCCACACCTTCCATTTACCCTGAATTGGACACTTTTTGAATTTTCCCACGGGCCAGTCAGCTGAGCCGAGAACTGTCGTATTCAAAAAACAAAGTAAGAAGCAAAGAAAATTTTCAACGCACGTGTTCTTTTACGCATTTTAGAACATGGGAGTATACTGTAAGGATACTAACCTTAATTAATAAATTGATGCAATTCCTATAATAAACTCCTAAATTCAACAATCATTAAATTCCTAAATTAAATAAATCATCAATTTATATGGATATAACAAATATCCAATATCTCATTGAATAAGAAATGCAACATGTGCATGATTCACTAGTGTCGTATCGAAGCGCATAAATTATCTTCAATGGACATATGTCCATTCATACCCATCTCTACAAATTCCCATACAACCCATTTTTTTCACACGCCATAAATCCTATATGGAAAACCTCAAAGAAATTTCGTTCACACCAAAGGTGTAAACAAACACCCAATTGCACCATGCATTAGCGAAGGCACGCGACACTTGAGATATGGGTCATTATTGACCGCATGTAGAGCGCACAATTATATGAGTGAATCATTTCGCTCACGTGTGGTATTTTCCTCAAGTACTGTCGCTTGGGTAATAAACTTAAATGGGGTTACATTGTAATGTGGGAAAACAAAATCGATGAGCAATAAATTAATATTTTTAAGAAAAATTTTGTATAAATAGATTTAAGGAATTAATAGAAAATACACTTTGCTTTTGTAACAAGAAAGAGGTAGTCATTCTTGCACGGCGCTGCGCATCGTAGCGGAGGCAAAGTAGTTGCTAAAACTTTCCTTACAGGAATTTTAGAAACCATGGCGTTTGGGAATTGTAATAATCCTCGCCAGAACTCTCTGCGGCCCAGCCGCTTGGTTAGGTGAGAAAATTAACTTGAATTAACTCCTCAATATTTATCATGGTTCTTCGCAGTAAGGACAAAGTAACAACAAACGAACAAGAAAAAATTATAATAGCCAGATTCTAATGAAAAACTAAAAGATTGCATAGAACGAATGTGTTTTTCTGCAAAGTTATTCATTTTTAGATCTAGTAGTCCTGACATCTCTCATCGAAGCTCATGTTTATATTCGCCCTAATCCTCTCGTTAGCATCTACTTATCTACCAGCTGCCGAAGATTCATGGTTCGCTCTTTGGCTTGTGTTCGTTTTTTTCCGGAGGTTAGGTTGAGGGTGGATATTATGTGAATGTACTTTGTTCCAAACTCGAGGAATAATATCCCATGGATCTAGCTCTGTGTCTTTGCTTTCTGTGACTGATGAAGGCAACTGCACATTGTTTTTGCTCGCTTCAAGTTCACTGACATTATTTGTGCGTGTTGTTATTATCTTTGCTCAAATTAAATATTCGGATGGTGTGCGAGCTGCCAGTAAATCTCATTCTTTGACTTCGAAGACTTCTTACCGCTGATATGCGTTCGAAAAGGAATGCTCGAGTCCAATATTGGCTGATCTTGAGCTCCAGCTATTGATTCTGTTGTATCGCTAGCATTTGTCGTTGGCGTTGATAGCCCGCGAGCAAGTCCTGTTGGGTGTTCGATAGTTTATCTTTTTTGTGAGAAACACGGTGTGTCGTTGATAACCTGTGTTTTGTGGGCCATATATGCAGACTTGAGTTTTTCTGTTGAGGCATTTACTGATTGACCTTTAATTTTTATCGTATAGTTGAATTAGATATTCTCTTTACAACTTTGTGGAGTCCCGTGTATGGTTTTCCATGGCTTTTGGACCGCATCCATCCTGAGGAAAAAGTGCGAGCAAGTTTGTAGGTCGTGATCAAAAAAATTTTGTATTTGTTGGGATGTGTTGTGGGACGTGGTCGAATGTTTCGCATGTGACCTCATTACTTCTCTACAAATTACGCTTGTTCTACTGTGTTTTTTCACTTGACAAGGATTCACCAGAAATGCAAACAGTCATACCATAGAGTAATTCCAATTCCGCGAATGTTGCGTTTGACAGTATTCCGTAACCCCTACAAAACAGGTGGAAGGAAATCTGTCCATGATGCGATGTTTTGAACCAGCGATACCAACGTTCAATCATGCCATTGGGCGCTGAATGGTAGGGTGTTGTACTAATTCATTTGGGACCGATCAAATTTGCCAATGCTCAAAAAAGTGATGACTCGAGCTGAGTGCCTTAGTTTGTTGAAATGATCTTCGGAGTTCTTCTTCTTCTTTGTAGCACTACAGCCCCTCTCGGGCCGTCACTTAGAGATAGTTAGAGTATCTCATTTTCATGACCGTATTGATTTTTTCGGAAGTTGGTTTGGTCAGTACCATGCTCCCGTGTGCCTGCTCAGCTATGATATGATCTGATTAAATCAGTACATATCACCACTGAGCGAACACTCATAGTCTGTCCGAAAATTCCCTGAACTAAATCACGTTGCTCCCAACGAGATTTGAACCTAGGACCTTCGGCTTATGCGTTCATGCTCTAACCACTAGACCACACAGACTATTAAACCGAGGTATTCAACTTTTGTAGAATGCTGCAGCTTTTATTGGAGCCATCAAAGCTCTGCTGTTTTTTGGTTTAGAGTAGTTTTTTATTGCTTACACTCTATCTTCTGGAAGTTTGCACCCATGAACCGTAATGGAGTAACCGAGATGCAGCAACTTTGCATGACTAATCACGCACTTGTCGATATTAATACGAAGATTGTTTTGCTGCAAACGTTCTAACATCATTTTAAGATGGTTGCAATGCTCTTTAAAAGATGATGACATAATTATAAAGTCGTCCACGTAACAAAAGACACAGTCCAGTCCTCGTAATATATTATCCATGTAGCGCTGGAAGCTTTACGTGGCACTTCATAGTCCAAAAGGCATGTAACATACAAATATTCATGAAGCCCAAAGGGTGTATACACAGCAGTTTTTTGAATATCAGGTTCGTGGACGGGAGTCTGATGATAAGCCTTTTCAAAGTCCAACGCGAAAAAAATCGTCTTCCCATGCATCTGTTCTGCTACATCGTGAATATTTGCAATGGTGTATCGATCTGGAATCGTTTGTGCATTTAATTTCCAATAGTCACCGCACGCTCACCATTCGCCGTTTTTCTTTTTAACCAAGTGCAACGGCGATGTCCAACAACTAGAAGAAGGGCAACAAATGTCTTGTTTTATCTTTTCTTTTGCTTCATGCAGATTTTCTCCAAATAATTGAAGTGGTCTTTCACTCACTGGTGGTCCAGTCGTCACAACACAATATAATATTTTGTTATATAGTACTTACCTCCGAAGTTGATTGTTTTTTGACTTCTATGAAACCCTCTACGATACCACTTAGTTTGTTATTGATATTAAGCGTTGACAAATTGTAGACAGCAGTTTCCGTAGTTTCTCCAAAAATACTACGATGGATTACTAATCTTCTTGTTTTTAAGATCAATCAGTAAGTTTAGGCGGCTTATGAAAAACCAAAAGTTAAGCTCCAGTGTTTTTTGTCCGTATGTTTTATTTGCATATTATCAGCTGCATACAGCGGGAATTCTCCTTAATTGAAGGCTGGAAAAATTAGCGAAGCAAGAATGACCAATAAAACCGATCCGGAGTCTAGATTTATATTCTGAAAATGAAGGCTGTATTCAAATTTCCTTTTGCTTCACAAGTGTTTGCGTCAAACCACTTAGTTGTTGATTGTTTGAACTTGAACTTACTTGGCAGAGAACAACGTTTTGCCCTGCTTGTCGAATTATCTACGGTAAGAACTAAATTCTTGTATTTTTGTGATAAAATCTTCTTTACGATTTTATTTTTTTTTTATTGTAGGCTCTCAACTATATTTGTCTTTTTAGGGTTTTGTACTAAAATACAAAACCCTATTGCAATCAAGACCTGTGTCCGTCTGTCCGTCCGTCCGTCCGTCTGTATGTCACAGCACTTTTTCTCCGAAACTATAGAGGCTACTGCCATGAAACTTTGTAAAAAGTTCAGAAGTGATTGCTTCTTGAAAGTTCAAGGGGTGAAAAAAGATTTCAAAGGGCTTTAAGGGGGGTGTCTCCATATAGGGAGGTGACCCCTCAAAAAAAATGTTCACCATTGCTAGTCGAGTAGGGTGTCATTGAAAAGGTCTCAATGAGATATTTCCAAAACAAGTCTTAAAATTGCCTTATGAATACCGAGGGGGGCAGAGGAAGGGGAAATGTACGAACTTTTCGCGTACCCCCCCTTGCGATTGGACACCTCCCATCCGAAAAATCAGAAAAAAATCATGAATGCAGGCCTTAATGAGTACAACAACAACAAATACATGAGAAGTCGAAATTCACTCAACTTTGTTATTAATAGTATGATTTATCGATTTTATGTTTTCTTGATTAAAATCCAAACGGTACCCATACATTCAATAAAATTTAGCAAACAGAAGGTTATTTATAAGATTGGTTTTTCTGAAAGTTTCATAAAGATCGAATAGTATTTAACGAAGTTATAGCGATTTGAATTTTCCTGTATTACTATGGAACAATATGGCCTGTATTACTATAGAAACATATGGCTTTGGAGACATATGCGCTTTTTACCGACTAAGACACTACAGCTTTGCTAGGATTTGCATGAAAATTTCAGGAATGATAGGTATCATGAAGATGAGTACATACTATTGAAAAAAGGTGAAGAGGTAGGAGAGAGCTCCTAGGAAAAGGGTTTTGTAACCATTCTAGGATTCGAAAAAATATGCCATGAATCGATGATTACAGTACAAAGGAGTGGCCCCTTAAAAAAATTTCATGAAAGGTAGCCGATATGAGTATCAACTGAAAGTTCTCTATGAGAGCTTTTCAAAACAGTTCTTAAGCTGACAGTTTTTGCTTCAGTGGGGGCACAGGGGGGAAATACAAGAAAAATGTGTTTCCTCCCTCGCGAATGGGCACCCGTGATCTAAAAAATCTGACAAAATTATCAAGGGGGATATTTATGGGTATAACTATAACAAAAACCTCAGAAGTCAAAATTCTTTTAACTTTGTTAATAATAGTATGATAATCGAATATGACGTGTTTATTGATTTTATTCGTTGCTGGTTACTGCATTTTGTAAGTTGAGTACAAAACCCTTCTGACATGAGCAAAGGTCTGTCTACCCAACTTGTTTCTAATTGACCTGCAATGGTAGTTAATTCTTTTAATGAAATATCTGTTGAACTATGGGAAGTTGGCATTACTCGTTGTGGTCCACAGTTGTCTACAATGTTGGCCATTTCGCACGCTGAGACATTAAGGCCGCTGAGAATATCACGTGAATATTTGCTGGTAAACGTCCTAGCCATATTGTTTTCACAAAATCTTCAGGCAGGCCATCAGGTGCAAGTGCCTGCATTTCCTTCGGGAGTTGTGAACGAGTTTGTTTTCCAAATCAATTCCGTTAAGAAAACATTAAATTTTATCTTCCTTCAAAAAGCCGAATCTTTTTATAATTTTCCTTGTCAGATATTTATATTTATTCGCCTTTCGTGGAAATTGAACAATGTCAGTTAGCTGTTGCGGGGTCTCAAGATCTAATGCAGCACTTGTAGTAAAGTATTTGCTATTATTATTTGCAATTCGTTGTGAATTAAGCTGTGCAACCGAATGATGAAACCATAGTTCAGAGTTATTATTCCAGAATAGCGGTAGTTTGATTTACTGAATAGCCGCCATAGTTGTGTCTGCTTCATGTGGTGTAAAAATGGCAGATTGCTCTAATGGTGGGACTGGTCTTGGCGATAGAGTGCCATTTGTTGGTTGATTACTCACCGTCTCCAATATTGCGTTTGCTCCCTTCTGTTCATTTGATCGTGCGCGCTGACAAACGTTACCTGATCCTCGGATGACTGGTGTATCAAAAAGTGACATGTTTCGCGTATGTTTCATTTATCAATTACTATCAATTACTTCTTTGGGTACACAATTTATTCGCATTTAAAACGAGATTTGGGGTCACCTACTGTAGTTCTTGCTTATTTATTGTCTTCATTACTGAACTAGCTAATATACAAACTTCAACTCATTTAACTTTTAAGTATTACAATTGATCACTTTGGTTAAAAGTGAACTTCGTCTGCCTGTCATGATCATCTGATTGATTGTGGTTACGAAATTCAAAAGGCTTCTTATTGATAAATACGCCACTGGTGATGAGTTTTTGGACGCTGCACACTCACTCTGTTGCTACGTGCCAGTTGGTGAGTATGTAGTTTCCACAGATGCATGCAAAAGGTGATATACGATTTTCAACGATGTGAACATTACATAATTATTCAATCAATCAATTTTTATATGTATAAAATCTGTATTTACTTCTGCTGCATATGAAACACATGTAACAGATTTTATTCTGCGGTTTTTTCCAGAATTTATTTTTTTTTTTAATTTTAGTGATAAGCGTGATAAGCGGAGTCTACAAAGTATCGTGTACGAACTGCAACGGATGTTATATATAACAAACGAAGAGATCACTAGGTATCAGATGGAACGAACACTTAAGGGAAGCAGTCAACAAAAACAAAAAGCAAGATGCAATAAACTTCAAATCAAAAGTGGCGGAGCATACAGTCCTTGAAAAACATGACATCACTGCGGACAACCTGAGCTTGCTGAAAACGACGGAAGCTTGATGTAGCAGAAAGCTTGGAGACATTCAATCGAAAGACGCAGGACATATGGAACGATGACCCAGGTAACGAATAGACCTGCCTATTTAAGCTTACAAAAAAATGAATGTAATTAAGTGGTAATAAGGAAAAATAAAATTTTTGAATGGTAAAAGGATCAGGTAATTAGAGATTAAGTAAAAGAGCTTTGAGGGACTAGACACATTTAAGGTGTAATTAGAGATTCATTTTAATAGTTTAAAGAGTTTAGTATAAATATTAGGGCACTTATAGTTTAGATAAAAGTAGTACTGAGGAAGTTCTTAAGTGGAGAACGAAACAATGGTATACAGAATAAAAATAAAAATAGTAGAATTAAAGGGAATTCACTTTCTTTCAGTTTTTATATTTAATATTTGCTCATTTAAATGCAATAACTTAGGATATATTTGAAGACTCCTGGTGAAAAAAATGTTCTTTATCTCATGAATACTGCTAATTTTAATTGTTTTCATGTGTGAATTGTATGTGATTGAGTTTTAAGGAAAACTTAAGCGGCTAAAAAATCGGGAGTAACAATTTCAACTTTATTATATAATTGATTGAGAAGCGTCAATGTAAGTCTTGCAAGCAAAAATAACAGACAAACATATAAAGTGCTGAAAAGCCTAAAGTGAGGTTATCATCCCAAGAGCATGCCTGCTGTAATAATATAGGCTAGATCAGAAGCAGCATATTTCAAAGACCACCTAAATCCTCCGCACAGCTCCAAAATGTAAGAGCTCATTGATATTTCCGGAGAACTTCCACTGGCCCTGTTTACGCGTTTTAAAATAAAAAATCAACTTTAAATTTTTAATCTTTAATCGATGCCTTCGTGCCAAAATCAAAGATACAATAGATTTACAATTACAAAATGTTTGGCTTTGTGCCAAAACGACCGCCCGATACCGCGTTAATCGAACAACTCGAGTTAATTAGCCAGATTTTGGTTAATCTGTGTATTTAACCTTTCTGCTAACTCAGCTATGGAATTGCAAGAGAAAGAAATGCTGGACTCCAATAATTGCATCATTCCTCTCAATTGACTTTTAATTTGCATAGCTTTCAATCCAGAGTTAACGATCGCAGTCCATAGGTGACTCTATTCACTTCGATCATAATTGCTTGGTTGGTTAGTTATGACAAAAGAGTCAGTGACCTATGTTCATAGGCCATTACATCGGAAAAGCGAAAGCAAAACTTTCAAACAGGCCCCATTGACTCTGGATGAAATTCGTTCCCAAAAGAAAAATAAAATTCCGGGCATTGAGCTCATTAAAAATGTTGGCAGCGGCGTTCAGATTTCAGCCATTCATGAAGTCATCCAGAGCATTTGACAACAATAAAATATGCCAAACGAGTGGAAGGAATGAATTTTATTCTAGTGATGATATCGATCGTAAACTTTTTAAATATAGGAGGCTTTATGTTTTGTTTATCCCCTTTTCGTGCAATATTTTTTATAGGGGGTGTTGATAAAATTACTCCTTATCTCATTTTTCTTCTGGAGATTCTTACCCCTTTCCTCAACTTCTTTTACTTTAGGATAGCCATTAAAACTTGACATTGCAGCTGATATAAAAGATCTGTTTTTTTTTCATCCTTCATGATTGGACATTCATTGGACTTGCGTGTCTTATAGAACTTTACGCATCTAACTTCAAGTCTGCAGTTAAAAGTGGCGTGGCCAAATCTTTGGCAATTGAAGCACTGGGAAGTGCTTGACGTTTGTAGACGTTCCCATTGCATCTTCTCATACCGAAAGAACTTTATGTTCATCGCTTTCTTCACTACGAAATCTCGACTAAGAAAGAAGAAAGCATCCTTCTTGCCCTTCTAGAGGTTATTGTCCAGAACCTTTTAGCTGATAGGGTATTTTATTTCAGATGCTCCTTCAGCTAATCCACGACATTTTTCTCGTCGTACGAACTGTGCACACCTTTGTGTCGTGTTGTGTTTTTTTTTCCTGGAAGGGTGGAAGTGTAACAAACCATCTTTGCACACTTCAGAAAATTAAATAGGCTGGTATGATCCCCAATCATTTAAGGGTGAAGCGAAGTTCATGAAGAGCTGTTCACCGTCACATTGAACTCTAGCTCTTTTTCTGTATTTCGGGTGCGATTTTTACGTTATCTCTGAAAGTTTTCACGTTCAGCCTGAAGCACACTATAAGAGGCACCCTCTTTTTTTCGGTTACAGCCACAGTTGGCTGCTGAAGCTTAAATTTAGCCTTATTACCATCAAGGCTTAGCCTTTCACTCAGCTTGGGTATGATCCCTGAAAAACTAGCAAAGCTACTTTCACCACCACTTGGAGTTGGGAAAAATCCCGCTCACTTACTTCAAAGATCTTGACACTTTTGAAATATGCGCCTGAGCTAGATGCCCTATTGGTCTCGTTCTCTCTTGCTTTCTTAGCCTAGTAACAACCTCTTCATCATCAGCACTATCCAAAAAACTCTCACCCACTTCCACATCGCTGAAATCTTCGGGTACTCGCACTTCTTTACAACCCCAAAAAACTGTTCACAGAAAAGAAATGAGACTCACTGACAAATCACATGGACAAGGTTTGCATTGGGCTAGGGTGTTAAGGTTATTATTATTATTAACTGTTGCGGTTGCTGGTTACCTCAATTAACCGTATGGAGATTTACCCGAATATGATGTGTGGAATCATTGGAAAACAAGGGTTTATTCTACATCGAAAATTTCATTAATTTAAGTTTCTAAGTATGGGGCTGATAAACAGCACGGTACATGAATCCATTTATTTTCCTTTAAGATGTCATTGCTATCGTCTAGCTTTTATTTTAAATTTTGAAAGAAAAATAAAATTCGCAGTATTTTCCATTTGTGATCGACTCACTAATCTAAGTTAGTAATTATTACTTTTTCAACTTTAATTTTTACTCAGATCCCGTATCTGTAGGACTTTACCAATTATCCAAGACAACTGAGGAAGGGTACTATGCTAGCCCTGGTATTCTGAGGGCACGTTTAGTGAGTAATGTATGTAGATATAGTGTAATGAACCTTTCTCTCCCCTCTACACGAAACAAGTTATATCAATCATTTGATTTTCTTTCCGACCAAACTAATGATCGCTTCTTAATGAATATTCTATACAAAATCTCATTACCAAGGCCACAGAAGATTCCTCTGATGCATATGCGAGCCATATGATCACTTGACAAAAAGCATTGCGTTTAATATAAACGGTGCCCCAGTAGGGATAATATGCTCTTCAAATACTTTAGCAATCATATCATAAGAACATCTCTATGGTAGCTATTATTTGTTCTTCATATAGTTTGAAAATTTATGAAGCAAAACTGTAACAACTTACATTCTGCAGGGTGAATCAGCAAAATTTGGTACAAACACGCAGTTCATAATATTAATTATTTATTACTTTTAAACTAATATTTACGACAAAAGTTATTATATATTTATTCTAGGTACTCTCCATAAATTTATAACTCAATGTGACCCCAGTTTGCTTCAACCACCACTTTGGTTCTCTGCCTGAATCTTCAGCACACCTTCTTTAATTGCTTTCGTTGTAAATTGATGAATGCTGCTTCAACAGCGGCTGGACTTGTTAGTAGCCGGTTTAGTAACGCTCCACATGTAATAGTCCAAGGGATTTAAACCTTGAAATTGGGAGGAAAAATTTTAATGCGACCCGCAGCTTCGTTCTTCAGTAAACCCAGAAGCAAGTGACAGTGGGCATTTTTTTTTGTTTTAGCAGCATCGGGCAGCATCTTTCGCACTTTTATTACAAAGAACGTATACCTGAAGTCTTTTTTGTTGATTTGACGCATGGAAGCCTTAATTACAACCAAGATGATCACTTTTTTTTCTGAGCGAGCTCTAAGGTTCCTCCAAAATGAGGTCTTGGGCCCTTCAAACAACTGCTGGGGTCCTTACCGTCCTCTCCTTTACATGAGATTTGCCTGCCGGACTAGGAGTACCTTCCTCACAATTTTCCGCAGCAGCATACTTCCGATTAACATCGTAAACTGTGGAGCTCGCATACTCAAAAAACTTTATAGTTTCTGTTGACAACCGTTCAGCGCGAAGACTTTCAAAAACCACCGCTCTTTGATTGTATTTCGCACTCGATTGCACTAACTCCGCCATTTAGAATTCACACCCAAACGCACACACGACTACTCAGTTTAAATGATAATAAATGACTGCTGTCGCTGTGGTCCACTAAGGCGAAAATTAATGAGAGGTTTCTCCAAATTTTTCTGACGCACCTTGTGTAACAATCTATTGAAACAAAAGGCCAAAACACATTCTTTTTAGGAAATCTTGCGGATGAGAGTTCAATTTGCGACTAAGGTGGCATTGTTCTTGAAAAGATGAAAATTTTTCTCATTTGTGAGAAGATTTTGAAGGCCAATAGACTTGAACTTTGCCATTGAACTTCCAAAAGCAAGAATATATGATTGAAGTTGGATTAAAAGTCTTGCTATGCAAAATAGGAAAAATGAAAAAATTGTCTTGTTTTTGAAGCAATACATTCTCATTTATTTGTGTTCAACTAATCAAGCAGCTTTTGTCTTCTTTGATACCACTATTTTTGAGTCTAAAGGATAGCATTTAATACAGGAAAAGGAACTTACAAACGTTTAACACAATAAAACTTTGCGAGAACTGTGGATTGTTTAATTACGTATTTATTATGAGCTCAAATTTTTACAAAAACGTTTTATCTGATGTTTCATCACACTTGCCTTCTGAAGAAATAACGATGCATATAAATGTAAATCAAATGTTCTGCTAAAAAGTACGAGACTCCCAAAGAAAATCCATATTTTAAAAGCAGAAATAGGACTGAAACATCACTAATTTCTAGCCTACTTTTTGGAACATTATAGTCTCGGAATTTCTTGAAAAGCCTTAAATTCTTCTTCAAATTATCGTCATGCTTCCACTTTTCCAATATCCCTGATGACCAAATTTGTAAAATATAGATGTTAAGTGCCTCATAGTAAGGAGAATGTTTCCACAGTGCCATTCCTGTGAATGGGGTCAACACACAAAAATCAGTTGTTTTATAAAAGGCATGTCCAAGCAATTTTTGAGCGTCAATAATATGTTCAATGTAATCGGCTGGAATGATGTATGAAAGGGATTGATTGAAATGGTCAACATACTCAAAAACAGTTGAGAATTTTTCGTAAATGAATATATCTTCCCAGTGTTTTGGTATAACTCCATGGTCCGTGATTATTTTAACTGTAGGCTTAGTCGTCATCACTTTCTCATTACTATTCCTTATTTCTCCTAAAGACGTCAGGTCAGCAGCAAAAATACCAGTTGTCATTAGACTAGACATGGTGGGCAGATATATATTTGTCAGAACAAACCCAAGCATAATCACCAAAAAGCGGAGGAATCTTAGTCGTACTGATACTTGGGTGCAAAGTGGTATCGGAAGGGAAGCTATTCCTAATAGTGCATTGCAAATGGCTTTACTAGGATCATTTTGACTCTCCCAATATCTCATGTACAAATATTCAACCATTCCCATCAAAATCGTAGTGAAGATGATACATATCCAAGTTAATCTTTGAAACGGCCTTATCGTGTAGTAAAATGCAGGCAATCTTTTGCTCTGCGGCACTAACAGGCAGAGCTCACTGCTCAAGAAACCTGTTGATTGCGCTACAGCAGATGAATCCTTCACAAAAAAGTACGGAGCGATGTCAATCTCTCTTTTCTCCATATATTCGAACACTTCTGAATCATTCAGGAAGTTCACGTATGTTTCAGTATCTACTAAAGTGCCATTTAATTTTTTAACAAAGTTCACTACAAAGTCGATACCATATCCTGATAAATAAAAAGCTTTCCCTTCATCTACCTTTCGAATAAGAGGTGGAAAGTCCCGAAAGACTGTTTTAAATGGAAATCCTTCCAGATTAGCAATATTTCGCTCTTGTAGTCTTCTTAAAATATCGTTTTCAGCTAAATCTTGAATAACGAAACTGGGAAATGGATTGTACGACAAGAATTTTACCTTCTCCTGAGTTTGTAGCATAACAACGGATTGCATTAGTCCATACTCCCAACACCATTTAAATAATTTCTTCACACACTCACTTGCCAAATCATTGTTTGAGAACACTTGAAATATAATACTGATATAATGAAAATCTGCTATAGATTTCGATAAAATGTTAGTCAAAACTATTTCATCGGCCTCTTGGATGTACCCATATATCAAAATGGGCCTATGCAAATATTGCAATGCATCTGCGTTGAATTTACTCGTAATTATTATAGAAGGCAAATGATTCAGGTAGTTTAGGATCATCGGGCTATCGTTGACATATCGATTTGCGAGGAATGAATCTGGCAAAATAATGATAACACTACGGAACACTGCACTTATATTGGAAAGCAAGGTGAACTCATTTGCAAGTACACCTTCAATGAGAAATATTTGAATACTTATACGAAGAAACAGCATACTTGTGGAATGATTAATTTTGAAAAAAGTCAAAATGATCACTAGCACATTAATTACAATACTAAATAGGTTTACCATCGCCAAAGCGATATTCCGTCTCGATGAAAAACATTGTTGAATTTTTTAATAGAAAACATTCTCAAATTAGTAACAAATACATACCTGGCACGTTCTAATTAGCTACTCTACAACACTGATGATTGATTGCATGTGAATGAAACTCCTCTTTACCATCTGGAATGCAATTCAATATGAATGAATTCTACAATGAAATCCTTATCAGATATGATTTTTCTTGCATCAGTTTTATTACTCTTTCAAATAAACATTAATTTTTTAATGCAATCAAAGCAACAGGAATTTTCGATTTATAATGATTAAATCTCCTTGTAATATTTTTATTCCTTACAAATTCCCGATCCAAATGCATTGGAACGTATTTATTCGAAAAGAAATTAATGAATTGGTTACTAAATTAAAACTAAGCAAAAACATAATACTCGATTTTTGTTTTTCCCAAATCAAATCTCTTATATACAGGGTTATTCATTTCGTGGTTGGGAAAGTAAAACCCTGCCATTTGACATTTGTCAGAATTAAATGTCATCCAAAGCGTGTTTTTTTTAGTTGCAGGTTTGCCATTTAGAAATAAGGATCGTTTAACAGTCGAAGAACGCGTTAAAATTATTAAATTTTATTATAAAAATGGTGATTCTGCTGTATCAAAATTTAGGGCTTTACGAACCGATTACGGTCAACATAATCGACCTACATAGCAAACAATTTCGAATACAGTGAGAAAATTTGGAGAAACTCGATCGGTTATTGATATTGCAAGGCTTGTGCATCCTCGCAACACTCGTTCTGCTGAAAATATCGCTGTCGTTGCTCAAAGTGTGGAGGAAGACCCCAATTTGTCAATTTCTCGACGTGCTCAACATTTGGGCTTGTCTTAGGGCTCATTGCGGGAGATTTTGCATTTGGATTTGTATCTCCATCCGTACAAAATCCAATCACTCAAGAGCTTAAGCCTCAAGACCATACACAACGCAGAATGTATGCGAATTGGGTGATTGAACAACAAGCCATTGATAACGATTTTTCGAACAAAATTTTCTTTAGTGATGAGGCTCATTTTTCGCTCAGTGGTTACGTAAATAAACAAAATCGCCACATATGGGGCTCTCAAAATCCTCAGGATGTTAACCGATTATTTTTGGAGAGAAATTGAAGATTATGATCTGGAGAACATGTGGTTCCAACAGGATGGAGCCACAAGCCACACAACATAGGCTAATCGAGCACTTTTCCAAGAAAAATTTCCAGGACGCGTAATTTCAAGATTGAGTGATGTCAATTGGCCCGCAAGATCCTGCGACTTAACACCTTTGGATTTCTTTTTATGGAGCTATGCAAAAGACCGTGTTTACGCAAACAATCCTCAAAATTTTGAGCAATTGAAAACCAATATTCGTGAAGTTATGGCCGAGATATTGCCGGAAATGTGCCAAAAATTCATTGAAAATTACCTCATAAGGTTTGAGGCCTGTAAGAGGTCCCGTGGAGAACATTTCTATGATGTTGTATTTCACGTATAATGGCAAGGTTCAATCTTTATACTGAATAAACAATTTTGTTTCCATCTGAATATTTTCTGTGTTTTTTTAATCTTTACTTTCCCAGGCGTAAAATGGATAACCCTATACAAGTATTAGAGTCATTTGTTTTGTATATTTGAAATCCACAGACCAATTCTCTTTTTTCTTGAAAAGCCCTCGGGCCTTGTCGTTTTGACTGCTTTGAGTCTTCTTGAATGTCTAAATGATGTGTGAAAGTAAGAGATTTTATATGGTCGTAGGATGGGTCAAGTAGGTAAGTACTAAATTAGATCAGTAAAAGGGATACTAGGTTTTTGTTTTTTGGACATTTGGCTGTCCGTTTGCTCTGTTTTATCTCGTTTCCGTTTTTGTTGAAGAGTCTGGCCTAGTATTGAGAAAATTGCATCAGAATTTTATCACAAATTCCGATGCAACTTTCTCTTTACTTTGTTATATTTGTGTAGCAATGTAATAGAGTTTGCTACAGCATCAGGCTCTTGTGCGTGGTTTTGTAGATGTGTCGCATAATTGGAGTCTGCCTTGTTGTGTAAGAAAAACAGTGGGTGTGCTTTTTACAAGGCGTGACAAATTAGCGCTTGTGGTAAACCTGCGACCTTGAAATTCCCTTTCCTTTCTTCGGAATCCTTCCCCTTTCCATTGATATATTTACCATCGTTCTAGCTTGTTTAGTTCACCTGCCGTGTCGTGTTGAGTAGACGTGTGTTGGTGGCGCTCATCACGAAAATAGAGAAACGAAACCAAGCGCAACGCATCGCGATAAAATTTTGCGCCAGATTGGGTGAAACAGCTTCGGAAACGTACGCTAAAATTGTAAAAGTGCATGGTGATAGTGCTCTTAGTCGCGTCCCGATGATTTGATGGCATAAAAAGTTTAAGGAGGGGCATGAAAGCGCAGAAGACGAGGCACAGTGCGGGGGATCAGTCGAGGTGTGGACTGACGCAAATACGCAGCGTGTGCGCGCCCTTATCCGTGAAGATCAGCGTTTGACAGTTCGAATGTTGGCCTCGGAACTGGATATGAACCGTGGAACAGTCAGACAAATTTTAACCGATGATTTTAGAATGAAAAAGTAGTGCGCGAAGATGGTTTCAAAGAGCCTTTCAGAGGAGCCCTCAGCGTGTCCCAGAATTTGGCCTTGAAAGGGATCGCCCGATATGTTCCCTAGAACAAAATCGGTGGTCATGTTGCGAGTGGACACATAAACATGCACATAAACATAGTAGCGAGCAAACAACATCTATGTACTCGCACTTCGCCAATGAAAATCAGCCATAGAAACACATGCGCAAGTAAATAAGCGAGCAGTTAAGTGAACGACAAAGTTCAACCCGCAACGATATTCACATCGTGAACGAACGGGGTGCTTCGAAGAGAGGTAAGCGGAAAGGAAAACCGAAAGTTCCGGCATAAACACTCTTTCGCTCAATGTCCCCAGTTTCGCTATTTTACCTCAAGAGATCTTGGGAAAGCCGAAAGCTTAAACTGAAAGCACTCTTTCGAAGTCGAAAGCTTACGCGAAAAACACTCTTTCGCTCAATTTCCCCAGTTTCGCATATTCACCAGCCGAGCAAGCGAGACGAAACGGGGAGGAAAAACTTTCGTGGAACGAGAGCGCACGTGTTCGGCTACTCAGCACCTTTAAAGAGAATTTAGGTTGAAAGCTCACGAAAAAATGGTATTTAATGTTCTTGGGCAGTCTTTTACCAGTGAGTTTGTATTCAAATCCAAAAGGGAGCGTGCTGCTACCCATTTATCATTAACAACATCGAAGTATTCGAGTTTAAGTTTGAATTGGTAGTGCTGTCCAGTGTTCAAAGAAATGGTGAGGGGTGAGGTGTTGGCTTGCGCCGCGATCCTCAACCGGCCCTTTGGCGCTTCACGCCGTGTGGCCACCCCGAACCATTAATACGACAAGTTGGTTCCCTCTTCAGGCTGGCTGATATTTAGTGTTTTAAAATAATTTGGAAATTCTAATGTAATGTAAATGTTTTTAGAAAATAACAATAGTACAATAAAAGTAATGCTTTAAAGTGAACTCTTGCCTTTGGTGATTTGGGTTTTGATGGTCAGAGTAGCAGGTAAGTGGTGTTACAGTGAGTTCTTTCCCCGGGAGCCTTGATGTTGTATATAGGATACGCATCAAGTTGAGCTCCCAGTTCTTACCAGTATACATAGGGTATACTGGTTTGTAACAAAATTGGCGCAGCCGGTAGGATATCGGTTTTGCAGAGACCACAGTGTAGTGCGCTGTGTAGCAAATTTAAATGGGCTGTAAAATCTATTCACCCAGCCGATATCTCAAACCATTCAACTCCTGTAAGACACCATTGCTACTCATACTGTCCATCAAACTGGATCAACCTTCTTTAAAAAAAAATCAAATAATAATGTTCATTATTTAAATAACAAGATATAATAATATCAATACTATTCAAACAGTCCATCAAACTAGATCAGCTTGCTTAAAAGAAAATCAAATAATAATTGTAATCATTTAAAAACCAAAAATATAATATCGGTATCTAAATACAATATTGTTACTACTCATACAGTACATAAAACTCGATTAAACTTCTCAAAAAAGAAAATAAAAATAATATTGATTGTTCAAATAACAAAAATATAATATCAATATTCAAATACAAAATTAAGGTTACTCATACTTTCCAACAAACTAGATTAATCTTCCTAAATAAATCAGCAAATAAATATTTCAATTAAATAACAAAAAGAAAGTATGAATATCCAAACATAATATTATTGATCAAACTGAATCAGTCTTCCTTTAAAATAAACTCAAATAATTATATTGATCATTCTAATAACCAAAATATGATTACAATATTCAAATGTAATATTAATCCTACTCATACTGACCATCAAATAAGAACAGTCCTAAAATCAAATAGTCATATTGAACATCTAATTCTACATTCATTTACTCCTTCATTCATATATCTTAAATCTCATCTTTCTTATCTGAAGGTCATTCAAACTAAGTACTAACTCGTTCAAACCCAACGTAGAATTTATAAAGATATAAAGTTTCAATCAACTTACATTCAAAACACAAAACATTACAAGTAAATATTAAACACAAATAAGCAAAACAAAAACTTAATAGCGAGCAAACAAACGCGTGCCCATTGTTATCGAAATATGATACCACTTATCACTCCAACTGCTTGGACAATACGCGTACCCACATGCATACTAAAGTTTTATCTCTTGAATTGAATGAGCATTCGAATTAACTGAAGCATAATTAAAAGAGCAAAAAAAAACAAACATTTAACTGCAAATTGAATAGATAGACATCTGGGCAATATTTCTAAATGCAATAACATTGAAGAGCAAACTAAATAAATTAACTGCGCTATATAAATACAAAGAATAATTTACATGAGAACGGCGATTTTCCAACGCAAATAAACATGAAACTAATTTAATTTCCAGTTACACTGAAACAATTAAAGTATGGGAACTTTGAACCAACAGAATTTTAGTTATTAGAACAATACAACAATGCAAACGGTTTCACCGCAAAACCAATTATCTCTTTCAAGTTCCACTGCAATTCACTTTCAAATCACCAAATTCATAATGTTAAGGAAACGGGAAAAGTGGCAGTCAAGTCGGTAAAACCTCGGCAAAACTATCAGCAGACACGCTATTTCGATGTCTAAATTGCACGATCACTGGAATGAAAACCAGTTGATTACACAACAGCCTCTGAGCCGTCAACGTAAGCTGTTGGCGGACATGCTATTTTTAGTTATAAGTCCTGAAAGAAACAAATAATAGCCTCTGAGCTGCCCGACTTAAACTTTCGGCAGACACGCTACATTTAGTATTAAGTTACCTATATGCAAAACAGACATCGCTTTACCATCCACTCATAGCCTCTGAGCTGTTGATCCAAAATGGTTTACAACACGCTATCAACCATGTACCCTTTAAACAAGCCACTACGTTTCCTTGCACAATGAATGCATTATATAACTGCTAACTATTAGAAAAAAGTCACAAATAAAACCCCTGTAGAAAGCGCAAGACAATTCAAAACCCACCCATTTCCCACCCTTTTACTTCATATATTGCGAAAATACCAAATAGCGTCTTAGAATGCTATAATATATACTTTAAGATGCTTTAAACAACCGTTTTCTCAAGATCGGGATCAAAAATTTATTAACGGCTAATGAAGTGACCTCGCACGGCACTGTACTGTCTTCCAGTAAGGTTCAGGACAGCATTATGCGAAACTAAGTAGACACACACTAGGGAAAAATTAGACGGAACACATATAGGGTCTTGAGTGAAGACCGAAACTATATGTTCCCAAGCCCATATAGTGATTGTGTCGCTTCGATCATCTTTAACAATAATTTCTCACAAGATATTTTCAATGCAGTATATCTATTTAACAATTCACTAATATCAATAAAAGTATACAACAGAGCTCAGAATCGCTCCTTCTAGTTTCAGTTTGAGAAAAAGGTCGACTTAATTTATATTAACTCATTAAACATTTCTATACTTAATAAAAAACCTACATAATAATTCCGATTTATAAATAATCCACAACTATTTACAGATACTGCTGAATATATTTCTAATAACCCTCCCTTTTTACAACTACAAATGAATAAAAAAGTATGTAATTTACAACTTAAGCCAATTAAACGACAATTAAATGCATATACCTCAAAAGCTCTTCCTCCTACACAATCGTATAGCATAGATGAATTAAAAGCCCTGCCCACTACGAAATGCATTAAGCCGACTTAATTAAAAACAAATGCTCTTGAAGGCATTAGCAGCCAACCATGAATTAGTACATACATATCATATATTTCACATACTTCCTAGCAATCAGATCAGCGCATGTAAAAGCTACAATACATCGCTTCATTCAATTTTCTCATGCATCATTGCAGAAGCAATGCTAATCATATCTTCAAAGCTCGTTAGCGGCGAGCAAAAACAATCACGTAAACCTTCAATCCATGACTCCCATTCCCATTAACAACATTAACCATCATATTAAGGGGAAAGTTTATTTATCACACTCACTCGCACCCTATAAAGCCAAGATAGCTTATACTAAAGTCGTGGGAATACAACAACAACGACTCCCAAGCTAAATCAATGGAAAGCTATTCTCTCGGCAAAACTTCTTCCGAAGCGAATCAATTCCCGAACGTAACGATCGTGTGAAATATTCATTCCCCGCTTACATATTAACTCATTCGCAATAAATAACCGCTAAAGCTTTAACAATATTTCCTATTGAAACTTCCCTACTAACCTATTCGCACAATACACAATTTAATAAAATGCTAGCAGAAGCTTACATAAAGAGCTTTTTTATAGCATTAATGAGAGTAATTTAATTGAATATTAATAAACCATGAATAGAATAAAAAACGAATTTCTTTGCAAATTTAAACTATTTTGGAAGCCGTCCACATTAAATCCTCACTAACGCTAACTGTTATAATTTACTAAAACCTGTACTAAACAAATAGTAACACCCTAATACGAGTAATAACCACTAACCAAAAGCAACATCGAATCAATTAGTAACTAAAATATTTGAATATACGCAAGAGAACTTTAATACTATTTGAAAGAAATGAGGAAATTAAAAGCCAAAAATAGAGTAGAATAAAAGTTCCAAGATGATAAGTAATGTTAAAAATAAGAGAAAACCATTAACTTCAGAATATAAAAAAAGATCGGCATTGAATATGAATCTTAAGAGAAGTTGTAACCATATTATTAAGTAAAACCAATTAAAAGAAGAAATTGTAGTCCGCTATTTTTCGATTGTAAAATAATAGTTCATTGTCAAGAAAAAACAATTTAAGGTCGGAAAAAATATGTTCAGTATGGTTTTCAATATTATAGTAAAATGAAATAATTTATAATCCTGTAATTTACGACAGAATCAAATGTAACACCATTCCATTATTGCATCGAATCAAATGAAATAGTAGCATCTTAACTAATGATTGAAGCAAACAAATTATTAAACCAAACAGGATCTTAGCTCATTGTATCCATTAATTTATAATTGTAGTAGTTTATGAAAGCCACATGGATATGTAATACATATTAATTAACCTTAACTCAAGGTATCAAACAAAATAGGAAAATATGATACATAATTGTATAAAATCAAATCTCAACTTAGTAATTTTTAATTGTAGTAATTTATAAATGCAACATTGACATGTAATACATATAGATTACCATAAACTTATGTACCAAACCAAGTATTTAAATATGATTATTTCAAATCGACGACTGAATCAAGCAGAACATTAATATATAATTGTACAAAATCAAACTTTAGTTAACGTCAATTAGAAGTTATAACGCCCACCAATAAAAATACGAAATTCATCGATAGAACTACGTTACCATCTAGTAAACGTTCAAACCAGCAGCAGAACAATGGTTAAAGATACGTTGTGAGAAGTACGGTGGACAACAGCGATGGCGGTAACAGCTCGAGATATAAGTACCAATGATTTGCACAAAAGGGAATGTAGCGAGAATCAACCAACAACAAAATTTGCGAAAAACCAAGAGTGAGCGTAATCTATTGGGGTATATTAAGTAATCTAGATCACTGGAGTAGAGCGACGATTTATTGTACTCTCCAAGTACACTAAATCCATTTTTCAACTGCCGGAGGAATGTTGCGAGTGGACACATAAACATGCACATAAACATAGTAGCGAGCAAACAACATCTATGTACTCGCACTTCGCCAATGAAAATCAGCCATAGAAACACATGCGCAAGTAAATAAGCGAGCAGTTAAGTGAACGACAAAGTTCAACCCGCAACGATATTCACATCGTGAACGAACGGGGTGCTTCGAAGAGAGGTAAGCGGAAAGGAAAACCGAAAGTTCCGGCATAAACACTCTTTCGCTCAATGTCCCCAGTTTCGCTATTTTACCTCAAGAGATCTTGGGAAAGCCGAAAGCTTAAACTGAAAGCACTCTTTCGAAGTCGAAAGCTTACGCGAAAAACACTCTTTCGCTCAATTTCCCCAGTTTCGCATATTCACCAGCCGAGCAAGCGAGACGAAACGGGGAGGAAAAACTTTCGTGGAACGAGAGCGCACGTGTTCGGCTACTCAGCACCTTTAAAGAGAATTTAGGTTGAAAGCTCACGAAAAAATGGTATTTAATGTTCTTGGGCAGTCTTTTACCAGTGAGTTTGTATTCAAATCCAAAAGGGAGCGTGCTGCTACCCATTTATCATTAACAACATCGAAGTATTCGAGTTTAAGTTTGAATTGGTAGTGCTGTCCAGTGTTCAAAGAAATGGTGAGGGGTGAGGTGTTGGCTTGCGCCGCGATCCTCAACCGGCCCTTTGGCGCTTCACGCCGTGTGGCCACCCCGAACCATTAATACGACAAGTTGGTTCCCTCTTCAGGCTGGCTGATATTTAGTGTTTTAAAATAATTTGGAAATTCTAATGTAATGTAAATGTTTTTAGAAAATAACAATAGTACAATAAAAGTAATGCTTTAAAGTGAACTCTTGCCTTTGGTGATTTGGGTTTTGATGGTCAGAGTAGCAGGTAAGTGGTGTTACAGTGAGTTCTTTCCCCGGGAGCCTTGATGTTGTATATAGGATACGCATCAAGTTGAGCTCCCAGTTCTTACCAGTATACATAGGGTATACTGGTTTGTAACAGTCAAAGGAACCCATTCTGAGTCGATTACGGACATCCAGGCGGCCACAAAGAGAGTACTCGCCGACATCCCAGTCGAAGCGTTCCAAGAATGTTACGAAGCATGGGAAACTCGCTGGAATCGTTGCATAGCTTCCCAAGGGGACTTTTTTGAAGCGAATGGTAGAGTTGTAGAATAATTTTTGAATGTATGGTTTTAATGGAATCAATCCCATGACTTAGTTGTCACACCTCGTATCTTCTCGTTCATTTATGTATTGTCTTTCTTATATATATTATGTCACAGTTCTTGCACGTTAGTTTGTAGATGAAGCTGTTTGCATTTATTGATGTGTAATTTAGTTTTGATTTCAGTTTATTTCCACTGATTTTAAACCACCACGTATCATAACTGAACAGGCTTATAGTCCGTGCGAAGAACCACTCGAACTAAATCTCGTTGACGCCAACGAAACTGGAACCAGAGACCTTCGGCTTACGGGCTTAGTGTTTGTAACCACTAATTAATTACAAAATAAAGTCGAATGAAAAATTTTTCAAAGAATGATTTACCAAGACAAGTCTCAAGAAAAAGAATTCACAGCAGAAGTTTCAATTTTTTTTTCTTTTGGATATAGTCAAAAACAGAATGAATGATACTTTTATTCTTATAATTGACGTATTATATACTCATCGTAGTGGGAAACATTAATTTTCACTGCTGAAGAGAAAAATTACGAATGACAATATTACAGGAATTGTGATAAACGACTAATTTTATGTTTTTGAAAATTTCCCATCAAACTTAGTGAAAGGAGTTTTTTACTGTGATATGGTAACGGTCAAACCTTCAGGGGGAATCCATTCGGTATATGCATAGTTTGATAGGTCACAGTGAGATTGAAAAAATTGTGGTGAAATGGGTTGATATAAAATGTCCATGAAGGACTGCAGCGATGATCTGCTGCCTCGGCAAAAGAAGATAGTAGGATCCAACGAGATTGGCCTTATCTGAGGACGCGTTAATGCGCTGACAGGCTAGCATTGTGGTGTCATGAGGCGGGTTTTTCGCCCAGCACAAGGACCCACCAATTTCGAGGATCAAATGAATATCCAACGTATTGAGTATAATGGTGCCAGTTTCCTAAGTGAAAAAAACCACTTATTCTTCACCCGGGCCATCATTGGCTATCAACATGATAGCACATTTTCTTGGCCCGATGGAGACCAGCGTTTCCAGCATAGGGCTGGTGCCAGCAAACTGCGGTTTCGTTGTGGATGATGGACAATCCTCAGGAGCTGCCACATGCCATCACTCACAGGGCAGCTCGAGATATTGGACCCTATATACATGTGGGAACACGCCCAACATGCAACTTGTAAGGAGCTATAAACTTCCACATCAGACTGTGGTTATCAACTTCAACGTGTTAAGTATAATGATGCCAGTCTCCTAAGTGAAAGAACTACTTATTCTCCATCCGGGCCATCATTGGCTATCAACATGATAGCACATTTTCTTGGCCCGATAGAGACCAGCGTTTCCAGCATAGAGCTAGTGCTAGGAAACTGTGGTTCCGTTATGGATGATGGACATTACTTAGGAGCTGCCACATTCCATCACCCACAGGGCAGCTCTACTACATGGTCCCAAGGTAGATATTGTGGTTCTTTCACTTAGGAGACTGGCATCATTATACTTAACACGTTGAAGTTGATAACCACAGTCTGATGTGGAAGTTTACATGTATATAGCGTCCGATATCTGCCTTGGGACCACGCGGTCGAGCTGCCCTGTGGGTGATGTCGTGTGGCAGCTCCTGAGGAGTTACCATCATCCACAACGAAACCGCAAATGAATATCGACCAAAGTCGATAATGAGACAACCTACTAAGGGCTAAAATTTGCTAACTCAAAGGACAAATCGGGCCTGGGAAAACACAAGGACTTAAAAGAACTTCGTCGTTACCGATGATACTTATGGCCCTCAATTAAGAGTGGGGTATCCAGGTGGAAGCGGTACCCCCTCGTACCCTCCCAACCGGATCAAGATCCATTGTGTAAGCGTGGCTATATTTTACATTTAAGTGAAAAACTCATACAAACATAATTTGAATGAATTTTTCCTTTAAATGAAAAATATAAACGTGGCAAATTTATGTCATAGTATTATGTGAGGGAATCACATAACACTATGCCATAAATAGGCACGCGAGCGGAGGGCCATCTTACCCGGGCAAGAGCAGCTGGAACCGAATTAAAAAGTAGTGAGCTCATCTGATGGCTAGCTCATTATAGTTGAGGGGCCAGCCAACGTAGGGGGTCCCATACCCGGTCACGTTCAAATGAAATGGAAAGACCGAAGGTATAGTTTTAATAATTCATTTTTTGGGACTTTATTTCTTGCAGTTTCGTACGAGGTGACCGATATACTCCTCAGGAGCTGCCACATCAGTCACCTCGGGGCAGCTCGACTGCGGGGTTCCAGATGACTACGAACCTATATATATATATATATATATATATATATATATATATATATATATATATATATATATATATATATATATATATATATATATATATATATATATATATATATATATATATTTATATATATGCTGCAGCATGGCAGTGCTGCAAGCTCTATCGAGCAGTAATTTCCACATTTACGCAGTGGTGGCGAACTTATAAGAAAATTTTGTTTGAGGATTGCTGGTTGTCCTAAGTGAAAGAACTACATTGTTCTTTCACCCAAGCAACCAGCCTATATGCTGGAACCAGCTGAAGTCCATCGAGCGAATAATGCTATTATGTTGATAGCTAAAATGCTCGGGTGAAAGAACAATGTAGTTCTTTCACTTAGGACAACCAGCAATCCTCAAACAAAATTTTCTTTATTTCTTACTTTCTGCTTTGGTGCATTAAAATACATTTTCTGACAATGAAAAACGAACGAAATCCAAAATTACGAACAAAATTCACAGTTTTGAGCATATTTTGTGCATCATTCTTCTTCAAAACCTTAATTTTTTTTATCTTTACGTCTACCAACTACATCAATGTACAAAAGTAGATATCATAGAAAATATCCATTCATGGCCCAATGTTTTAAATGTTTCTTTTCAAATTAGTGGAATAATAAAAGTTTCAAGATTAAAAAAAAATTAAAATATAAAGGCATTTTATAATTAAAAAAATAATTAATAGGCAAATAAAAGGGTCCTTACCCAACATCCTCACCAGGCGCCCGCTGATGATGTGAGTGATGCCTGAAAACTCAAATTCAGCTGAGACAAGCTGCCACTAATTAATAATCTTCAATTGCAGTTATGAACAAAGTTCCACTATCTGGAAACATAATCCCATTTCCTTTAAGCCACTTATCTCTTGCGAACACAACGTATCCAGCATTGGTTCGTAAAATAAACGGATATTTTCGTAAAATAAACAGATATTTTGATATCCACTTCTCAATCCCATCTGGCACTTCCACGTCCTCGACTTATCCTTTAATAACAGTAATCAAGTCTGTTAACTTTATTGTTAATAACGACTTGCCGTGCGCAATTCACCATGTCCGATCAATCCATAAAAATCATCTTATCGCACGGAAAACCGAGCAAGTCATGAAAATCGGTCCCACTGACGCCGTCACTACCAATTCCGTCCAAATTTCCGCTTCTTTCTGCTTATTCACTATTCCAACTAATTTCCATCATGGCCATCTTACGGTGTTCGTATTCACGGCACTTTTTGTGCGCCTTTTCCCGACAAATTCTATTTTCTTTTATCCCTCGCAAATAAGCTACGACATGAGAATTTCACCATCGCTGTCGGGAGCGACATTCGACCGTGATAATGTTCAAACACATTTCACGTTGCCGAATGCACACAAGGGCCACATACTCATAGGAAGTATATTGTAGACCACTTTCAACAATGCTTTTTGCTCTATTTCCCGGGGTTTTCCAAATATTTCACGAATAGATCACACAAATATGACAGCGAATGACGAATTCACGCGCACTTCCTCCTCTATTTCTCGCGGCGTTCGCACTGGGTGGCGATCTCAAGTAGACTCCCTTTTTGGTTGTCACTCGTCTATTTGCTAGATGTGCAACGGGACTCAACGAGCCATTCATTCATTCCGCTGCACACTTGCTTTCGCTAATGCAAAACGTGCATGTGAAGCGGGCAAAGGCGTTGCTATATCCGCATTTTAATTGCAGATTTGAATTATTAAGCAAGTAAATTTTTCAAATCTGCAAATAAAATTTCGGATAAGTGTTATGAAGATTATTACAAAATACCAATCGGGTTCCCATGTGGCAGATGTCAAAGATATACTACGGGGAACCACTTGGGTTAGCAAAAAGCCACGTTCGTGAACTAACGATGTATTGCAACCACTGTTGAGCTCAAAATCAAACTGCTGGATAACTTAATACCAGTACGTAGTCCTTTGGTTCCTGAGATTTGTAAACATTTTATCTTCCGCTCCCTCTTCTATGATTTCTCAAGGAGATCCAAATCAACTTCTCATAGATTTGAAAACGTTAAGTCTAGAGCCGTGCCACTGATTGGTACCCTTAAAAGCAACCTCATTAGTGGCCACCAGGTTACCTGCTAGTTCAGAGAGGAGTTTAGTCGAGGGTCAATCACCAGTAGATCTTCCGTTAAATTATTTTGTTTAGCCATCAGCCCGAGCTTTTAGACGCGTTACATAATATTTCGTTGCATACTAGTTTATGCGCAAATTCTTCGTCTTTTAAAACAAAATAACACAAGGAACATAAACGGAAGTGCTCAAATTCATACGTACCACAAATTTTCGTACCATTGAACTGTCACAAATTACACCACGTTAACGCTACGCTAAGGAAAACACAAAACTCAAACTATAGACCTGGTTACACAATACAAACTGCTGCCATGACAGTGAACAGCTACTGCACCTGTGTATTCGCATGACAGTATATTGATTTGCCTCAACCTTTCACACAAGGGCTCGTTGCTGGCGTGAAATGAGACAGCTACTGCTTGTGTGTACTCAAGTCTGCTAGATCGGAGTAAATAAATGCTATTCAGTCTGTTCTCATTAATGTTGTCGATCAGACCTCGTGCAACGCTTCGCAAAATACGCGATTGATCGTGATTCATACGGTAAAAAAGCGGCTACGAAAATACTTAGTGCTGAAATAATTTATGGTAAAGTGCTTTACGGAAATATAAGAAACAGTTTCCAATAGCAGGAGAGTGCTCCTACCAGAAGGGCTTTGTAATACAATAAGTAAATCAAACAATATATTCTGCTTGTCAAAACTTGACTAATATACAAATTCCATAATTGAGGTCGAAAAATTAGTATGGTTATTATGTTTTTAAATTCGCCGCCATTTTGTTTCAAGTGTTTTGACCCCATCGCCTTATTAGTCATGATAAGACATCAATATTACAAACCATTTCTAAAATTTTTATCAAAATTCCTACATATTTGTAGTGTCTAGAGGTCCGTTGCAAACGTGTATCTCCCTAGTATCACGTGTTAATGTTGTTGTAATTGTTAAATATTCAATCGGCTGTAACTTAGCTGTTTACTGTTCAATCATTGTGAAATTTTCAGAATGCATACAGCTGCTTTCAAAAAACTTAAATTGTAACTTTTAAAAAATTTAAGGGTCCCATTTTGATTTTATAGGCCAAAATGTAAAATTTATAAAATGTACTATTATTCACAAATTTGATCGAATTTCGACTTCTGAGTTATTTGTTTCCCTTGTACTCCTAAAGTCTCACATCTTTGATTTTTTCAAATTTTTAGGGTCCTGCACCCCTTAAAGCAAAACTTGTCACTTTAAATCCGGTTTCAAAAATTTCTCATAAAGACCTTTCATTTGATATTCATATTGCCTAAATGCGATGAAATTTGGTTTTTTAAAGGCCACCCCCTTATATGGGGAGACCCTCCTTTAGCACCTTGTAAATTTCTTTTTGTGGTGAAATTTTAAAGAGAGCATCACTTTGCACCTATCTACAAAATCTTATGTTTCTAGCTTATGTAGTTTGCGAGAAAAGTGGTGTGACACACGGACGTACGGACAGACAGGACGCGATTTTAGTAGGGTTTTGTAAAATGATTTTCAAAACCTTAAAAAGGAATAATTTGGGAGAGAAGTCGGATACAGAGAAAAGGAGCAACACAATACAAAGCAGTTCTGAGAGTGATACCTGCACAGGTGAAAATACTTTTAACTTTATTTATTCTTCTTCTATTTCTTCTTAGCATTACAGCCCCTTTCGGGCCTTCGCTTCCTGCAAACCATGTTTCATACCCATAGCATAACACAGTTCTTATCACAGATTTGTATACTTGGAGCTTTGTTTTCCTGTGTATGCAGCTGGTCTTCAAGATCGTCAATACTAAATAGAATATTTTATTTGCGAGTTGTATTCTTCGGCGTATTTCGTCTCTTTCATTACCCGTTTTCGTTATTTTGGCACATAAATATACAAATTTGCTACCATTCTCGATACTGTATTCGCCAAGTGAGATATTTATTATTCTTAATATTATTATTATTAGATTATTTGAATTAATCATCATATGAGGGATGCTGTACCTGCAAGAGTCAAATTGAAGATTGCATTGGTATACATACCTTTCTTCTGGAATATCGTGCAGATCGCTATCGGTACTTTTCAGAGTCTCAAAAGCATTCGTAGTTAAAATAATCCCGCATGTGTGTAGTGCTGTAAATTAAAGTCTTAAAGATGTTATAAAAGTAAGCCATTTCCATTATTATTTTATAATATCAATCATATGTGAATGTTTATATTTTATTTCCGAGTGCTGATTGCGAGGAGTGTTCCAACTGTGCAGATACTGATGGCTCAATAGGTTGATTGAAAGTAGACGTTGATGTAAATATTGATGGTGATTTTTGTGGAAACGTCACAGTCTGCAGTGGAGATGAAAGAGATTTGGAACTGTCATTAGATGGTGTATATACATATCTAGTATAATGCACTTTCTTGCGGTATTTTGAGAAAAGCGCCTGCATTTCATCTGTCGCATCAATCCTATCTAATGGTGGAATCTGTCTGAGCTGCAAAGCTGCAAAGCTGCATGCCTTCCAATTACATCGCATTTGTCTTTTTTTCACTTTGACTTGAAACAGACATTGTTATTCTTTTATGTTCCTTGAGTTGATTTACGGCGGTTTCTATTTCACACCAAAGTGGTGATAATTTAATCTTTAATCTTGGTCTTCTTAATGGCTTTTTGATTGTATTGCTGTTACACTTAAAAGCATCGAGGCCCTTGCTACCAATTTGTGTGCATTGTTCGTACAGCTTCTTTTCTACCGTTGATGCAGCTCCTGAATTTAACAATTTATTTTAACGACTGTATTAAGGCAAATCACAATTAAGCATAAATATATTTTCATTTTTCAGATACTGAACATGAAAGAATGCAAGCAGGATTCCATTCGAGATGGAATATCCCAAGTTGTTGTGTGCTCCTGGTATTCTTACCTAGAAAACAACTCACTCTTGCTTGAAAATGATGCTCTTGTTGGAGATGATGCCTTCCCTTTGAAGCCGTACTTACTTCTTCTTCTTCTTCTTTGTAGCACTACAGCCCCTATCGGGCCTTCACTTAGAGATAGTTAGAGTATCTCATTTTCATGACCGTATTGATTTTTTTTTTCGGAAGTTGGTTTGGTCAGTACCATGCTCCCCGTGTGCTTACTCGGCTATGATATGATCTGATTAAATCAGTACATATCACCACTGAGCGAACACTCGTAGTCTGCACGAAAAATCCCCTGAACTAAATCACATTGCTCTCAACGAGATTTGAACCTGGGACCTTCGGACTATGCGTTCATGCTCTAACAACTAGATCACACAGACTACAGCCGTACTTGCTAAAGTCCTACAAATATATGCCAATTACAAGAGAAAAGATTAATATTATAGATTGAGCAGTGCAATATGAATCGTTGAGAATGGGTTTGGCATTCTGGCATCCCACTTTCGTGTGTCGGGAAAAACAATTCAATTACTTTGCACAACTGGTTACGTATCACTGCATCCTTAACCTATACACTACCAAAAACGACAGGTTATGAAGACATCCTGAAGTTTGAAGTTTGGGACAGTGGAGATCAGAAATTGATGGATTACCAAGCATTCATCAATCGCAGATCAATGCTAGGCCCAAGGCAACAGAAGAGCAAATTTGCCATAAATATAAACAAGTTGGGTAAACAGAGCTACGCTCATATCAGAAGAGTTTTATACTCAACCTACGATATGCAGACACCAAAAATGAATAAACTCAAGAAAACCTTTAACGACATTTACAACTTATACATACTCGTTTGAAAAGGGAAAGGTCGATAGAAAGCCCGAACGGTATCTATTAAACAATAACCAGTAGTTTTGGAAGCTGACAACATGAAATGCAGCCACAGTCAGCGCTCGTACTACAGCCGCATTGCTGCAATTATGCAGAAACAGTTGAACTTAGTCAATCAATTGTCACTAGGAATAACATGCTGTTGAAGCCACTTTCTATTAATTAACAATTGGCAATCTTCGAATCGGATTTTCTTTTCATCAGGCCACCTGGTTCCTTGCCCAACAACCGGGGAGCGATTCAAAAGAAAACACCCCCTCCAATTCAACATCAAAAATCAAGGGGTCACCTTCGTTAAACAGATCTCGATTCTTCTATTATTCGTGCTTCTAAACCTTTGAAGCATATCTTCAGCTCTAGAGTGGCATACAAAACTTCTGTTGAAGACTTAACGCGTTATGTCACTAAAAAGTTTGGATCATCCATTAAAATTTTAAGTTTTTATAAGTTGATTAAGGAAAATTTAACGGACAAAGTAGTTGCCTCATTTTAATTGGTGATTTCTGCGAATACTGATATTGTCCTGGGTTCGAATTGTTAGCCTTATAATGTACTTGTTAAGTCGTTTGCAACGAAAAAATTTTCGTCGAACAATAAACGAAGTTTCAATAATCTTAATGAATATTCCTATAATCATAATGTTTATTGCACTGTATTCTCTTTAATCAATGAATCTCTTTCAACGTTTAATGCAGTTCAACTAAACTTCTCTTCTCCTAAAATGTGTATTTCTATTTACTACCCAAATGTACGAGCGTTAAGGCTCAAGCTTGAGGAACTCTTTGTCTCCTGCTAGCTTAGTAAAGATTCTTTTATTTGCTTCTCCGAGACTTGGCTAAATGTAAACATTTTGAATCATGAAATGTTGCCTGTATATAGATGTGACCGCGATCTAATTGCTACTAAAAAGGCTCATGTAAACTACTCATAAGGCTGATCTTAGCAAAACTCTATCTATTCTGATTTCTGTTTTCCCATACTTTAGAATGTGTTATTGTCAAACCTTCTCTCCCATAATACAGAGTTCTTGATTCCACCAGTTTATAATCCCTGTTACTCACCGTTAACTGTTTATGAGACGCTTTTTGATGATCTATCCTCTTATCTAGTTTTGCGTCAACCTCACTGAAAAATATTGGTTTGTGGAGATTTTAACTGAATGAATTCAAGAATTATCCTACTCCTTCTATCTTTCAGTTAATTCTTTTTCTATAATCTTGTCATCTTACCTATCTCATTGCGTTTTTTCTCAATTTAATCATATCTGCAATGCTAATGCTTGTCTCTCTTCTATCTTGGATGTTATCTTACATATCGTATCGTCCTTGTTGAGTAAGCTTCTCTGGCACTACATCTAGTCCTTTTTATCCTGGATCTGGTGTTGCACAAAGTTCAATTCTTGGGCCTCTTCTCTTTCTGTTGTTCATAGATGATCTTTTCTTCGTAACTAATTCCCCATGTCTCTTGTATGCTGATGACTTCAAAGTTTTTCGAATAGTCAAATCCCATTCAGACTGTCAGCTCCTGTAAACTGATCTGAATGCTCTAAATAAATGGTGTACTTCAGACTATTTATGTCCTCCTCTTAATTTTAGTTATATATTAAGTGATACTTTACTCTCTGAAGTGTTCAGTCATAAAGACCTTGGAGTAACTTTTGACCAAAACTAAAATTTGATGCACATATTTTAGATGTAACTGCCAAGGCGTCTAAAGTTTCCGGGTTTATCCATAGGCATTTACATAAACTTAAAAGCTTCTCTTCTTCTATCTGCCTATTTGTTTGTCTTGTTAGCCCTTTGCTGGAATACTGTTCTGTTATCTGGTCCCCTCGATATTCCTATCTCGTGTCTATTTTAGAAACTGTCCAAAGAAAATTTACGCGTTTTCTTTTCCTTAAGTTTAATTTGCAGTATCACCCCTATGAAAGTTATTTTTCCTTCCTATCTCTTCCATCTCTAATATCCCGTCGAGCTTTTTTAGATCAACGTTTTTTGTATAAACTCTGCTACCATCAAGTCCCCTCATATATTTTTTTCTGCGCTGCGTTTCCGATAAACATCTCGTTCATCTCGGATGAGTTCTTATTTTGTGATCCGATATGCTGGAGCTGACTTAAATTTCCTGTCACAAATTTTAAGAATCGTGAAAAATTCATAATAATCTTGGGCTAGGTCTTCTCGCCTCTTCTTACATAGCACTTCACTTTATTATTTTCGTTTGATAGGGCTGTATTTATTCATTGCGTGCCATTTTGTTATTGGATTATATTCGGTCTTTTTGATGGTATAAATAAATAACATGGACCTAGGTGAAGTGTGAATTTATATTGCTTTGGCAACATATTGCATTCTGTTTATGCAACCAATACCTAAGATGGTGCATTATATAACTAGAATTTTAATAGAATCATAGTAAACCCATAAACGGGAATTCCTAAAGTATAAAGCACGAAAAATAACATGTAATGAACCCTTTCCTTTTCAAAATGTCTGTTTTTATAGAGCGCTCCCCTGTGATCCTCTCTGTTTTGATTCATTTGTTTGTTATGAACAAAAAACATTTACCTTTTATTTTGCATCATTGATTTAAAATCTGCAAAAAAAAAACATAATTATTCCCTAATGACAGATTATGCTAGGCTAATATGCTTAAAAATCCCACATACTTAATAATCAGAAGCTCAGTTATAGCCCACATAAGCCATCGTTTTTTGAATGCTCTTGATGTTATATCAGACACCAAATAATTAAATATTTGATAAAATAGTGCAAATATAATATATGGTCGATAAAAATTTTTCAGCTATAACATATTATTATTATGTAACACAAACCAAAACAAGGCCTAGAGCAACTAGTAGTCAACACTGAATTAGCCATTACCGCAGGAACAATAGACACACTGCAGTGGATACATTACAAAAAATATGATCTGGAATAAACAAAACGAATATCTATGGAGACCATAAAAAATTAAGACACATTCAGAAAAACTTACGGACAACCTACTAGCGGTGACAAAAGCTAGCAAAGGACATACAACAGTGGTCTTGAAAACAATAGGCTACGTACAAAAAACCCAGACTTCATTAACGCCAATGGATATTGGTAAACAAACAAAGATTCCACTAATAAATCCCAAGCAGATCTACGTACTGCTATACTACAATCACCACTCATCATTCATTATACTAAGCACCGCTATATAGACCGAAGTCTACTTACATCGACCCTCAAAGCACAACCTAAGCATCCAATATCCCTATCCGACCTGTTGTCAATTACCGCCTAGCTCTCGCATACTAATTGGCACGGTACTTGGCAACAATATTGGCTGATGTCAGGTAACTTGACGACGAAACACAAAAACAGCCATGATCTAGCGGAATCAACCAACTCTCTAAGATTGATTGACACTTGTCGACTTTTATCACTAGACATCACCAACCTCTACATCCAAAGGTAAAACGCTCATCATGCCAGATAAAGTGTTCATTCAATAACAGCCAACAATTCACAGACCACAATCAAGTAGTACAACTTTACGTTCAATAATAGTACATATGTTGCTTAGAATGATTCAGGTATGGGACATCCGATGTGTTCAATAATGTCAAAAATATTCTTAAAATCTCTGGAAGAAACTTTACACCCGAAACTGTTAAAAAATTCAATGTAATATTTTACAAAGAATGTGTGGATAACTGTTCCCCTCCTATTTAATAGCGCAAATTGAAGTGAAGATGGGCGACAAAGAGCAACTTAACGCACGGCAACATTCAAAATTTAGAGCAAATGACGAAAGTTTTAATGAAATGGCAAGTTGCTTTGATGAACTTTCTACATCACTATCCAGTAGCAATCAAAAAATATGCAAAGCTCTAAATATGGTCGGCACCCAACTGATATCAATGAAGGAGTTATTATCTTCTAGTCAGTAACATCAGTGAAATGCTCTCAAAAATGCCACCAAACTATCTAAGCAAGAAGCTGGACACATCGCACAAAACTCACATATGATGCGAAACTAGAAAGTATGGAAAGACAAATTGCTCGTTTAGAAAGCAAACTCGAGGAGCGCAATACAGTACACACAGTAGTCAAATATGTGGACTGTTTTAAGCAAATTGAACCTGGTAACTGTGTTTCCCCGGTGAAGGAGAATCTAAACGCCTCAGCTCAATTTCCAGTTATCAACAAAAGTATATTCAAGCTTGGTGTGAATTGGTCTGACGAAGACTGGAATCATAGAATATCCAAGCTGGAGGCTACAAACTCAAGGAATGCTCTTGACGTGTCATCAACCGGGACTAATTCATACGCCGTCTTCTACTTAAAGAAAGTTTCTCACAATATGGGGGTAGATGGAGTCCGCCGGAAACTCGAGTCCGATTTTTTAATCCAAGGCTGCAGAGTAGAAGAAATGGCACGTTTTGGCAAACGTAGATGCACATTCAAAGTTTTCATCCCACAAAAATATGCTTGGCTTTTCACAAACGTAAAATCTAACAATAAAACCTACACCTGGGATAGTATGATTTTTAAAAAATGGAAATCAGCAACTAAATTACCAAGGCTGGAGATGAACAATAGTACTATAACGACGATGACGAAATCAGCAAAAAGTTTGAAAAAATCTTCAGCTAGCATTAGTTCTACTCTAACAGGTAACCAAATTTATAATTCTGTTGTTACTCCACTTTCCAGGCAAAATCCTAATTCCAGAGTTGTCCCAGGTAATATAACTCCAGATAATTCTTCATTAACTGCACATAGCCAAATTATCAATACTGTAGACAAAATTTCCACTTCTTCTACACACAAGACTGATAACGCAATCGATCCACATTCAACAATGTACCACAGGCCTTTGCAAGGGATCGAGGTTTCCTTTTCTACCACCAGTATTATGGAAAATACGAAAAAATCTTCTCAGGTGTATACGCCTTCTAATAAATACCCGAATTTTGTACATGGAGGTTTTCAAACACCTTCATCCCCACCTTTGATTCAGATGCCAGCACCAACGGATAATCTATCAATTACCAGCAATTCCTTTATAAACCCACTCTAAATTCGAGCGTTGATCTTGATATCTCTTATCTAGACTAAGAGATCATAAAATCTATGAATATGTCAGATTGTACATAGCATATATGTACAAAGCTCCCGATACTACGTATGTTGATGGCAAGACGAAGACCAACCTGAAAGTTATGATCCAGCGGGAAGGTCTTCCTATAGAAATCGAGACTCTCCGTGCACTATATTTAAGATTTCACACAGAACTAGGCGTGACATCTGACCAAGCAAAAAAAGACTTGGACACGTATGCTTCACATGTTAGCTCAAATTACATTTCATCGCTTTAGAGATCAAGAGAGCAACATCATAAATTTTTTCGTCCCCAATGATACGCTCACTTCTAAACGCCTTAGACTTTTTTACCACAACTGCGGAGGTATGAGAGGAAAGGCCAATAGACTTTTTTTAGACGCCAAATCATGCCACTTCAATGTTCTTTCCTTGACCGAAACTTGGTTGAATGACTCTTTTTTAAACAAAGAGATTCTTGATGGCAGCTGGACTATTTATAGGGAAGATAGGGATTACCGCAGTACTGGGCAAACTAGAGGAGGAGGGGTTTTGATTGCAGCTCATAACTCTTTTTCTAGCGAGCTCGTCACTACAGTCCCCAACAAATCCTTCCAGCATAAAATTGTCTGCATCAAAATGCCGAAATCAAACGTGTACATTGGAGTTTTTTATATCCCTACTAAATCAAATGAAGTACGAGGTGTGTTCAAAAAAATATCGCGAATTTCGTTTTTTTTTTCAAAAATTATTTATTTATTCATGAATATCTATTTTGTCCCCTTCAAAGTAATCCTCATGAGATATTATACACTTGTGCCAACGGTTTTTCCAATCTTCGAAGCACTTCAAAAAATCATTTTTTTTAATCTTGTTCAGCTCCTCCTTCGATGCCATCTTTATCTCGTCAAGCGTAGCGTAACGTCGTCCTTTCATGGGCCTCTTCAGGGGCAGGGGCGTTATCGTGGTGCAAAAGCCAATTTTTGTTCTCCCACAAATCCGGGCGGATTGCTTCGCGCAAATTGCGCATAACTTGCAGGTAATATTCCTTATTGACCGTTCTTTCCTGTGGCAAGAACTCATGATGCACCACGCCCCTGCAATCGAAGAAAACTGTCAGCAAAACTTTCACATTCGACCGAACTTCGCGCGCTTTTTTCGGTCTTGGTTCATGCGGCAGCTTCCATTGAGATGATTGAGCTTTGGTTTCCACGTCATAACCATAAACCCACGATTCGTCACCAGTTATGACCCTCTGGAGCAAATTTGGTTCGTCGCGGACAGAGTTTAACATCTCATTAGCAATGTTCATGCGTTGCTGTTTTTGGTCGCAATTGAGCAATTTTGGTACGAATTTCGCGGCGACCCGTCTCATGCCAAATCGTTGATAAAAATCGAATGGCACGAGCCAATCGATATGTTTAGGTCCTCAGCAACTTCTCTAACGGTGATTCGACGATTGGCCAATACCATTTTCTCCACTTCATTAATTTTTTCGTCTCTTGTTGAAGTGCTCGGGCGTCTGGCACGCTCTTCGTCGTTCACATCTTCTCGGCCTTCTAAAAACATTTTGTACCACCGATAAACGTTGCTTCGGTCCAAGGTAGCTTCTCCGTATGCCACAGTCAACATTCGGAATGCATCCGCGCACTTAATTTCGTTTTTCACACAAAATTTGATACACGTTCTTTGATCCATTTTTTTGAATAAGTAAAAATCGAAGACGATTGAAAACACGTGCAAGTAAAGCAGCTATCACCAATCAAGTGAACATTCAAAATGGCCGAGCTTGTCGGCATAAGTGACAGACATGAATACCAACATAACGCCACAAAAAAATCGAAATTCGAATATACGTAACCCGCGAAAATTCAAAATTCGCGATACTTTTTGAACACACCTCGTATTGTACAACGATGTATGTGATATAATTTCTTCATTCGCTGCTTCCATCAACGTAGAAGATTAGATTATTATCTCCGGTGACTTTAACCGACCTGATTTGATATTCATGACTGATGAATGTGATAAAGGTCTTCTTCCAGTTAATCTCCAGGATCATATGGACTTCAACCTGATGAGCACTTTCTATGGCAATGATTTGCAGCAAGTTAACATGTCCCTCAACCATTATGGCAACTGGCTAGACCTTATTTTTACAAATGCGTACGACGAAGTAGTGGTCAATCCAACTAGTGAAGCGAACCATTTGTTTTCAAATAGCCTCCACCATTCCGCACTGTCTATTGAACTGTCCACTGCTGAAGAAACAAACCATCTATCTTACAATAATTCAATTGTATATGGTTTCTATAATGCTGACTTCGAAAGCATTAATAATCATCTCAGCGCAATCGACTGGACTGGTACGCTTACAACGTTAGATGTAAACGATGCAGTAGATCATTTCTATAAGTGTTCTATGGACGCCGTTGAAAGATACGTACCTAAGATCAAAAAGAAAAATAAACTTTCAGAGCCTTGGCTTGATAAGGATCTCAGATATTTGCGAAACCAAAGAAATAAGCTCAACAAAATTATTCAAACGAAAACCAATGTGAGTCTTGAATTGAAAAGTAAATATGATGAGCTGGCAAAAGAATTCCAATTGAGATCAAGGGAAGCATATAAGTCATATGTTAACTCAATTGGTGAGAACATCATCATAAATCCAAAAAAGTTCTTTGAATTCATAATTATCAAACGCAAGTCTCAAGGTTTTCCCAAGTCCATGTCCTACCAGGAATTGACCTCATGTAACCCTGAAGATATATGTGAGTTTTTCGCTAAACACTTTCAATCCGTATATTGTGCGACCAGCTGTTTACCGTATACACCTTCTTCTGACATATATTCCGCACCTCTAATTGAGAACATCTATATTTCCACAGAAGAAATATCTAAAGCGATTGAGGAGCTTGATTTCAATAAAGGACCTGGCCCTGATTTAATCCCTCCGCGCCTTTTGTGCCAGTGCAGAGGGCAATTAATTTTACCACTTCACATTATTTTTAATAAATCCCTTTCTTCTGAAATGTTCCCGTCTCTCTGGAAGTCAATTTATTTGACCCCTATTCATAAAAACAAGGACAAAAGATCTGTTGAAAATTACAGAGGTATTGCAATTCTATCGGCTATCCCTAAACTATTTGAGAAAATAGTTTGTACGAAGATTTCTCCTATAGTAGAACCTCAGCTCAATGACAAACAGCATGGCTTCCGTAAGAATCGCTCTACGACAACAAATCTTAAAGTAATGGTCTCTAGCATTCTCTGTGAGATGGAAAAGGGGGACCAAATCGACGCAATTTACACTGATTTCAGCAAAGCTTTCGATCGTGTCAACCACAAAATTATGACTCATAAGCTGAAAAAGTTTGGGATTAGTGGTTCTTTGCTGGACTGGATCGACTCATATCTCCAGAATCGGCCTCAGTTTATTAAATTTCAAGGATTTGTGTCCAAGAAAATCGATGTTTGCTCAGGTGTACCTCAGGGCAGCCATCTGGGTCCTCTTCTATTTAACATCTTCATTTCAGATCTTTCTGCAGTTCTGTCTGATATTCCTCACCTATTTTATGCCGATGATCTTAAACTATACCACGTGATAACTTCCCAAAAGGACTCACTATTCTTACAAAACAAGATTAGTTCCCTACTAGAATGGTAAAAAATAAACCAACTGTCTTTAAACTTTGATAAATGTCAGGTAATTAGTTTTTCTCGTGAAAACTCCGTCATCGCTTCTGACTATCATCTAAACTACCAAAAACTTAGCAGAGTGGACAGTATAGTAGATCTCGGCGTCATTTTGGATAGTAAATTGCGCTTCAATTTACATTACGATGAGTCTCTCTGTAAAGCCTATAAGCTCCTTGGCTTCATTAAGCGACGATCTAAGGAATTTCAGAACGTATGGGTTTCAAAATCATTATATGTTTCTTTAGTACGTCCCATTCTTGAATATGCCTGCCTTGTTTGGGATCCTGCCTTTGATGTCCATACAGACCGACTTGAGTCTGTTCAAAAACAGTTTCTACTATTTGCGTTGAGATCACTATATGATCCGAAGAATTATAAAGATTTACCATCCTATGAGCATAGACTCCGTATTCTCAATATGTCCTCACTAGACTCTCGAAGAAAGGTGATAACTTGCTGTTTCACATTTGATGTTCTCAGAGGCAATATAAAAATACCGTCCTTAGTTGAAAGAATAAAAATGAATGAGAAAATACGTTTCACAAGACATTCACGTCTGCAGGTTGAAAAGCGTCATCGCACAATTTACGCTGATAACGAACCTATAAACAGGTGTTGCAAAACATTCATTTCACTAAGTGTGCATTACTCTCCAACAATTTCCAGATCCTAATTCAAAACTTTGTTGTCTAATGCCCTATCCTCTTAATCCCATCATTTCATTCAGAGATTTAGAAAAAATATTGTACTTACATAAAACTTCAATAAGTTGTAAAATATATTTTTAAATTTTTGTACCTCTGCCTTGTTTGGCAATAAATAAATAAATTATTAATTGCTTACAAGAAAATAAACAAGACGAACTTCTTACCCAATATAAATGAAATACACCCAAATATAAATTTCACAATAGAAAAAGAAAGAAACCGGCAACTCAATTTTATGGACGTAACTATGAAACAGGAAAAAACACGATTAGAGTATAAAATATCCAGAAAACTAACCACAACTGATCATGCCATATGTGGAACATCTAATTGCTCCACACAACATAAACTAGCAGCATACAGATCAATAGTGCAGAGACTCCACTCCATCCCCATGACTCCTACTAACTACTCCAATGAACTCAGTAACATTTACAAAATAGCTAGTAATGACGAATATAAGGAACATTACGTTGACAAACTTATTGCGCACAAATAAAAACATGAATGTCAATTGACTGAAACACACAAGAACGACCAATAGTGGACTTCGTTAGCATAAATGGGTAAAGAGATATACAAACTATTAAACTACATTCAGAAATCCAAATTGCACTCAAAACGACTTTTTCCGCTCCGAGATTTCACATAAATGAGCATATGTATCTTAAAAAGTTTTCAAAGTAGATAGAATGGGTCTTTTTTTGACCAAGTCACGTAAATGTCTATTCCGCCTTTTAAATTAAATATCATGACAGTACAAATTGAATTGAATTGCAACAAACTGAATTGCAAAAACAAAACTTCTTCTTGTTGTACCTTCGCAGGGTATGAGACCTACAGGGACTGAATAATAAGTAACCGGACTGACCTCAGGAAAATTTTTATTGGCAAAATATGTACAATTTTTCTTTAGAAATCTTCAAAGTAGTCCCCATTGGAGTCGATAACACGTTGATACCGGATTTTCCAATCCCCGAACGCTCCCTGGAAGTCGGCAACCTCGATGCTGTCTAGAGCCCTCGTCGTAGCACGTTGAACGTTTTTCCAGTCCCCTTAAGGTGTCTCTTGATCTTGGGGAACAAAAAGAAGTCCGCTGGTGCCATATCCGGGCTGTAAGAACTCTGGTTCGGTTTGCAGTCAATCAAGGATTTCCGAAGCGACAGCAACACGACGTTCCTTTTGCTCATCAGTCAGGTGTTTGGATACCAGCTTCACGCAGATCTTTCTCATGCCCAGATCGTTCTTAATAATGTTGTGTCATCTTATCGATTCCAACCTCATCTGCAATAGCCCGAATGCTCAGACGACGATCTCTGTTCAACACATCACGCACTTTTTGCACATTTGTGTCCGTGTGACTCGTTGATGGAGGATCGACGCGCACTTTGTCATGGACGTCATCGTGACCCTCCCGGAAATTTATGTGCCACTGAAACACTTGAGTTCTGGACAGAGCATCCTCACCCTAAGCCTCTTGAATCATTTGAAGAGTTTCCGTGGCCGTTTTCTTGAGTTTGACACAGAATTTGATGCTAACACGTTGCTCAATCGTACGCTCCATTTTCACTCCGACGACGTAACTGAACATGCACTCCACTTTCGCTCGATGCTTATCCCTCCAAGCGCTTGGAGGCAACTGCTGCAGCCCGGTTCCCTTTCCCTAGACCTCCACCACCACTACAGCACCAGATACCGGTTAACAGACGCTTTGACGGCGCGGGGCAGGCTCGGTCCGGTTACCTATTATACAGGCCCTGTACAACATTGTCGAGGACTCTTCATTTCAGTTCAGCCATCAGGCTGTAACCATAATTTTTTCTGTTTTTATAGTGGGTTTTGCCAGGATGGAGAACTTGCGCCATCTGGACTCTATGTCTGGTTGGGAAGTTACCCTATATTTTTCTTGGTATGTGACTTCTTTCGTCAACGAAGAAGCTAGTTCTTATAACGGGTGATTAGTTAATAGGGAAATAGGTAGTTAGTTTGCTCTTGTTCTTTCCCTTCAGTTCCAGTCTAGGACTTTGTGGCCTGTTTTGAAATCAAGCAACCGTACCTGTGAAATTCTTCACTGTGGGCTTGGTGCTAGAGAAAATCACCCACCTCAAGACACCGTAGACAGCTATCTGCCAGGACACATACGCATCTCTAGGACTTATGATTGAAGGGAAGCGCAGTGTTCTAGCTTACTAAGATAAAATTCCATCTTTGCAGAACTTTGCAGATTTTATAACACTCATCAAGCAATAAATATTTTCTACATAATTTTTCAGTTATGAGCGTAGAAAGTGATATCCTTCAAAAAATGAACTTTGAGGATATAATAAAGATTTTCCAGAGCAGAAATCCCGCAAAAAACCTTCATCGCAACCAAGCAACATTTTATTTAGGAACATAACTACTTACCTAAGCTCATTTTCTGAAAACAAATAATTATATGCACAATATTTTATTTGTACCAATTAACCAAAATGAATTTAAAATTGCGAACCCAAATTTATATGTGCTCAAGGGCCCCGGCATGCTCCAAGACGGCCTTGATGCTTATCCTCAAAGATGAAATCTCTTAGGAATATCAATGCCAAAGTTCAATTTAAACTTGCGTGGAAAGATTGTTATGATTTCAAAAAGATATCAAGAAGCAAAGTTTATGTGTAAAAATCAGAAATTGCAAAACGTGCAAGCATCGCGATCCGCAACAATACACATCGCGAAACTTAACGTATTTAGTCTTACGTTAGGCTATCGGCTTCCTATCTTCTTTCGGTAAACTATGGGTTTGAAACATTATGTTCAATAAGTTTCAAGCCTCTTGACAACAAATTGCTCATGCAAATTCAATTTGATTGAAACCACCTAAGGACTTTCAATCCTTAACAAATTAGGGTAAGACCAATCTGCCATTTGATAGTTGACCAATAATCAAATCATGTTTGAAATATGATATCCTACGACTTCTGAATATAAATTGTAAACTGAAATTCAAAAGGCGTTTGACACACCCTCAAGATGAAAGATACAAATGTCAAGGGAAATTAAACTTGGTATCCGTAAAGTGGAAACATCTGCTAAATAAAAGAAGAGAGAAGTTATTTTTAATACCTGCAATAACTTTCTCTCCTATTATTGATACCTCAGGAGCCACTTGTCAATAGAATTGAAATCCCAACTTGACTGGAATCTTTATTAGGGCATGGGAACAGATGAGGCAGATAAAGAGATGATTGCATATGTTAGGATTAGTCCGTCCGATGATCTTATGAGTTCAATTATACCCTCCAGATATGAAGTCCATCTGTTAAATAAGTTGGAGAATATACTCGTACATATATCCTTCCAGCAGCAGGAATTTAATGGAAACTACTTTCTAAATTAGGAGCGAATATTTCAAAAGGACCAGGTAGTTACATTGATGAAATGAGAACATTTCAGTTATATAATGATTGTTTGAGAAAATTTTCGATTTTCTACAAATCGAGAATCCATTAATGAACTATAAGAATAAAAAGTTTTATCAACGCAGAACTTTCACATCCTTATTACATGAAAGTTGGCAAAATATCCAGGAACTTCCTACAGGTATCTGCAGATGACGAAGATACCTTTATAATTTAGTGCCTTCTCATCTGAATGCAGCAATAATCACGTCTACCTTAATCTTTTCTACTATCTCGACCTGCCTCTAAACATCACCTTCACTAAAAATTATGTGAATTGTCCATCGTGACGTCTACCCGATGACCAAAGGTGAGATAACTCGGATAACAGGTCATTTTCTTCTTCGCAGGATTTTTATTTCTGCCGATAAATATTTGTGGAACATTTCATTCTCGGCAAAGAAATCTTTGGAAGCGGAATTCATGTTGGAAGTGTTGTACTCGTGATGCACTTCAGGTTTAATGTGGCGAAGTACTAGAATTGTGTGATGGTCTTCTTTTTGCACTGATTTAACGAGCATATTCATATAAGGACACATTTTTGAACTCATTTGCTCCCAACATGATCCAGCATAGAAAGGGTGAGTCATGTGATGGTCATGTAAACACAAGAAGATTTAGGGGTAGGTATATCAATATCAGTTTTCATTGTTTTCTTGTTTTTAATCTTGCAGATTATGAAGCAAATGCAAGTTAATAATTATTTACAAAATGTTATTGTGCTGGAAAATATGTTTGTTTTATTAGGGAAAAATAAAATTGACAAAACACATGAGTAGTAGCATTAACAAGATTAGGTCTCTTTTAACTTGTCTGGTATTATTATGCTTCATCCTCGAGGACTTTTATAGGAAAAATTGTGTCGGCTATGCGGGACGGCTTTCAACTGTACCTTCATGGTAATTGTTTCGGACACTTGAAAGTCTACTCAGACTACATGGGTCCATACCCATGGTCGAAATCGGGGAATACCCAAAGGTTTGTGACCCTGGACTACTACACCAAGTTCTTATGGCTCAAGCCTATAACGAAAGCCACTGCGAGGTCGGTCGTGCGATATTTGGAGCGCTAAATCTTTTTGACTTTTGGAGTTCCCGAATGGCTTCACTCTGACAATGGAGTGCAGTTCGTCTCCAAGGTATTCGCCAAGCTTATGAATTACTATGGGGTGCAGCACTGCTTCACTCCATACCACTGCCCGCAGACGAATGCTTCGGAGAGGTTGGACCAGTCAACACTGAACGCTTAAGAGTCCACATAGGGTCCGATCATAGCAAGTGGGACGAAAATCTTTCAGAGTCATGTTTTGCCTTCCACAAGGTGATTCATGAATCCACGGGATTGTCGCCCTACTCCCTCATGTTCGGGTACCATCCTATTCAACATGGCTCATGGTACACCCTCCTGAGAAGCTTAAACGATTTTGAGGATGGAAATGTTCAGCTCATGTTGACCACTGATCGCCTGTGAGCTGTACAAGATCGTGTCCCAGAGAAATTGGCAGAAGCCTAGCAAAAGGGAGCTCAACGATACAACCTTTGGGCTCGTTCCCGTGAGCTAGTCCAGGGCCAAACAGTTTTTGGGCATAATTTTGCTCCGAGCAATGCAGCCGACAAATTCGCGGCTGAATACGCTCCACGATTTATTTCAGCAGTGGTTCGTCGACGAATTGGTCAAGTGTCTTATGAGCCTGAGGATGAATCCGGTAAGCTGCTGCGGACTTTTCACACCAAGGACATCCAGTCAGTTTCCTGAGTTGCTGTCATGCTTGTTTTTGCCCGGCTGTGTGAGACGCTCATGGTCTGGGTCGGCCCTACAATTGATGCGAAGCACTGCTTGCGCATTTATTCATACTAAGGTCTCGTTCGTTTTCACCTGTAATTGATTCAATATTTACAAATATTGATCAGCCTGCGATCTACCTTTTTTTTTATACAAACATTAATTTTCTTTTAACATTCCTTTATCGTCAAATGGATTTTCTTTGAATGCTTTAATTCATATTATTTCTTCCTTTTGCTTCTCTCTTCATTTTATTGACTAAATTAAATCTTGTGTGTTTTTGATTTTCGCTAGTTCGATACAGTAATTATATTTGCATTTCTTCATTTGATTAATTTAACCTGTTTATTTTCCCTTAATTCAAATTATTTTTAGAATTTTAGAATTTAGAATAGAATATAACTTTATTTGATTCATTAAACTATGCATTGTCTTAGCTCAAAATTAAAGATATCTCCCTTATTAATTTTATTCTAAGCAAAACGAGCTAAGGCTAATGTATTTTAATTTGTACTTGAACTCTGGTCGCTAAAACGTTTATCGCGCCAAGACAATGTTGTATAAATGGATAAGAAGCAGGAGGTCATCTTAAGTAGAGACATGAGATCTTACCTTTCAAAGCATTGACGTGGCGCAATGGGTTGGACGTGGGTCTCATCTCTGTGCATTCGTCGGTTCGCTCCCTGATCGCGTCATAATTGTAATTTTAGCACAGCTGATTTTTTTTTATGTATTGCGGGTGATAAAATCAACGCGTTCTTTGAGATTACATTGAACTTTACCATCAGTAACCTGGTAAACGAATCAGCTGGGTTGAATTTGCAGTGATAACGTGCGTCTCCGTATGTGGGGCATGGATGAGCGGTGAATGGGGAACAAGTTGACCGAACAAAGGATGGAGTTTGCAGAAAAAAATAACTTGCGGGATTGGAAACACGAAATGAGAGGGGAGAGACAGCCTAGACATGGAAAAGGTGAAAAAATCGGCTGTAGACAGTGAATTTTTGAAGAGGAGTGAAAGTTGATTAAGTGGAGATTTGGACAGGCTAATTGGATAGACGGGAAATTAATTTATTTAAAGTTTATTTTGCGGAGTTCTTGAGGACGAGTAGGAAAAGTGAAATGAAATTTGTACAGCAATGAACTCGTGGAAAATTAATATTTAAATATCCATTGAAAGAAAGGGTTTTTGTCTTTCTTTTTCACATTTATATTTATATTTTTCATAATGAAGTTTACTTTGTAATAAACGGCCATGAAGGTGGAAAAAACACATCGTTTTCATTTCTCAAGATATCCTCCCCTCCCTTCCTTATCTTATTTGTCAAGTGGCTTTTATGTAGACATAGGACTCCCCGAGATGGCCACAACATGACTGAGCGCTAGCCGGCCTCAGTATGTTACCTCGGGGTAAAGAATCCTCTGGAAAAATTTATTGTCTGCAACTGCAATGGCTACCGTAGTTGTAACGCTATTATTTATTTATTTATCCCATCTAACCGACTGGATAATCCTATAACGAAATGGAACGCAAAGAATAAATACAGCAATATTTAAGTGAAAAAATAATAAAATGACGCTAATTGTAAGTTAAACTAGTAGTAATTCTCTTAGTTTTTCCTTAAATGTTACGTAAGAAGAGGGAAAAGGACCAAGCTTGAGATTATTATGATTTCGTACGATTCTTAAAATTGGTGAATGGAAATATAAATCAGTTCTAGCATATGGGATGACGAAATAAGAACTCATCCGAGATGAACGAGATTTTGTCTGAAACGCAGCTTAGAAAAAATATTTAACGGGAGTTGATGGTAGCAGAGTTTATACAAAAAACATTGGTCTAAATGGGTTCGTCAGGATATTAGAGATGGAAGAGATAGGAAAGATACACGACTTTCATAGGGCTGATACTGCAAATTAAACTTAAGGAAAGCTTTCTTTGGACAGTTTCTAAAGAAAACACAAGATAGGAGTATCGGGGAACCAAATAAGAGAATAATATTCAAGCGAATGGCGAACAGGATAAAAAATAGGCGGACAGAAGAAGATATGCTATTGAATTTATGTACATGCCTAAGGATAAATCGTAAACTCTATTCACCTTAGTAATCACATTTAAAATATGTGCATCAAATTTGAGTTTTGGATCAAAAGTTACTCCAAGGCCTTTAAGACTGAACACTTGAGAGAGCAAAGTCTCATTTAACATATTATTAAAACTAATAGAAGAGTCCTTGAGAGAAAAAGGTCATTTTATGACATTTAGTAATGTCAGGACATAAATAGTTTGAAGCACACCATTTATTTAGAGTATTCAGATCAGTTTGGAGGAGCTGACAGTCTAAATGGGATTTGACTGCTTGAAATACTTTGAAGTCATCAGCATACAAGAGGCAAGAGGAATTAATTACAAAGGAAAGATCATTTATGAACAACAGAAAGAGAAGAGGCCTAAGAATTGAATTGATTCATAGTGTCAAGTCCTTGTAGAAATCTGCGAAGATTACATCAACTTGCAGTTGGTTATCCAAAGCTCTTGCAATACTGTTTGTGAACTCCATTAAATTAGGTAGTGGAGTATCCTTTGAGAAAGCCATGCTACTCAGGAGCAATAATAGGAGATAATGAGTTTAAGAGTTGATTGTGAGACAGTCGTTCAAATAACTTTGGAAAGCAGGAAAGTAAGGAAATAGGGCAATAATTGAAAACTGACGTAGGATCACCACTTTTAAAAATAGGCACAATATTAGCTGTTTCTAAGGGTAAGGGAAATCATCAGTACCCAAACATAGATTGAAGTGGAAAAATAAAAAGAAAACTAAGCGATGAGGCTAACGACTATGTTAGCTAACGGCTATGTTTGGCAAACCATCCGGCCTAGGGCGGATATTAGGATCAAGAGTATTGATCAAACTTTCGACTTCAGATGCATCTGTATGAATGAAGAAAATTGGGAAGGGAAGATGATTAGGTAAGATAATAGGATGCACAGCTGCAACGGGAAGAGAAAAAGTCGCAGATAAAAATTGGGCAAATGAGTCAACTTCTTGAGGTGAAGAAACCTCTGCGCCATTCCAACCGACCTTACTAGGACTGGAAGAAGAGGATTTCAGCGACTTAATATAAGACCAAAAGACTTTGTATTATTAGCAACAAGAGGGCTACCCAGACTACTGAAATAAGTGTTCAGAGCATATTTGATCTCCTGCTTAAAATTAGATCTAGCTTCAATAGTGCTGATGTGCCTTATCTTTTGCTCGTAGGGCACTGAGTACTCGCTTTGTAAACCAAGGTTTATCATTTGCTTTGCGGGATGTCTGAAGAGGCGTAAAACAGCGAATAAGGCTATAAATATATATGTAAAATTTATCTAAAGCAGCCTCACAATTTAAGCCTCTAAAGAACTACTTAAGCTAGAAACATCAAATTTTGTATGGACGTGTAAAGTGGTGCTCTCTTAATAGTTCATCCACAATAAAAATTTATAAGGTTTTATCAAGGGGGTCTCACCATATAGGGGAGTGGCACACAAAAAAAAAATTTCACCATATGAAGGCAATATGGATACCAAATGAAAGGTCTTGATGTGAGCTTTTACGTTTGGTTTGTGTCCCCCTCCCCTCTCGCGATTGGACACCTGTGTTCTGAAAAATCTGAAAAAAAACTATGTGAGTAGGTGATTACAAACAAATGCCTTAGAAGTCAAAATTCGCTCAACTTTATTAATAATAGTATGATCTCCGAATTTCACATTTTCCCCAATAAAACCATATATTTACCCTTAAACTCAACGAAATTTGGCATTTAAGTAGTCTTATAAAGGATCCTTTTGTTTTGTACGCTTGGTGAAAATCGAATCATATTCACAGAAGTTATAGCCATTTAAAATTTCTCAAATTATACAACAACAATAACACATGATTTTGGTTTTTTATAGACTTTTCATCGAATCAGACATTGCAGTTTTGATTTGATCTTTTTAAAATTTTCAAATAAGATTAATAACATAAACATTTTTTAAAATTTATGATTTAAATGATTTTTAACTATTTTGCAACAAAATGGCGACCGTTGAAATTAGAGAAACAATGGATTATCTTTTAAATGTGCACATCTCTTTGATATGTTTCTTGACTTTGTCATTGCTGGTGACTGCATTTCGGAGAAGTTGGGTACAAAACCTTTCTGATATGAGCTTACTTTTCGGAATGAGCAGATGCGTTTTGACTCCTTCTAGTCATCTTCAGTGTCTAAAGGATGAGTGGAAGGAAAGGACTTCATATGCGTGTAGAATGAGTTAAGCAGCAAGGTTTTGGTTTTTTGACTTATTGGATGTCTGTTTATTCTTGTTTGTCTTGGTTCCGATTTCTTCGAAGGATGTGATCTAGTACTGAGAATATTGCATCGGAATTCGTAATAAGTAGCTCGTTGATAATATTGCCATCTTTTTTTCTCTTAGGGAGGGAAGAAAAGGAGTAAATGATAGCTCAAAAAATTGTCGAATGTCGGCTATGTATTTGTATGGCTCCTTAATAAAATGGCGGGAGTATTCAAATTGACAGCACTGTGCTGAAAATATTTAACTTAAAATAAGTTTACGTATTTTATTAGTTGCTCATACAAGTTTCCTAAGATAAATTTGATATATAACTGAACCTCGGATTAAAATGCATTCAATGAAGATGTATTTTCAGAGATTATTGAATAATTCAAAAAAGATAATCAGAGCAACTGTTTAGCTTTCTGAGATATATTTTTCAACAGGCTCCAATCGTGATCATACTCATTATTGAACATTTATTTGATTATAATGTACAAGTATGATACAGGTTATATTCGTAACTAGCCCACTACTCTTTAGTAAAATGAAAATCCTATATAAGATATTGTGAGTTATTTCCAGGCCGCTTGAACTTATGGCGATATTTTATCAGTATCATCATATTCATGGCAATATTCTTTCTGTTAAATATTTTTTTCTTACATACCGTAAAAGCGAAATGTTTTAGTCAGTTTTCTGTGAATAGAACACCTTTCTGACTTTTTTAGACATGAAATAATACCTGGTGTTGAGGTACTTTTTGATGAACAAACTTAAAAGAGTGCAACAGTGACTTCCTTGTCTGTATACACTGAATTATTCCTTTTCTAAAAAACATTTGGATCCTCACCGAAGCAATTCTTGATTAATATGTTATTCGTCTTCTGGAAAAAAATGTAGTCTTGCATTTCCATCCTAATTGAAAAGAAGAAATAACATACGACTTTCACGTGGCTTACGTTAGTAAAACACTATTGTTAGTCTTAAATAAGCAGAAAAATTCTTTTCTTTCTAAAAGAAGAAACTTAAATCTTTTCTTCTAAAAGAAGAAACTTAAATCCTGTGACAAAGTCTTCTCGTATTTGTTTAAGCTGGAAAGTGAATCCTAATACTTAGGTAAAACCAATCTTTCATCGTTTTTATAAAATTGCTTACCTTTCATTTGATACTGTGAAAAAATTTTTCAGGTGTCATATTCTAATCTAGAGATAACCCCCCCTTAAAATTGTTTGAAATTAGTTTCGACACAAAAAAAATTCAATAACCAAAAACTTCTGCGCTGTTCTCGAGTTCCTAAGAAAACTTGTAGTGACTCACTGACAGACGGACGGATAGGTGCCAATTTTAATAGGGTATTATAGAACATTTTTTTTACAAAACCCCCAAAAAATACATCAGGAAAAAGTAAAGCTCATCAAGTTGTAAAAACTTCTTTGGTGAAAATTAACTACTTTTCCCTAATTTGCTACATATTTAACAAAGCATGTTGATTCCACTCTAAAATATGAACAGATTCAATAATGAGCTGTTTGAAGAGGCTTAATTTTGTTGCAAAAGGACTTGTCGGATTAACTGACGACTACTACCATTCTAAAATTCACATGATTTCTCACTTCAAACATCAACTCAAAGAGGTAGCTTCGACTTAACCTTTTACATCAAAACTAACTTCGCCAGTAGTTAAATAGATAGGGACTAAGTGAATCAACAGTTGATGCCTTTTCATTTCAACCTTGCAATCATTTTAATTAGCCCCGGATATACTTCCATCTCCTGCTACCGTTCCTTTTCAGTTGAAATTTTCCTAGAACTTCCTGTTGAGCTGCATAAAGTTTACTGACGGATAAATTTTTCAAGTGAATTTTCACATCACAAACCATACACGGATTAAGTGTGTCGGTAAACATTTTCGAAAATTTCCTACGCTTGAAAATTAATGAAAGATACTTTCGTACGTATGGACTGAAATAGATCCGAACAGGCATCAGTCATATTCAAAGAAGTGCAAACAGTCCCTTTTTCATGAGCTATAATTTCATTTGACGTAGGTACGGAATGATTACCAGGATGAAAGTTTCCACTTCCAAAATTTATTTATTTAATTTTTCTGAACAGAACGAGCGAGTCAAGTATGGAAAAGAAACTCAAAAAGTCTGCTTGAAGGAGTACTTGGAAAAGATTCCCTTTAAATCCGATCCTGCTATGCTACCGTTCCACTAGGTACCAGGCGGATGTTGCATGGTAATCCGTGACATACACGTGAATGGAAGGTCATGAAGTGCGTGAAAAGCGGAAAAACTTCCCCAATTAGCTAGAGAGTGCTTTTCTTTAGCGAAAGCAATTAATGAAGTTTAGTTTCAGTTGAAAGGAGAAGGGTAAACAGTAAATGCTTGAAAAGGATTATGTAGGTTTCTTTTGGGCGTACTCCGAAAATGTTAAAATAATTAAAGTAAAGTTGCTGAAATTTTCTAGGAACTTTTTTGAACGAAAGAATCATTCAAATAATTCAATGTAAACTTTTCCTGAAATGAAATTAATGGTAGACGGTTTAAGGTGAACTCCGCCAAATGCAATTGGAAGAAAAACTGCAAATTAGTAGCAGAATATCTGCTGGTAGATTGAACTACTGAATACCCATTCCCTGCTCACAAAGCTACGAGTAGTGAATACAATTTACAAAATCGTGTTATTTTCACTTTCTATAGTAATCCAACAAAATCCGTGATATATTCATTGAAATCTTTTTAACTCAACTTCAAAGAATTTTAAAATGATAAACACTTTTCAAGGTATTCGCTCTCTGAGCAAAGACCCTTAGATTAAATTGACAAGATAGGTAAAATTGACATTTGAAGGAAGCCATGTTATGGTAGACATGCAATGTTCTCAACACATGCTCATTTCAATACATATACTGTGGATCGGACCATGTCGTATCTCCAAATATCAAAAGCAACCAAAGTCGCTGATAACAAAATGTCATCCACCTTAGTTAAATAGCAACTCGTTGAAGTCCACATATAACATATGTCGTCACTAGAAAATACACTGAAAACCATCTAATAAGTGAAATTAAATAACAAAGATATCCAAGTAAAGAATATCAACATGCCGTCAACAAAAGAAATCAGGTACACAAACAATTTGTCTAAAGACCAACTTAGGCAAAACAGAAGCAATACATTTCCCTCCACCAACTAGTAAAAATATTGTGGCAGCAGAAGAAAAGACGGGCCATCAACTGAAATGTAGAATAAATTACCAAAGATATGACCTTAAATGAAGCCAGATTAGTATACGCCTCAATGAAACAGCTTCAAGGGGGACACGCATCACCTAAAAGTTTTTGCAAAGATACAAAACGGGCAATATTTGACAATTTTATCTTATAAATAACTGGAAGCAAAATTTTCAAAAAGACAGCAACTATCGAAATTGTGAGCATTTCAGGGGTTCAAGAACGCTACCAATAGTAGAATAGGTACAGACAGCCATTCATGACCTTAAAAAGATTAAAGCTCTTGGAATCGATGGAATATCAACAGAACTACTTTAAGTTGGAGAAACATATCTAAACAACCTCCTTCATGAGTTATCATGTATGAGGTGCAGCTACCAGCTGAATCATGGAAAAGATCATATCTCTCCATGCATAAATAGGGAGACAGGATACGCATTGAATATTACAGCGGTATTACTCTGTTGAATAAATCATTCATATCTAAAATCCTTTAATGAAAACTTAAGCCCTTTTATGAAAAAATCATTGGAGAGTGCCAAGGTAGTTTTCGAAGTAGACGGTCTACGATTAACCAGATATTTTCACTAAACTGGTATTTGAAAAGTACTAGCAATATAATATTGATGTGCACTAACTTTTTGTACCCTTCAGGCAAGTATACGATAGGGTTGATAGAAATATCATGTACAAAATAATGCTTGACTATGGCATCTTAGCTAAAATGATCCACATGACCAAGGTTATAATGCTAAACACCGTGTCTTAGATCAAAGTTTATGAAGTCCACACAACTTCGAGGGTGGTTCAAATATGATGGAGACGAACGCTGTAGATGGTGCGCATATATGTTTTGAAGGTCATGGCTTAAGTATGTGATAGCTAGGTCCCTTACAAAAAGTGTGACATCGTTTTCATCAGGAGCATATTTCACACACGTGCTACGACATGAGTGAACGTCAAGCGCCGTCCGCCGTTGCGCTACTTATTGTCATTCATTTTTTAGTGTGAGAATGCGTTAAAAACACGAAAATTTTTCTGCGCTTGTGAAATCATTTTGTAAGTGAATGCCTGAGTAAGGCTGCTGTATTTAAATGGGCCAAAGCATTCAAGGAAGATTGCGAAACCATTGAGAATTAGCCGCATGATCGTCGACCGCGAACCAGCATCACACCACACAATATTTGCCGCGTAGATCAACTCATTTTGGAGGGCCCTAGGGTGAATGTTCAAGACATTTTGGCTAAAATCAGCATCAATATTGGTAGTGTAGAGTCTATTATTCGCGAGCACCTTCAATATCGCAAAAAAAAACGCTCGAAACGGAGAAGCATTCCCTCACAAAGTGCGGTTCTTCTCCAGAATAACACGCACCTGCATACCGCGCGTCTGTCGCTCGAAACAATATCGGAATTTGGGTGTACCACATGTTTAGACCACTGAGTTCGTGCGTATATGGCTGTCCAAGTTGTCCACGGAATTTTTCGATAGAGGCATCAAAAAGCTTCCAGAAAAATGGACAAAATGCATGACTTGTATGGGAGAGTACCTAAAAATACTGTAAATTTTTTCGATAGTAAATAAGCCTGTCAAAGCATTTGTCTTGATCATATTTGAACTACCCTCGTCGTAGCGTATGTCGATGACATTAACATCCTGTTGAGATCAATTATAGATGTGAAACAAGCGTTTATACGGCTGAAGCCAGAAGCAAATGTATTCGAATATAAAGTGCTCAGGAATATATAAAGTGCAGTAAATCATGGAGCAGAATAGAAACTTCGTTACAACGACGAGTCGTGTAAATTTTGTGACAAAACACCCGTATTCACATGCGTAAAGCTACGCACACTATTATAAATAAAACATGTAGAGGAAATGGAAGAGCACAGGGTTCCGAGACAGGCGTTGAAGAGTAAAGCGCAGGAAAACATTTAGTTGGGAAACCAAGAAAACGAAAAAAAGATTCAATCGATGCTAACAGCAGATCCCTGCTTAGGATTCCCAACAGGAGAACAAGGTCGCAAAATCATGACGACTGGAGGCACAGGCTCGAGTCAGAGTTATACCACAGATTATGACGATGCAGATATCCACTTAACATATTGAGATTGTACAATGAAAAAAGCTTGTATCATCAACTGCGATGATGTTTTTTCAACCACGTTGTGACATTGAATACGGTGAAATCTGCTACGGACTTGGGTCAACATTATAATGGCTTAAAGCAGATAGAGTGTAATGATTTTCCTCACTCGGATCGATTAATTCCTGAAGGAAGTCAAAATCGTCCTTTCAACGATTTCAAGACGTGAAATCTCGATTCGTGCCAATGAACCGTACTCTTAAGGTCAATAGGCCTGGGTACTCATAGTCTATTCTGAGGTAGCTGGTTTTTGGCCAGCTGGTTTGGAAAGGAAGACAGTCAAGGATTTCATTGTGAATAACATATCCTTGGTTACAAAGTTCAGCCATCATTCAACTTGCCCGTTTTAAACGCGTTCAAAAAAGTCTCAAAAGAAAACTTAAAATTTTTGCGCTACTCTACGGGGCTTTCAGCAATTAAACATGCATAAAAGCAACGACCTCACCCGTTCTCGATCTACACACCAACGCAGTGCTCTAGTTTGATTCAAACCAAAACAGCCAACGCTAACTAAAATCTACAAAGTACAAACTCCAACATCGTGAATCGGACCGAAAGTACTGTGCTAGTTAGCCATGAATTACCCAGAACTCCGCCTACTTGACGACATGTTATCCTCTTCACTTTGAAAAATCAAAACTACTGAAAGGAAACAGAAGGTTAAATTAGCCTAACCTAGAATGACAAATAAATATCCAAGTATAGAAGGCAGGTTTATATTCCCTATCCACAAAAAAAGGTGACAAGTTACAGTGCAAAAATTATAGAGACATATCAATACTTTGTATGGTGACAAAATATTTTCAAAAATATTAAAAAATAAAACCGGGAATATCAAGATAGTTTTAGAGCCGGTAGATTGACAATCTACCAATTGTTCACAGTTAAGCACATACTTGAAAAATGCTGGGAGTTCAACATGGACGTACACCCTATTTTCGTTGACTTTAAGCAAGCATATGATAGTATTGATCGTAACGTACTGTACCAAATAATGCTTTATTACGGCATCCCACCCAAATTAGTTCGTCTTACCGAAATAATAATGACGTCGACGACCTCCCAAGTCCGCATCAATGACCAACCCACCGATGCCTTTGACACAAATATCGGGCTAAAGCAGGGAGATGGACTGGCCCCACTGCTATTCAATTTGGCTCTGGAATACGTCATAAGAAAGCTACCTGTCAATACACGAGAAACATTACTATACAAGTCCAGCCAAGTGGCAGCCTAAGAAAGAACTCTTGCTAAAAGTCGACAGCGAAGAAAAGCGGGTAAGGCTACAAATCAATAAAAATAAAAAAAAGCTCATGACGTAGTCAAGGATAAATATCTCAAACACACCAAATATCACACTTGGAGAATACAGTATCAAAAATGTGGGCGAATTTGTGTATTTGGGCACCAAAATAATGAGAACCAGCAATGAAAGAGACGAAATACGCCGAAGAATACAGCTCGCAAATAAAATATTTTATTCAGTTTTGACCATTTTGAAGACCAGCAGTATATACATGAAAACAAAGCTACAAGTACATAAATGATAAAACCTGTGTTATGCTATGGGTGTGAAACAAGGACCGTAACCCAAGCATCCGCAAAAATGTTGAACACCTTTGAGTTACGGGTCCTGAGGGGACCAATGGCGAATTCGATACAACCATGAGCTGTATGAAATTTTTGACGAGCTGGAGGTCGCAACGATTGTACGACTGTGGAAGCTGCAATTAGCTGTATACATGAATCGTATGGAAGAACAACGAATACCCAAAAAGGTATTCGCTGGGAGAACTGTAGGCCGGAGACCAGTAGGGAAACCAAGGAAACATTGGTCTGACTCGGTCGATGAAGACAACTCATCAATTGGAGGACGCGGTCGATGGACCGAGACAGTTGGAGGCGCTATTTGCAGGAAGCGAAGACCCAAGAGGGGGTGTAGTGCGACAAGGAATAAGCAGAAACGATTGTTTATTTTCTTGTAATAGCCAGTTGAATTCTCTCATAATGAACTAGGAAGCGACATTGCAAGCACAGGTGCAAAAAGATTCGAAAGTAAGTTACCATGCCTCTGCTTTTCTTGATATTCATTAGCAAGCTATTGAATGGCTTTGACTTGAACATCTCACCAACGCGATCATTGGTAGCGTTTACTGATGAACTGTTCATATATACGGCATACCGAAAAGCTACAATAGTTCAGAGCAATCTTCAAAAAATGCTTAATGATGTGCAGCTCTACACCGACAATTGGCAAATGAAAACCAATGCTCAACAGTGCGAAACAATGTTGTTTCGGACAACGCTGCAGGGGGCCAGTTAAGACCTGAAACTTTATAGGAAGGATTTCTACATTATGGCTGGTCAGGGTAGTTCAGAATGGGTTCCACATAAATCCTGTGATTGGTACTTCGGTGTTCACCTCGATTAGCATCTGTATTTTACAGTTTTAAAATAAGTATATCAGATCTGGTACAATCAGAGTGCCAGTATTATAGAAAGATTAAGAGTTTTCGAAAAGAAATGTCTTCGTGCATTTACTGGTTAATACAGAAAGCCTGAGATGGATTGGTAGCACTTTATATCGAATAGAATAATTTATCAAACTGCTAAAGTGGCAAGAATCGATATCCTCATATTGAGACTTCTGTAACTGTGAGTGAAAAACCTGGATTCTATAGCCGTTCCACCCTATCGACGGGTATATTGAGACTTGTTTCACTACTGGCTTCATTCCTCTCGAAGCATTCGTATATTTGGACATGAATCGATATGTTTTTGATTTTAAAGATGTCCCAATTATATATCACATATATAGACGGGGCTACCGATAAAAACATAAGATATCCTCCGAATTTGAGTTCACGAGGCTAATAATTCCAATAAATTCGTTGAGGCTGGTCGAGCTGAGGCGGAGCAATCTAGGAATTGGAGGCTGAATGACAATGTCTAAATTGTTCGTGTTTATTTCGTGTTTTTCGTTACTTAGTTTTTGAGTTTCAGCTAATTATTGCTACATATAGTATTGTTGTTTATATGTGTTAAAAATTAGGGATATGTTTCAATATTTAGGATAGGTATATGTTATGGTTATTATATTAGGTTCAGAGATAAGGTTAGGGATATTGTGTTCGCATTGTATTAGTAGAAGTTAAAGTTTTTTTATTGAATTCAATTGGAATTAGGTTATAACATATTACGTGTAGAGTAAAAATTCACTGTTGAGTTGAAACTAGAAATGATTCTTGAATATTGTTGGTTGGTTTTTTCTCCTTTTTCGAATTGAATCATAAAATATGTCATAATTATAACGAATTTGAATTTGATACTGTTTTTAAAATTAAATGTTCTGATTGATAACGTATAAATTTAGAGAGCCATTTGATCCATTAACTTTTCGTGTTTTTATTGTTTGGAATTCGCTTTATATTTTTTGAAAATTTATATCGATTAGTACTGAATAAAGCACTTTTGACTTTGACTTTGAAAGACTCGAAATTAGGCAGGTGGTCAGGAGGATATTGTGACAACCAGAGCGATCAGATGCAGACTCCATTTTATCATGTTGCTTATTGATTTGGTCGCCTTCTGCGTATTTCGTCTCTAAGATAAAATATTGTCGGCTTGCAATGAGTGCCGAATCCTAAACGTTTATGTCATTTGGTGCATTCGATGTTGAAGTATGTTACAGATGCCCAAACAAAATCCTGACGTCGTTTAATTTATTGTCTCCACCTATTCACCCTTTATCCTCAAGCAGATCGGAGTTTGCATATGAGTCAAAATAATCGCGCGAAGTCATCTCATCATTAGCTATTTTGTCATTGTTGACTTGTTTGATTCCCAGATTATGTTGGCAAGTACGCCTCATATCCTCTTGAGCCACCCTCACATATGCTAGTCGCATTCCGAATTGTCCATTTCGTAGCGTTAACTTTCGCCTTGAGTTTATTGAGTGTTTGAGTGGTGGTCCCTAGCGGTTCGACAAAAATTTCTTTCTTAAATTTAAAAAACTAATTCTCTAATCTTTTCGAACAATGATCCATTAATTCAAATAAACCTGTATAATATTGGGTGGTTCGATAATTAATGTCGTCGTTTTTTCATGTTTTTCAAAGTAAATTTATTTATATTAATAACTAACATTAATTAATGATATACTTTACTGATCATTTTGTTGGATGACCTTTTGCTATCTTTCGGTAAGTTGAAAAATTCCACGTTCGAAGAAGCTTTGGTTTTTAGAAGCGAAGAACCGGTCCATCTCAGTTTTAACAGCCTGATCGGAATCAAAAGTTGTACCATTCAAATGGTTTTAAGAGTAGCGAAACAAATGATAGTGTGATGGTGCTAAGTCAGGGCTATAGGGTGGATGAGGCATCAGTTCCCAATTGCGCTCCATTAATTTTTGACGGGTTATCAAAGAGGTATGGGTTCTGGCGTTATCATGATGGAACATCACGCCTTTGCGATTGGCTAGTTTAGGGCGTTTTTTCTTGATTTCTTCGTTCAATTTGAATAGTTGATGACAGTAGACATTCGAATCAATATTTTAGTTTCTTGGTAGCAGCTCAAAGTAGACTTTACCCATGCAATCACACCACACAAGAAGCATTATCTTCTTTTGGTGAATATTAGCTTTGAATGTCGATTGTTGGGCTCATATTGCTTGGTCCATGATTATTTTTGGACTATGTTATTGTATAGAATTCATTTTTCACCATTTTTATCTTCAGTGTCTGAAGGACGTATGGATATTGGTGTAGGATCGGTTAGGCAGATAGGCGGTAGGTCGCGCCAGGCAGAGGGATATACCTACCCTAACCTAAGGTCTACCTACTTAATCATCCACACATCCGCGTCGGTTCGCTTAAAAAGGCAAGTCCTGACGGCTTTTCAAGTAAAAACAGAATTTGCCTGCGGATATCAAATAAACAAAATAATTGACTAATTTTATAATCATCGTCGTTGCTAAGTTCAATAAAAAAACTACAAATTCGTAAAGATGTTGAAATAAATTCAACTCTTTTTTTTCAAATGCAGCAGCAGTAGTGAAAATATTTGATAAATTAATAAGGGATTGCAAATTGAAAGACTGTTCAATCTTCTGCAGCATTTCGATTTAAACCTTCAATTTCGAGGTATTTCTAACGTAGACAGTTAAATGTATGCATATTCTGTTTTATACTCATTAGTAAAACTCCTTTTATTTTAGATTTCTGACCCGAAAATCCAATTACCTTTATACGCTCACCAAACAAACAATACAACAACCAGCGCGACAAATTAACAATCAACTTCAAGTCCTTGATAAAAGTTCACTTGAAGTGCAATATATTTTATGTCTTTTATCCTGACAGAAGCTTTCGACGGCATTTATTTATTTTTCATGCAATAAATTTACACAGTCCCTTATATGTTCTAACTGTATTTGTTCGTGGATGGGAAAAGGAGACTGAAATGAGAACTACAAATAGTCACTCAGATTGGGGTACCGACAGCGATGCACCAAGGGAGTCATTTGAAAGTTTGAACTTTTTTAGCCTTTTAGTCGTTTGTCAAATACCCCCCACGTATTCGAACTTGTCAGACTAGTTGACCACTGAAAGAAGAGGACAGAAAGCGAATTGTCCTTGTAGCTATGCCCAAGCGTTTCACAATCGTTAGATTTAGCTATCGCTTACGGTGAGGCAAAAAGGACTCTCCTAACTGAAACGACAAGTAGTGAAACAAAAAAGGCATTCGTAAAAGTGCAATATTTCTTCTGAAATCAGGTTGGTATGCAAAATAGCTGAAACTAGAAATTTTAAAGTTAGACAACTGAATTTGTGTTATTTAATTGCTTTTTAGCTATGACAGATGTTACTGGAAGTTAAAAATGTGAAGGTTTAGATGGAGCTTTCTGAATATGAATCGCTGACATTAAAATTGAACTATGGATGTCTATCTATTCATCGACATATCTATGGATGTTCTAAGCCAACCAGGTCAGTTATAAGTACAATGTAATTATTCTCAATTAAATAAAATTACATTAAACACTTGCTAAATTTTGTTAGTTCATTATTTTATGTGTGTAATGTTTATTACATAGCAGATAGCCTGATGATGCCTTGATAGGACGCAAAGCGTCGAGCTAATGTATAATAAACATCACACATATGCGTGTACAACAATGAACTGATCAAAATTAGCTAGTGTTTCATTTTATTTTATTAAATCACTTCAAATTACTTATTGTAAATTACATGATAATATTATCTATTGTATATTGAATTGAGTTAAACCAAATAGGCATTCGTTATGCAAATTATGTGGCGATTGCAAATAAGTGACTGTTGTGACTTTGGACATTTACATTAAAATGAGTGTTATATCGCCGAACCAAGTTTTATATGTAATAGAAATTTAAATGAATTCCGAATAGTACAGACATACGAGTCTAACAATATGTTTAAAAAATGTTCAATAAACATCAGTATGGGACAACGAAATAGCGGCCGCTTCAAACAGAGTTCATGAGTAAATTTGCATTACTATCAGTTTTGTTTTACCTATTTCAGGGTTTCGTATTATATTTCAAACCCCCATTAAAATCGTGAACTGCCTATCTGTCCATCCATTCGTCAATTTTTTACAGCAGTTTTTCTCCGAAAGACACCAAATATGGTAGGTAGATGCAAAGTGATGGCTTCTTGAAAGATTGGGAATTAAAAAAAAACTCAAAGGCGTCTCACCACAAAAGAGGTGAACCTTAAAATACATTTTTTGCCAAAAATTATCATTGAACTTTTCTAACCAGATCTTAAAACATTGTTACCTGCATTAAGGAATGCAGGGGAAGGAGAAATGTGATCCCCCTCCTTAGCGTTTGGTAACCTATTAACCGCAAAATCTGAGAAACATAAAAGAGTTAATTCACTATGAGTACAATAGGTTTTAATCTATGCAGTCAAAATTCGCTGAATTTTTTTTGATTATGAAGGGTTTTCCATTTAGGACATACAATTTTATCTATTAATAAAACACAAAAATATTTGTTCTATTGAGCTCGAATTTATTGAGGGTGCACCGCAAGCATTCCATTTTATGAAGGAAATTCGATTTTGGTCATCTGATCACCACGAGCTCGTTTACAGCGCTCGATTCTTCGGACACAATTTTCCACCACTCCGGCACACATTTCGACCGGAACATAGGCAATTTCACGTTGCATGTTATCTTTGGCCTCACCTAAAGTTGCAAGCTTGTTGTCATAGACCAGTGACTTGATATAGCTGCATAAAAAAATCGAATGTCGTTAGATCGCATGACCGGACTATTTGACCGAACCATTTCTCGAGATAACACGTTCACCAAATCGATTATGAGACGTGTTGTGTGGCTAGTGGAACCGTCTTGTTGAAATCACAAATCGTTGATGTCAAGTTCATCCAATTTTGATAATCTTCCAGCATAACACGATAGCGCTCTTCATTAAGAGTAACATTACGGTTCTTTTCATCCACGAAAAAATATGGGCCAGTTACACCTCCGACATGCAAACCACACCAAACAGTAATTTTTAAGGATGCAATAATATCTCAAGATGCATATGTGGGTTTGTTGCTGACCAATAATGCATATTTTGCTTATTAACAAAGCCATTGAGCCAGAAATGAGCTTCACCGCTGAAGATGATTTATCGATGAAATTCGTCATTTTCTTCAAGCTTTGCTAGAGGTCAATTGGAGAAGTTTCAGTATTTCGAATGATCAAGTGACTTTAGTTCTTGAGTCAATTTGCTCTTGTAACTATGTAGGCGAAATTTTTTTCGCAAAATACGCCACATTGTCGTTTGAGCGATGCCAATTTCTTGAGAACGACGTAGAATCGATTGATTTGGCTCATTTTGAATCGATGCACTTACGGCTGCGATATTTCTTTCGCTCGAGCGGTACGACATCTTTTTGGTACATGAACGTCCAATAGTGAAAAGTTGGACTCAAAGTTATCCACTATAGCACGCACAGCCTGTCGAGAGGGACAATTATTACAGCCGGAAATTGGAGTAAGCGCTCTCAAAGTTGCGAGCATCGAATCAAAATTTCGGTAGTAATTTTTAATGATTTCCAAACGTTCCTGGTTCGTGAACTTTACCATGATAAAAATGTTGACCTTAACTAACTTTTTGACAGCGACAGTTCATTGAAAAAGTTTAAGGATGCGTTCATATTAAGATACGAAATTGTTATGTCGCTAATGGAAAACCCTATACTAAGGTATAATCAAGCTGATTGAATGACGGAGGCGGTGGTTAATCGTAGGAATGCCTAAACCACACATAATAATAACGTTGTCTTTTAATTCATTTTATTGGTCTCGATACGTACATTAGCCTGGAACCTAATGATGGAGTTTTAAAAGGCAAACCTGGCGAAAAAACGTTGTGGCAAAAAATTAAAATGGGAATATTGATAGTGATATGAACGCAATCCAACCAAAATTTTACATATAAATATTTTGAAAGCTTGAGGTGCCGTCTATTGCAAACATTATTAATACTTCAGTCTTCTCGAAGTGCACCTCAAGTTTTAAAATGTACACATATTTAATATTTTGAAATAATGCACGTTCATATACGAGTAGATATGTCCCTAGAGCTTGCCAGCCTACATGCGCCAATATGCTTAGTCACCAAAGATTTTGATGAATTTTATTCAAATTTATTTTATGATTTATGAATTTTATTCAAATTTATTTCTTTATTTTAAACTCGTTTGCCAAACAAAAAGAAATGAATAGTTTTATTTTATCCTTATGTCAAATGCATGGACTCAACCAAATAACGATTTCAGTAAATGAGTAAGAGTTAGCAGAGCTAAAAGACCTTTATTTTCTCAAGCATTTTTTATACATCCCGGGACTCATATAATCTTCCAATTTGACCTCTGAAAACTGAGATTTACGAACTATACTTTGAATGGTAAAAATATTTTAAAAAATTCCAATTCCCACCTAGTAATCTTGTTTCCACTTTAAAAATAAGCAAATTAAAGCATGCAATTGCTAATACTTTATGTCCTTATTTGAATAATAAGTTCACAATGGATGGATGTAATTCAAATAACATACCTTTGCGTAAATCTTATCAAAGAAACCTACAGAAACAAATGTTAGCAAGCTTGCAGGCCAAAGCTTCAGTCTTGATTTAACGAGCTCCCATCTGGCTTGAGAGTCTAAGATTCTTAGAACTTTGACCTTAATCTTCGCCGGCTATGTAAATCTTTAAGACGCGTATTAAGACATTGACTTCACGCTGGTTAGTTTGTTGTGCGCTGTGACCGCGGTAGTTCTTAAGTTGTATTGTGGCTTAGATTTCATTCAAGATGGAAGTGACAGTGGTGAAAGGTGTTCTTAGTCTTGTGATATTACTGACAATATCACCCACATCGCATGCAAAGACAATCAAAAATGCTGTTCTACTTTTGGGTATTAAGTGATAATTTCTCTAATTAGTGAAAAAATTCAATCATTTGTTTTACAGCTGATGATGCTGCGTTTGAAATGGGAGCATACCTTAATAAAATTTGTCAGACTCCTCACTTAGATGCTTTGGCAAAGAAGGGTCTCCTCTTCAACAATGCTTTCACCTCCGTGAGCAGTTGCTCTCCTTCGAGGGCTCAGCTTTTAACCGGGCTTACTAGTCACCAGAGTGGCATGTATGGATTACATCAGGGTGAACATCATTTCAACGTTTTCGACACTGTGGAGTCCCTTCCAAACATTTTGCGGACCCATAACGTTTTTACTGGGTTAATTGGAAAGAAACATGTCGGACCGTATGCGAATTTCAAGTTCGACTACGAACAAACTGAAGAAAATCATTCCATCAACCAAGTAGGAAGGAACATCACCAAAATTAAATTATTCGTCAGAGAATTCTTGCAACTAGCTAAAAATTCTGGAAAACCATTTTTGTTGATGGTAGCATTCCACGATCCACATCGATGCGGTCACATAACACCACAGTACGGCGAATTTTGTGAACGTTGGGGATCAGGTGAAATAGACATGGGAACCATCCCTGATTGGACTCCGATTTACTACGACTGGCAGAATATTCCATATCCTGCGTATTTACCGGATACCGAAATTGTTCGGCGGGAACTTGCAGCTCAATATCAAACAATTTCAAGACTTGATCAAGGAGTGGGGCTGGTATTGAAGGAGGTTGATAATGCGGGATATACTGAGAATAGTTTGGTTATTTACACATCTGACAATGGTCCACCATTCCCTGGTGGCCGAACAAATCTTTACGATCCAGGAGTACGTGAACCTATGATCATTTCGTCACCAGAAAAGGATGCAAGACACAATCAAATAACCTACGCAATGACTAGCCTTTTAGATGTCTTCCCAACGATATTAGATTACTTTGGTGTGCCAAAAAATGACAGTTCTGTCTACTTAGGGAAGTCCTTGCTGCCATTGCTGAAATCAGGTAAGTTTTGTTGGCAAAATTGCAAACTTTTATCAGAATGAACAAATAATATACAAGTAAATGTTAAGAAAAAATAATGATCAAGGCTCGCTGATAATATATCATACAGTTTTCATCCGTTCCGGGAAAAGAATACTAGAAGCAGTCAGTGAAATTCTCCAATTGCTTTGAAAATGAATTGATCCTGTTTTTAATTTGTATGCAAAATTCCATCGTATCCTTATAAGTGAAATTTTCTCGAACCAGGAATTTTGCTAAGATGTTTTTTTATCATTATCATTTTATCCACAATGTTATCCATCATTAATATTATACTCTTATGTGCATTATCATTTGTGCCGAAATCTCCGTTCATCACAATTGAAACTCGGTGTAAATTATTTTTTATGCGCCTATCTTTGTCTAACTTTTGATTACAATGTCTAACTTTTGATTACAATGCCTCGTATTGTCTATTTTTAGCCAACAAAATATGAGGTTCCCGATTGCAGTTTATCTTCAATTAAGCATGAAAATTGCATATGGATAGGTCCAACAAACTCGTAAGAGTGCAGAGACCACTCTCCTATCCCTTATGAGACAAGAGATCGTATCATAAATACTTTCAACTGTAAAACATAGCAGCTTCTTGGCTGATATTTATACTTGTATACTGTTGTTGCAGCATTCTTCTTCTTCGTAGCGCTACAGCCTCTCTCGGGCCTTCGCTTCCTCCAACAAGCGCCTCCAACTGTCACGGTCCATTGACCGATTCCTCCAATTTTGAAATTCGAGCAGCGATGAACTGTCCTTGTCGAGCGAGTCAGACTAGCGTTTCCTCGGTTTCCCCACTGATCTCCGCCATTCAGTTCTCCCAATGAATACCTTTTTGGCTACGTGTTGGACGTCCATACAATTTGTGTGGCCAGCCCATTGCAGCTTAAGTAGTCTTACAATCGTTGAGACCTTCGGCTTGTCAAACGTTTCATACGGCTCATGGTTGTATCGACATTGGTTGCCGTCCAGCTTTGCTCCAATTAATCACCTTAGGACCTGTCACTCGAAGGCAATCCAGTCGTAATCAAAAAAAGGTGGCTGCAATATTTCCAGTAGCTATTCACAGCGTACCCAACAACGGCCGAAGCTGTGAACATTCCAAAAGGAGAGCAAGAGGTCCCAGTCTCACCACCAACCAGAGACGGGGTAAAGGCAGCAGTACGGAACTACAAAATAATAAGGGTCTTAGAGTAGATGGAATAACAGCGGAACTGCTCCAGAGCAGAATTCCCATCCAAATAACCTTCTGCATCGACTAATATGCTGAATATGATCAGAAGAGCAGTCACCAGAGGACTGGTGGAAAAGCATAATGTGTCCTGTACAAAAAAGGGGACAAATTATGATGTAAAACCTATAGAGGCACCGCCTTACTGTGCACGTCTTATAAATTGCTCTCCAAAATCATAGAAAGAAAATTAAAGCCGTACTATTAAAGTATTATGGAAGTGGACTGTCTAAAAAAGACCAAATATTCTCAGTCAAGCCGGTACGGAAAAAGTTGCGGGAATATAATATCGATGCGCACCAACTCTTTGTAAACTTCAAACAAGCATATGACAGTGTCAATAGAAATGCACTGTACAAAGTAATGCTTGACTTTGGCGTCCCAACAAAACTAGTCCGCATGGTCAAGGTCACGATGTTAAACACTGAGTTCCAGGTCATGGTAAACGGCGAACTAATGGACAGCTTTATAACAGAATCAGATTTAAAACAAGGGGATGGACATGCCCCAATGCTCTTTAATATTGCGCTGGAATATGTCATCAGGAAGACATTAGCTGAAACCTCGGGTAAACTAATGTTCAAGTCCACACAATTGGTAGCATATGGTGATGACATTAATATTATGGCACGTTCAATCTTAAATTTGAAAGGCGCATTTCTGAGCCTCCAATCTGAAGCAAACCGAAACGGCCTATGGGTTAATGAAGCTGAAACTAAATTCATGACTCAAACGAGGATAAAAGTCCAGTTCGACAAAACCTGATCTACCTTGGAGTGAACGTGAATAGAAGAGGCGCCGAAAAGCGAGTTTGGACGCTGCATAAATAGTGCAAATAAAGCCAATTACACCGTATTTCCCATTTTGAGGTCCGGAGTGGTGCTTAGTCCAAATACGTTCCAAATTTACAAAAGACTAGTCAAACCTGTGCTGTTATATGGAAGTGAAACATGAATCCTGATGAGCGAATTCTAAAGGCAGTGGATGAATTTGAACGCAAAGCGCTCCGGAAAATCTACGGCCCAGTGAAACAAGGAGCAGAGTGAGACTTCATTACAATGATGGGTTGTATAAACTATTTGACGATCCACCTGTTTCCTCTTGTGTAAAGTTACGTAAATTGCAGTGGGTGGGCCATGTAGAAAAAATGGAAGAAAGCCGGCTACCCAAAAGAACATTGACGGGTAGAGCACATGGTAGAAGTCTAGCGGGAAGGCTGAGGACTCGATGGGAAAGCACGATAAAAGCTGACGACAGATCCTTGGTGGAAATAGACCACTGGTAGACAAGGTTGCGGAGCCGTGATGAGCAGAAGAGATTAATCCTGGAGACAAAGACTCAGCTTGTCGCACCATATTGTAGATGATACATGACATAACGATCAATACTGTCGTATGCTTGCTTAAGATTATCGAAAATTTGGTGGACGTCTATGTTGAACTCCCAGCATTTCTCAAGTATCTGCTTAACAGTGAACAGTTGGTCTTTTATTTATTTATTTATTCAGCAGCATATTTAATTTAAAAAGAAAAATACAAAGCACACATAAATATTGTCTAGGTTGCCGAAGAATTGAGGATTTGTAATATTTTGGACTTAAAACATAACTTGGAAGTGGTTGGGGAGTAATGCTCGCTAAGCTTATTGAAGATTTTACAGCATCTGTTAACCGGCTCATTGTCTGCATAATTGGTGAGGTGCGTACTTGGGGTTAACATGGGAATATGCCTAGTGATCGTGAAAGTGAATCTTGTCTGAAAAAAAGTAGCTTGAATATTACACCTTAAGACGTCGAAAGGTAGACATGCAGACAAAACGACTCTTCTGGAAGCGAGTGAAGTCAGGTTTAATGTTCGAAGTCGATCCTCATAAGATGGTAGATTATGAAAAGAAGTCGGGTCGCACTGAGATCTTAAGGCAAAAAGAAAAACTGTTTTTGTACAGACCCAAGTCTGCGGCTATAGATTCCGTATATAGGGTCCCAGATTATGCAGCCATACTCGGGAATAGGACAGACTAGCTTCTCAGTAGTATGTTATTAATTTCATAATTGTATATGATGACATTCTTTTTTCTTGAAAAGCTTATTACAAGACACTTTTCCAAACTAAGTTCAAAGTGGCTCACATCGCACCATTGTTGGAGGGTGGTTAATTTGGATTGGAGAAAAGATACATCAGTTAAAGATTGTATTCTATGATACATTTTGGGGTCTACAGCATAAAAAAAGTGGAATATCAAACAGTGCTTTTGAAAGATCTGAGATGAAAATATTGAATAGAAGTGGACCGAGATGACTGCCCTGAGGAACTTCAGAGGCGACATTGATCTCACTTGACAACTGACCTTGAAACATGACAAATTGTGTGCGATTTTTCAAATAGGACTGAATGTAGGTGTGTAGCGAACCGGATATGTTGAAGCTACGGAGTTTGTTTAATAGAATTCCTTGGTTCACACTATCAAACACTTTGCCGAAATTTGTGTATATGGCATCAATCTGATTTCGTTGCTTCATTCCACTAAGAATATGTGACGTCAACGTGATTAGATTAGTGGTAGTTGATCTGTTTTGACAGAAATCATGTTGCTCTTCATTAAGAAATGGTTCAATAAGGGAAGAAATTTTTCTACATATAATTTTCTCAAACGGTTTTGGCATAGCAGACAAGATGGCAATACCTCTATAGTTCACCACAAGCCACTTTTCACATTTTTTATGTATTGGTATTATAAAGGATGCCTTCCAAAGCTTAGGAAAGATACCATTAGATAGTGACTTATTAAAAATAATGAAGAGGGGTCTAATCAGTTCACTTTTGCAGAGGGCCAACAAGCGGGGTAGAATCAGATCTAGGCCAGGTCCTTTATTCGAATCAAGATCCTCAATAGCTTGGAGAATTTCATCTTCAGAAATCGAAACGCTTTCTATTAGAATCCTTGACGCTATTTCCGGTGGCTCTAGTTCTGGTGAAATAGCAGTAAACATGCTGAAAATGGTCTGCAAAAAACTCGCAGATCTGTTCTGTACTAGATGACATCGAGTCTTTGTGTGTAGTTATCAAAGGGTAGCCATAAGTTTTATACTTAATGTTTACAAAGTCAAAAAAACTTTTCAGGATTAGAAATAGTTTCCTCCGCTACAACGTTAACATACGATTGATATTCATCTTGAGATTTAAGTTTGAATCCTAGAACAAGATCGTTATTATTTATGGAATTATTTGTAGCTACATGAATGAGTTGCATATTTTTAATTATAATTTTTCTGAAAAATTATTAGAGAAGAAAATTGTTAGAAGAAGGTGGTTTCGACGTGTGTACTTATTCTCATCAGGCCATCACTCTTAGATACACACCGGTGATGGCGACTACCATGTGTTCGACATGATGGTTACGTAAATGCCTGAGATCGGTCCTTAGCCACGTTTCTGAAATTTTTGCTTTTTTCTTTATTTTAGGTATATCAACGGCGTCAAAGATTATGGTGTAAAAGGTGGATAGAGCTGTATCCAAATATAACGTTGACAGCATATCATTCCAATTCACTCGGGATAAAAGACTATTAATTTTATCATAGTTGCCATTTCGGAAGTCATCTACACTAGTGGAATTGTACGATATAGAAAAGTATCAGGAGTGGACAATTTAATAGTAAAACAGAGTGATGAACTGAATTAGAAAACAGATGCTCGTTGTCATTAGCTGAACTGACCACTACCTCATCGTAAGCGCTAGAAAAAATAAGGTCTAGCCATTTGCCATTTCGTTTGGATGTAGGAGCTACTTGCCACAAAGCATTACTATAAAAGTTGCTATTGAGATTAAAATCATCACTATTTAAGAGATTGATAGGAAGAAGGAGACCGTATTCTTCATCGACCACAAATTTCAAGTTTGGCCGATAAAAATCACCAGTAATGATAATTTTATCTTCTTCATTTGTAATTGCTGTGATTCCAGCTTTAACTTGACAATCGTCGTCGTAGACAGTATCATTAGATTTTAGGGGAACATAGAATACGCCAATATATAGGTTAAATCTTTCCAGCTTCATTTTAACTACTTTATACTGAAAAAATTTGTATTCCATGGAGGTTACTGACTCGCTCATAAAGGAATTGTATACTGCAATTAATACACCACCTCCTCGTGATTGTCCTGTGCTATGAGGATCTCTATTATCTCTGTATATACTCCAGTCACTGTCAAGGATCTCTTCGTTAATATGAGAATCATTCAACCATGTTTCGGAAAGATTAAGGGTTGTCGATCTTCCTGCTCTAAAACCACCTTGACGCTCCCAATAATACTGCTGGCGTATGATTCGATTTGATTTTCTAAGATCTTTGAAAACATTTTGTACGCCGTATAAAGCAGGGATATGCCTCTTCAGTTTTCGCACCACAGCTTGGAAATTTTTTTGTGGATAGGGAATATAATTGATTGGCTCCACTCTTTCGGCAGATGTTCTTGCTGCCAAATGTGCTGGGTGACTTTGTGAATAGCTTTCTGAACACCACTGCTGCCACCATATATAATGAGCTCGACTGGAATCTCATATATGCCCGGCGCTTTACTACTCTTTTGAGCTTTGATGGTGGAACAAACTTCCTCTAGAGCTGGTGGGGCCACTGCAAGCTCTCCGGAAACTTCTATAGGTTTCGTTGCTCTGGAGATGTGCGGAGGATTCAGAAGGTTCTTGAAATATGATGTAGATCCTTCCTTAATCCTGTTTATATTAGCTATGATGTTGCCGATGTCTAATGGCAGAGCATAGTTTTGGGTTGATAACCTAGCTTCAAGCTTTTTACTGTTTTGTATGCTTGTTGTTGCTCGCTAGACTTACATCGATATTTCTCAATTCATCATCATAGTATTTTCTTTTCTTAATTCTAATTATCTTATCAGCTACTCTTCTGGGATTTTCATAATGTTCTCTCTTCGTCCTTGCTTTGCCACCTAAGTATTCTTTGTACGCCTGATTCTTTTTATCTAACTAACTAATCATTTCTTTTGCGCTGGCTTGATGTCAAATTTGCAGTGCTGCCACGGTCTCTGCTTTCACTTCCATCCAGAGCTCGTTGCTTGTTTTCAGCGATGTGTCTGACACGATGGAAGCTAGCCGGTTGTCGAGGATCTCAGTGAATTTTTTCGCAACAGATGCCGTTTGGAGCCTTTTAATGTCAAATTTTTGTAGCGGGCTAGTTTTTGTCGAATATGCCTTTAACATACGACATCGATAGTTTAATTCGAGTTATAATTGGCTCCTCGGTATATACAGATGTCAAGTATGCTCGAGGCTTAACGTTGTTGGATCAGAACATGGTCGATTTCGTTTTGTGTGTTGCCATCCGGTGATACCTAGGCCATTTTATATATGCGTCGATGAGGGAAGCAAGTTGAACATATGACTAGATGTCTGCTTTATGCTAAGTCAGTCAGGCGCTAGCTGATATCATTTGTTGCATCGTGGAGGCTGTATCCTCCAGTCATTCCCCGATATGATATCTCATTGCTAACCTTAGCGTTGAAATCACCCAGAATTATTTTGATCGTTTGTAGGCAACTAGTCTTTCCGGATGGTTGTAGAACTTTTCCTTAATTTCTTCGCCCTTTATTTGGTCGGGGCGTGTACATTTATCAGCCAGATTTTGAAGAATTTCGCTTTTATATGGATCACACACAACCGTTCATTAATTCCCTTAAAATCATTGAAATGTGATTTGAATTACATATTCACAATAAAAGCCACTCAGAACACGTTCACGACATCATGTACCACCGGTGGTACACTGTGTACGTTCTAAAAAAAAGTCAGTTGGTTAACAGTTGTGATTGTGACAGGGCGGGTTTTATTTTTGAGTGATCTCAAACAGCTGTGAGTTTTTTTTCTGTTATAGCTGGTTTAGATAGTACGAGTATATATATATTGATATGTTTATCACTTACTTTTTGTATACCTTAGAAGATGTACCACCAGTGGTATACGACGTCCGAAATTAAAATAGTTATTAACCGTTAATGATTTTGTCATCTATTTTGCTTTCATTATTAGAAATAAATGAGGATGAGATTAAGGGTGAGCTTGAAAAGAAAGTTGATGATGAGTTATCCGATTTTCCCGCTTCAGAAAGCTCTTACAAGCCATCCAGTTCGGAAGATCAAGATAGCGAATCAAATTCAGAATCTTATAATAGATTAGATCCAGAGAATGAAGAAAACCTACATCCTAATCAGTTTTTTGTAACAAATACTTGACATGAACTAACGAATCGCATCCGAAAATTCCATTTTAGTCGCCCCGGCAGCGTCTAAGGTGATATAGATTTCACAGATCCAAGGGAAGTATATTGATTATCTTAAGCAGAGATGTTTTAAACTTATTGTATCTGAGAGAAACAAATATTCTGCAAATTTCGTCAGTTCACATATACTTCGGCGACGCTCAACTATGGCAACTTGGAAAGCTACCAATGAAGAAGAAATTAAAAAATTTTTTGGCATAATACTCATTATGGGCGTTTGTCCTCTTCTTAATATGCGTTTATATAGGTCTAAAAATACAATGAATAAGAATCCTGCAGAGCGAAATCTATGTCACGTACTCGATTTGAAATTTTGTTAAAATGTATTCATTTTGAGAACAATGAAAACCCCGCTGGTGAAGAAAGATTAAGAAAATTGAGTCCATAACTAAAGTTGTTCCAACAAAATTTTAAATCTGCGCTCATTCCTGAAGAAATGATGTCATAGATGAAACAATGATGTCGTGGAGAGGCCGTTTATTATTCAAACAATATTTGCCCAGAAATTCTCACAAATATGGCGTCAAAATGTTCAAGCTATTCACTGCTGATGGGTATACTTATATTTTCAAAGTTTATTCTGGTAAACGTAACCCTTCAAGGAAATACAGGCCGGACAAGTGCCTGTGATGTAGTTGGACCTGATAAGTGACTTACTTGATGAGGGCAGAACATTATTTGCAGATAACTTTTATAATAGCGTTGAGCTTAGCCAAGAACTGTTAAAAAGAAAAACTTATACCTTTTGTACATTGAGACAAAACCGTCGTAGTAATTGCAAAGAAAATATTGCATAAAAACTTAGAAACGGAGAAATTTTCGGGAAAGAAAATAAAAATGGTGTTCGAATTTCGAAATGGAAGGATTAAAGACCTGTTCTGATGATTTCTAGGCATCCTGATTACACCATTGATCTTGTCAGTACTGGAAGGAAAAATCGTTCTGGAATTACTATTCCTGTTTAAGAAAAACCATTAAATGGTATAAAAAAATTGCCGTTGAATTTAATTTTAGGGTACTCTATACTTAACACATGGGCAAACTCTATAATTAACACATGGGCAAAAAGATATCGATGTTATTGTTTCAAGGAAAAACTAATTCAGAATTAATTGAACGAAAATCAATTTCATTGGAATACACCAACTAGAGGTCAATCTAGCCCAGCTTAGAAATCCTCAATACACTTGAAAAACGGGATGGCAGAGAAAGTGTTTCAAGAAAGCTAAGAAAACATTTCCAAAGAAAAGGGTTCCACCGACGCTAGAAAAAAAAAGCAAAAAGGGTTCAAACTTTCTGCAAAAACTGTGATGATCAACTAGCAATGTGTCTTAGTTTATTAATCAAAAAATATTTTGAGAGGATTTAAACTACATATATGATAACGAGTTCCACTCGCAAGGAGCTGTTTTCTTTTTTAATGACTTCTTTACCAAAGCTTTATTAAATTGTAACTAGAATTAATAAATAAACCTTGATATGAATACATGACTTTATAGAAGTCAAACATTATGTTTTTTTTTTGTATTTCTGTTCAAGCAACCAGAGAATTACTTGCTTGTACAAAAAAAAATGTTTTCTTTCATTTTCAACATGCGTAAGCTCTTTGAAAGTAATATCAAAGCCCAATGAAATTTTAATTCAAACTTTCCACTTTTGTGTACCACGAGTGGTACACTCCGACCACAAATAAAGATACCCGGTGTATCACCGCCGGCGCACGATGTCTAAATAATATGTAGAGTGAAATCGATAACGTCGTCAACGTGTTAAATATCATTTCTAGTCCAGTTCGTTTGCTGGATTGCCTGTATTTTTAATTTATTCACGCCTGCTGTAAAAGGTCTTTTAACGGACCCAAGGTAATTAAGTGATCTGACATTCCAGGATCCATAGTCCTGTTTTCGTTTGCGATGACGTTGTCGTAGCAAGTTTCGAAACAGTGTAGGGGTGTTAGCCCGTCACCCAACCTTAATTCTGGCGGCATGGTTATTACTTCGATGCCATTATCAGGCACGGAAGACTCGCCTTCACGCTCTTACGTCCCCACAATGGAGTTGTAAGTAGGATTTAGTAGCAGAGCTGTAGGTGCATTTACAGTCATTGGCATTTCCCGGCGGTTAATGTCCCATTATTGGGGAACCAGTAAACCCAACGTGCGACCCACAGAACTTTTGCTACTATATAACCGGGGGGTTAGGTTGAGGAATCATGGAAGCGTAGGGTAGGCGAAACAAGGGACTTCCTCCTCCTTTCTCAAACGGGTTTGGACCGTCTACGGCGGAGTTAAACTACTTTTTCAATGATTTCCAATATCAGCCAATTTGGCTTCGGCAAATAGAGATGAACTTCACCGTTAGTTTGATTTCTATCATTAGAAACAATTGGGCAAGAGTTGCCATCATAAGAAGGTGGACAATGCTTCTGGTAATCCGAATCAAACTTCACTTGCAAACTGCCTCGGTCCGTTTTTTAAAATTCATCCGATAATTTTCGTTTCGAACCGGAAAGAGGAAGACATCGTCTCTTTGATAATGGAGCTGAGGCTCCATTATGAATTCATCCTAGGGTATGTTGGGAGCTCTGACCCATATAGATTGCACCTGTATACCTCTTAGACTATTATCTGCGTTCAACCATGATGTACGATCAGATCCTGGCAAGTATATAATAACTATGCAGCTTGTTCAATCCGAGCAGTTCAAACAAGGAATCGAGTTCTTCCTTGTAATTTGAAAACGTTTCTCTCCATTGAATTGGCCGAGATGATGAAGAGGTTATCTTCACCTTTTAGTGGAATATTGATAACAGACACTGCAAGAAATTCAAAGTATTTGAATTCAATTTTATCAATATTATGGAAACAATAGGGTCTCCCAATTTCCCGGTGCCACCTGTCCCTTCACAGAACCTATCGTTTCTTACATCCAAGTCCTTAAAATCTGTGTAGGACACGGGCGCCGATGGTCTGGCACAAGTGTCAGCGAGCTATAAACAACACTGAGCTCAGCTAACTAGCTTCGCTTAACGACCGCGTACGCATGCTTGATGACTAGCATTAGCGGGATCATATGAGGCGGGTTCTTGTCGAGCCACGAAGCTACACTACAAAATACTTATCACGCGTACTCTACTCTACGAGACGTACCGATCAATTTTTATTGTCTTTAGAAATGTTATATTATGTGTCAATTAAGCTACTCTACAGTACTTCAACATTTTTTTGCCTCGTTAAAGTTAGCCGACACGGAGGCATGAGACAAACGCAAACATTTTACCAAAAAGCATCCGTTACTTTTTCGGAAGAATATCGTTGCATTACAAATGGAATGTCGAACCTAAAGATGTTAAAGTGGCTGAAGTGAACCACTTATCTCTGCCAAAAGGATGGAAACTTGACGGATGTAATTTAGTTTAAACTAGTAAAACAACAAACTAAGCAATTTCGACGGGTGACCAGCTTCTCTCTTCAGGAGCAGCCACTCTTGACGGGGCTGCTCGACTGCTTATGTTTATTACAATTCATAATAGAGTCTACGTTGATCGGGATAACAGAAAGCCTATCCATAGGACCGCTACTGGATAGCATTATTTTGCAGCATGTTGATTATTCGTTGGAATACGAAATGAATTTTATCATTAATCCTTTTCGGTAGGGACTCATAAATGCTGAGAAGCAGCCCATTGTTGCTAATTACTCGTACATTAGTATCTGCTGGTCCGAAGGGGCAAGTGCAAATAATACTCCGGACTTGACGGGGCCGGAAGGCATCACACTGCGGTATTCTTGCGTTTGTTTTGGAATAAATTCAACCTTTGGATTTTGATATCGGGGGTATTTTCTATATGTTGCTGCATGAACAAATTCGCCACAGTTGAGACAGTACAATTTCTCTTCAGGGCTCCGTCTGAGCTAATCTGCACTCAACCGGCACGAGTTTCTTTGCATTTAACGCACGCAATCAAAGTGCGCGGCGCAGCTGGCAGCCAAATGGCAAAATCGTTGACACCGATAGAACTGGTTAACTTCTCTTCCACCACTCTGGAATTTAAGTACCTTATCTGTTGACCTAATACTTTCTATCCACTTCAGGAAAATAAAGGCGTAAGAGTCTTCAAGCATGTATAAGCTGATGATAAATTGAACAAGAATGCAGAACTATTTTTATCTACATTCGAAACTAAAAATATTTCATTGAACAAGTAGGCTTTTTTTTTTTTTTTTTTTTAATTACCTCCATTCCCTACCACTCTCTCCATCACTCTTTCTTCGTCGCACAACGCTCGTGCGATCTGCATTCACATTACGTCGCTTGGTCCTTTGTGCCACCCAGACAATGTTTAACACATCGGTATAAGGGGGCACACAATATAATGTGAACTAGTCCTTTTCGTGGACATCTAGTCCAAAAAATCATGATCAGCTCTCAGAGATAAAAAAAAATTCAATATCATACGACGCATTCAAAAAAAACTCTGAGTAACTGTCACTTCAGTATCTCGCCGATAGGGTCAAAAAGAACGCCCTAAGATACTGGGCTCATAAAAGCAGAATTACAGGTCCACGCTTCAATCAGTACTCATTAAATGCTCCCTTAGTCTTTTCTTAAATACCAAAAGTGAGTTTGCTTCCTTAACAATTTCTGGTAGATTGTTATATATACGCAAAGCATCATTCGTTGCATCGTTCTTTAGTCGATCCGTTCTGGCAAAAGGTATTACGAATTGATTTGCATTCCTCGCATTATATGGGTTGATCTGTGATACCTTAATTAATGGCGCTCGTTCCGATCCATTAGTTTTTAAATTTCTGTAGATAAACTTCGCTTTCTCCATAATAATAATTTGACTAAAGGTTAATGATTTCGCCAATTGGTAAACCAAACTAGTTTGAGTAAGCATTGGCAGCTTCAGAATGTTTTTATACGCTTTGGTCAGCAGCCTGGATATACTGTTTAAATGTTGCTTCGCTGATTGACTCCAAATAAGTACTCCATAATGCAATTTCGCCAGGACAAACGCATTTAGAACAAGTTTCTTGATGTGCATTGGAAAATCCTCATATCTTCTTAACGATCCTATTATTGGGGCTAATTGCCTTCTTAAGCTATTTATGTGTGGTAACCAGGTCATACGATGGTCTATGATAAGACCAAGATATTTTATTTCTAGCACTCTTTGAATTTTTCGCCGTTAATATTTAGTTCGACATCTATGTCTCCTTTGTTCTTTTGCTTAAAAACAATATATTTTGTCTTTGATGTGTTCAATACTAGTTTGTTTCCAATTAACCACTGATGAAATTTTCCTAGATCGTCGTTGATAGTGTTCTCAATGGCAGTTTTGTCTCGTACTGAATAAAGTAGAACTGTGTCATCAGCATATAATGTGTGATATCCCGTCAGCCCACATGTATTTAGATTATTTGTATATAGTAGGAACAAAGTTGGTCCCAGTATTGAACCTTGGGGAACTCCTGTTTCCGTAGGTGCATGGTCGCTCAGTACATTGTTTATTAAAGTTCTCTGCGATCTTCCCTCCAAGTAACTCTTAAACAACTTCTTAGGACTACCCTGAATACCATACGATTCAAGTTTACGAAGCAAGAGATCATGATCAACTGTATCAAATGCTTTTTTCAAATCCACAAAAATTGCGATGACATAATCACCTCTGTCAAGTCCTAGATTGATGAAACGTGTGACAGAATGTAGGGCATCCAAAGTACTCTTGTTCTTTTGAAAACCAAACTGATGTTGGCTTATGATAGAGTTTTCAACTAAGAATGATGTTAATCGATTGTTTAGTATTTTTTCAAATATCTTAATAAATCCCGTCAGCAGCGCAATCGGGCGATAGTTATTCGGGCCAAGATGATCACCACCCTTAAATATAGGAACTATTTTTGCAAGTTTTTCTTCTTCCGGAAAAGTCCCATTCCTAATATGCACGTTTGTAAAATTTGCCATAATCTGGGCTATGTCCTCCTTAATTATACTAATCTCATTCATCGTGATGCTATCAATGCCTGGCGCCGTATTCTTTTTCAATTCATTGATTACATTTAAGACTTCCCTTTTATTTGTTTGATGAATGTGAAAGATGGATTTTTGACTGCCCTCCTTCCAAATTGTCTCGTAAGTTGTTATTTGCCTACAAAATACTATTCGATATTGACACATTCATTATACTATTAAAGAATTGTTTTTTCAGAGCACCATGCCGACGAAGATGCTGTTGTGTATGGTAGTCAAAACTTCCACGAAATCACCATGAACTACCCGATGCGGATGATTCGGACGAATCGCTTCAAACTAATCCACAACCTCAACTACCGTTCAATTTTTTCAATCGACAAGGACCTGTACACTTCGCCTACATTCCAGGTTCGATAATTCATCATTCGCGGAAACTTCTAAGTAAAGTTTTCAATTCTAGGAAATTCTCAACAGCACGATCCTGGAGCGAAACTTGCCGTGGTATAAAACTCTGCAAACTTACTACCAACGGCCGGAATGGGAAATGTACGACTTGAAGTTGGACCCCCTGGAGGCTAGAAACATTGCGAATAAATCAGGCGTCAAGGATATTCGCGAGAAACTACAAAAGAAGCTCCGAGAAATGCAAGTCGCAACGAACGACCCGTGGATGTGTGCTCCCCATGGCGTCTTGCAGGACCAAGGCCCGTACAAAGGCAATCCTACTTGCTTTACACTGGGCGACAGCGTGAAGGAATACTTTTGATTCTGAAGCACGCATCATCAAACACCTAAACAATTACTCCTTCATTTAGTCTACATTAAATTACACTTAGCTTCAATTAGTTTCAACATTTTATTGATTAAATAATAAACTATAAAAAATACTTAAGCGCCTTTGAGACCAAACATTTCCTCTAAAATTGCACGAGTATCGCTCGGCGAACTCACTTTATGTCCTATTGTCCTAGAATCCATGAAAATTTCATGATCATTGCCGCCAGGGTCCGTTTTATCGCCGAAGAAATGAATTTCCTTGAACTTGAAGCGCTCCTGAGTCACATGCCGCAGACAGTAGGTTTTGTCCCAGCCGTGGGGGAAGACGTCGAAGCTGATTTGGCCGCCGATGCTGTACTTCAGATCCACGTCATGGAACTCTTTCCTCAAGGCGTCAATCATGTGTTGGCGAATTTTGTGGGCTTTGTCGTACTCCTCGAATTCATTCCGCTCTTGGCGACTGCACTGTCTCCCTATGGGACTAATGTTTATCATACCCGAGCGGAATTCCACGAATAATCCACGCTTCACGGGCAGTTTCACTTCGGACAAGTATCGCAGAGAGAAGTTTATGAACTTTTGCAACGATTCCTCGCCAAGGTGCTGCTGAATAGACTGGCGACCCACTTCCTCACCCTCTTCGATCTGTATGAGACCGTTCTCGGGGAAAATGAAATCGATTTGTTGCAGAACGCGTTTGCCATTCATCTGTTCGCATATTTTCTCCAAATCTGAGCCTCCAACCACTCCCAGTGTTGCTAGTGGCTTCACCTTATCGTACAGGAATGTTTCTAATTCTGGATCTATGCACGCTCGCGGAGACGTCAGGGTTCCGTCGACATCGAAGAGGAGCAAGATTTCGTTCCGTGGTAAGCTCGTCTGCCCTAATTTAGAAGCCATCGTTTACAGGTTAACTTTGCCACTTGCTCACGAGAACTATTTTATCACTACTTGCAACTGTGTCATCACATTTTCGGACGTTATCTCCCCGTCGACTTCGTAGCCGGCACCAATGACATTTCGTTCTTGACAACTGGAATATGTTGACAGGTGGTTCTCTGGAATGTTGGCTGCGAATTATTCCAGTTTCAAGTAAACATATCTGACGTTACACTCAGCGTGATGTGAAGACGTCCACGTAACATAAAATTGCTCGTGATAAGATTATAAGGGCAGACATGCACATTAAAATTAAATTTGGCTTTTATTTTAAAGTATTCACAGGTCAATATATTGAAATTCCTTGTAGTGTTTTAAGTTTGATAAATTTTACAAGCGAAATGATTGATAATTTGATAACGACATTGTCGACATATAAGACTGAAAAATTCAGTCAGTAAACATTTTGTTAGAACGAACATGCGGACACTTTTGGAATCGGAATTATTTATTGCATTTAAGATGTGAATAACAAGAATAGAAACTTAAGGTTAATTTTAAGGTAAACAAAAAACTGTAATAAGGAGAGGAAAAGCAAATTATTAAAGAAATAAACAAGTTTGGTTACTGAAAATTTAACAGGTAAAAATCTGCATTGTATTTGTGTTCATTGATAGTTGAGTTAATTATAAGATGTTGATTATTGATCGCATGTATCGGCACTCAAGAAGGTGATATGGTCAGTATTGCGCTTTGGCCGTGTGTTCGTCCACCCAACTGCAATGCGCTCTTATTTTAAACGAGTATATCTGATAACTAATCATGCTTAAAGTATCACTTGAAAATAATCTCGTTTTCACTAATGGGGTTTAACCAAGGCTTATAGGGTGAGTACTCTAACCACTGCACCTCGTAGAATACTAAGATAAGCAATTTGCATTAAATTTACTTCGATTATTTGCATATTTTTACGTTCGTTAATTTCTTTATAACTTTTTGTACGTACAGAACAATTCAATTATTCATTTCAGCTCTATTCGTATCTGCCTTAGTAGAGGTAGAATGTATGTTCGCATCCACTTTTTCGATACTAATTGCAAGACTGGCTCACGTCCAGAATAATGGGTGATATCTTGGATGATTCTCCGAGGAGGGCATGTGTCTTTGGTATATGGGTGTGTGTATCAGCTTAGTATAGGTGTATGCCTATGTAGATGTAGATCCGTATTTTGATAAGAGATCTGTATCTTGATAAGAAAGTGACTTGGTTATCTCGGATTTTTGTAGCCTCCAGCGGTAAATAGTGAAATAAATAAAGAACCATTGGAAATAAACAACAATTCTTAAATTTTCTCTATTCTCCATTTGAGCCATTTTGTATGAAAAATTAGTATCCTCCCCACGATTGGATACATCTCATCAAAAAAATTTAAAAAAAAAAATCATAAAAGTCGAAATTCACCCAACTTTGTTAATAATAATATGATCTCGAACTTTCACTTTTATCCCAATAAAATCCTGTTGGGTAGCTTTATACTTAATCAAATTCGATATTTAAGTAATTTTGTAGAAAGTTTGTAAGTTTCAAAAAATCGAATCATATTTACAAAAGTCATAGCCATTTGAATTTTTTTTCTGATTGCAGTAACAAAAACTCACACCGTTGCTTTCTTCTGGACTCTTCATCAAATCAGATACTAATATTTTTGATATATATAATTTTTCTTTATCAGAATGTATGCGGTACAGAGGCCTTATAATATAGTAAGTGTTCTGACAAAGTCATTTCACCATCGTTAGAACACTACTTAAAACTTTGTGTAGTATCGTATTTCTATGTGAATATTACAATTAGCTAGAGGATAATTTAGGCAAAAACCTCTACTGATTACTAGCGTAACATAACTTAACTATCTACTTATAACTAGCTAAAATCTATGAGGCTAGATTACGGCCAAAGAGATAGATGGTAGCAATGCTGGTTTCCAGTTCCCCAGGGCACGAATCAGCGGATTGGGCGAGTCATTTGCTTTCGCGATTAATTTATCACGGCGCGGTGCAGCGAGCTTTTAAATTGGACTAATGCCAGCAAGGCTGTGTAGTTTTTCAGAAGAAAAATATAACGGTTTATTAAGTACCATTTTCAGGTATCTATTTTTCGTGATCTGAAGCTTTGTTACTAGATATTGAGCACATTGGATCCAGGTAGGTGAGCCATATAGGATGATCGGTTGGTTTGCCATTTTGACGATGAGGACTTTGTTTCTAGTGTTGAGACGCGAATTACGATTAAGAAGAGGGTAAAGCGAGGGCACGACCTTAAACGCTTTGGAGCTAATATGCTCAATATGACTTCTGAAGGTTAGTTTTTTGTCGAATATAAGCCTAAGATAATTGAGAACCTCACTCCACGGAATAGTCTGCTCTAAAAAATTTATTGGTCGCTTGGGTACGTGAGCATGCTTACGCTTCCTGGTGAAGAATATTGACTTTGTTTTTGCAACATTAATTTTAATATTCCATCTATGGTAGTATTGATACGTAAGTTCTAACGCCGTTTTAAGGCTGGCAATAATGGAATTTGGATCTGCGCCTATGCTATATATGCGAAAGCTGCAACTTGGCAGTTTGGAAAGGAAAGGAAGTCAGACGTATAGATGTTATATAGTGATAGGCTTAGGCAGAAGCCTTGTGGAATACTAGCAGTAATACTTTTCACTGGGGAAGTGCTTTCCGCTTCTTTGACCTGGAACTTCCTGGCAGTTAAAAATACTCGTAAAATGTTCAACAAGTATGGGGGGTGTGTTCTATTTCTGAAGTTTATAGACTAGAGTATCATGTCAGACTGTATTGAAGGGTTTTTCTATGTCGAGGGTCACCAAAACTACAAACAATTTATTGTACATCGCTGCTTTGACATCCTTCGTAACACGGAAAAGCTGATGCTCTGTCGAATATCTGTTTCTGGAGCCGCATTGGAAATCAGGTAGGATATTATTAGTAGCCATTAAATCATTTAATCTTTTTAGGACTACTCTTTCAAAGAGCTTTACTTAACCTGGTAGTAAGCTATACTGTCGGGAGGGTGCGGATCCCTTCCAGGCTTCAGGATAGGTATAACTAGACCCTGTTTTCAGATGGATGGAAATACGAAGAGCCTAAGGCAAGCGTTGAATAGGTGGCATACGAAGACTATTCCTTTTTTGGGTAAATTTTTAAGTACTTTATTTGGCAGGCCATCGATACCTGGAGCTTTGCCGTTTTTAATTTTTTTAAGTAAACCTTCTCTGGCCTTTATTAATGCACCAAGAGGTAAAGATGTTTGGTTGGGTTGTTGTTCTAAAGCTTTAGCCACAATCGTTTCTGCTAGATTGTTGCAGGACCTATTGGAAATATTATGGAACTGATTCAATTTATCTGCAAGTATATCTGCTTTTCCTTGATTGGAGTAAATATGCTCTTCGTTGTTATTTATTATCGGATATGGTAACGCATGATACTTTCGATTAAAAATTCTATTTAAAAACGAGACTTTCTGCGAGTTGTCGTCTAGATTTGCTAGCATGTTGTTCAATCGGAGATTCCGGAGCTCCTTAATTTTGTTCTTAATTGCTAGAGTGAGGATATTAACACCAATTTCGAGAAACCTAATCCTACGAGCAGTAATAGAAATGCACCAAAAATATACTACTATTAAAAAAGCAAGCTGGTCTGAATCCCGGAGTTTTATTAATGAAATAGTGACCTAAACATCAAGAACGATAAAATCGCTCAATACTTCCTCAGTATGTGAAGAGCAAATTGAAGAATTTGCAAACACTATCTGGCAAGCTATCGAGTGTAGTATCCCAAAACGATCAAAAGCCGTCTTCTAATTTAGAATTTGATGAAGAAACCTACAATTCTAAATTATAAGAAGGCTTTTGATCGTTTTTCAAATTCTAAATTAGAAGAAGGCTTTTGATCGTTTTGGGATACTACACTCGATAGCTTGCCAGATAGTGTTTGCGAATTCTTCAATTTGCTCTTCACATACTGAGGGAGTATTGAGCGATTTTATCGTTCTTGATGTTAAGGTCACTCTTGCATGAATAAAACTCTGGGATTCAGACCATTTTTTTTATGGTATTGTAAAATCATTTTACAATATCCTACTAAAATCGCGTCCTGTCTGTCCGTCCGTCCGTCCGTCCGTGTGTCACACCATTTTTTCTCGCAAACTACATAAGCTAGAAAAATAAGATTTTGTAGGTAGATGCAAAGTGATGCCCTCTTCAAATTTCACGATGAAAAGAAATTTATAAGGTATTTAAGGGGGGTCTCCCCATAGAGGGGAGTTGCCCCTGAAAAAAGTTTTCATCGCATGTAGGCAATGTGGGTATCAAATAAAAGGCCTTGATGAGAACTTTTCAAAACTAACCAGTTTTGCTTTGAGGGGTGGAGGGGAAGGGGAAATGTACGAAAATTTTTTGTCCCCCCCTTCACGATTAGACACCTTTGATCCGAAAAATCTGAAAAAATCACAGAGGTGTGACTTTAGGTACAAGGGCAAAAAATGCCTCAGAAGTCGGAATTCGATCAACTTTGTTAATAGTAGTACATTTTATAAATTTTACATTTTTGTCTATAAAATCAAGATAGGACCTTTAAATTTCTCAAAACCTATAATTTAAGTTTTTTAAAAGCATTTGTATGTGTTTTGAAAACTTCACAAAAATTGAACGATAAACAGCTAAGTTACAGCCGATTGAATATTTAACAATTACAGCAACATTAACCCGTGATACTAGGGAGATACACGTTTGCAACGGACCTGGACACTACAAATATGTAGGAGTTTTGATAAACATTTTAGAAATGGTGTGTAATATTGATGTGTTATCATGACTAATCAAGCAATGGGGTCAAAACACTTGAAACAAAATGGTGGCGAGTTTAAAATCATAATAACCATAATAATTTTTCGAACTCAATTTATAGAATCTGTATATTAGTCAAATTTTGATATGCAGAATATATCGTTTGATTTACTAATTGTTTTACAATACCCTTCTGGCAGGAGCACTCTCCTGCTACTTCAACTTGTTATAATAGTAGTATATTTTTGGTGCATTACTATTATTTCTTGTCGTTTCTAAGGAAAATATTACAGGTAGATGAGGAGATGAGAAGGCTTGCAAGACACTCAGCTCAGAGGGAGTAATATTTTGGACACAAAGAATCAGATCCAGAGTGGAACCAACTCCATGGGGAGAGTAGAATGTGGATTCTTTAGGGAAATGCACGTAGACATTTGCGTCTCTGGTGAGATGAAATAAAATGTGCCCCATTTTGTTGTTTCGCGTGCAATTCCAATGCCAATGTCTAGCGTTCAGGTCTCCGCAAAGTAGAAATCTTTGGTAAGCCCTACTTAACCAGTTCAGATCTCTTTTGAAAAGTTAAACTTTTTCCTTGCCTAATTTCGTCTAGGAAAGTAAACGTTGTACAATTTTATATTTAGTTCTTCGATAATAATGCCAATATTTTCAATTACCGATGTTGGACTTTTGGGTAATACAGAATGTTTAATTTTTCTATTAATGGCTGTGGCTACGCCTCCGCCAGTTTTATCAACGCGATCATGTCTGTACATATGAAAGTAGAGATGCTTAAAACTATCATTTTGCCTTAACCAAGTCTCCGTTACGACAAAGGTCTATGCAAAACTGAAAATCAGACATTAAAATGCCGCTGAAAATGAAGAACAATATCCCTTTGACAGGAGCATGCTGCTTTCCAACCCCATTTTTTTCCTGCATTATGAGCTGATTTCCTAACGAATTTTTGTCACCAACAAAATTTTCCATGAGAAAATTTTCGGCTCGGATGAACCTATCTATCGGGCATGTTTCTACGGAAGATGTCTGAGAATTCTACATATACCGCGCATTTATGCAGAAGATCTACACTTTACTTATATTCGCTAGTAGCCGCTGCTTGCTTAGTCCTGCAATTGGAGCACTGAAGATAGTAGTTTGGCTCAAATGATTGAAACGTGAACGGTTGCAATGAAAACGTTTGCGGAAATTAATCTTGCTCGTGTTTTTGAGTCGATTTTTGTTGAGCTTTAGGCCACGTTTGGAATAGTGAAAACAATTATTACGTTTGCGGTCTCAATGTTAAGTTCCTTGTTGTTTCTATTACTTTATTCATAGGGTAGTCCTCCTAAAACTAAACTTTATAACCCCTTAGCTTGGGTGTTTGTTTCTCTACTGGGGTTCCACAACCAACCTTGTCTATCGCACTCTAATATGAACATTCCCAGTTTCAATGACTATCTTAGTACTATTTAATTGCATCCCTTTGTATACCTACAGATGTAAAACTTCTGCTGAATGCACTGAAGACTATGGAATCTTATGTTAATAGTTTATATCAACATTAAGCCATTCAAAAAATTCTATTCACTACCCAACAAACGCACATAAAACATTTGCTCTGCCTCAGAATGCCCGTTTTTTCCATAGAGAACGACTCGCTGTCTTAGAAAGCAACTTATCGAATAAACGAGTTATCGAGAGGATATTAGGAAGCTCTTAAATATATTGATATTGAATTACATATGTTACCATTTTAAACATATGTACACAAGTAAGGAAAAAGTTTCCATATGCTGACAACATAGGGAATCGGTTGGACTCTTTCCCAAGTTGTTAAAGATGCGCATAATTTGAGACAAGGACTTGCTTTGACATTACATGCATTTTCCGTTCAAGTAAAATTAAATGGAGTGTAAACTTCATGCATTTTGTGACTTATGGACTTCTAATTTTTCTTCGAAAAACATAGTTGATGGTTGAATATTTCCTTTGCTTCCAACACACTAAAGATGAGACGTTATTTCGGCAACGTTATTTTGGAATGTTCTTTTGCGGAACGTTTCATTGCGTTCCATAATGAAGATGTAATGCATTATTTTAGAACGCCAAAGAACAACGCTATTGAAATTTTGTTTGGATTGGGTCATGATATCGTTTTCATCCCTTTCAAGTGCCATATTTATTTTCGTTTTACCATGGGTCGATTATGTTTTCGTTATTTTCCGGCATTATCGTTCTTTTCTTTTGATCAAGTCGGGATAACGTTCCCATTACTTTCAGGCGCTATTGCTTTTTTGGGGTTTGTAAAATGTCTGTGTTCGACTGTTCGTCTGTCTGTCCAACCGCCAATGCGTGTGTCACAGCGATTTTCGTCGCAAACCATATAAGCTAGAAACATCAAGTTTTCTACGTAGGTGTAAAGTGGTGTCCTCTTCAAACTTCAACTTCATCAAAGGTAGCCGATATGGGTATCAAATAAAAGGTCTTGATGAGAGCTTTTCAAACCAGATCTTAATTGACATTCTTTTCCTTCGAGGGGCACCACACTGGGAGGATAAGAACACGAAAAATTTTAGTAGATTAAGTAAATTTAGTATAAAATCCTGTAGTGAAGTAGGTAGAAATAAATGTCCGTGAAGGATGGTAGCGATGGTCTGCTGCCTCGGCAGAAGAGCATGGTAGTATTCGCCGAGATTGGCCTTGTCTGGGGACGCGTGAATGCGCTGGCAGGCTAGCGTTGTGGTGTCATGGGCGGGTTCTTTCCACCAGCACCAGGACCCACTACAAAAGAATTTCGCATCCACGAATTTCTGGGGTTAAACAAATGTCGATCGAAGTCAAAACTGAAGGTAACCAATTAAGTGTTGGAAACGGCTCACACCAAGGACAAACTGAGCCTGGGGAAGGCAGACGGACTTAACGACGATTCTTATGGCCCATAAATAAGAGTGGGGCATCCAGATGGAGATGGCGTCTCCTCGCATCCTTCCAACTGGATCAAGATCCAAACGTAGACGTGGCCATGTATTTCCCATTTGAGTGAAAAACTCATACAAAAGTACTTTGCATGACCCTTTCACTCAAAGGAAAAATACTAACGTAACCGATTTATGCTATAGCATTTCGCAATAAAATCGCATAGCCCTATATCATAAAAGGGCACGCAAGCGGAAGGCTACTCTACCCGGTAAGAGCCCCTGTTAAACAACGAAACGGAAGAGCGCGTCCGATGGCTAGCCCATGTTAGTGGAAGAGCCTGTCATCGTTGCGGGTCCTATACCCGGTCAGGTAAAACGAAATAGAAAGACCTAGTTTTAATATTTAACAATCCATGGTTTTACTAATAATAGATCGTGTACTCTGTCAGAATATAAACAATAGAAAACATGAACTTATTTGTTTGAAACTGGCGTTTTTTTTATTTGGCCAAAGATTACGCTCTAATATTGCAATATAAGGATTATATAACTATTGTTTGTTTTCATTTTGTAGTAATCTAAGAACTATGGCTCTAAAAGCAGCGCTGACACAGGCACACAGCACGAACGCAATTTAATAAGGATTCAGTCGATTCAGTCACCTTCCCCATCGCAACACTCGTTTTTTTTTCGCAGGAATAATAAGTGGAAAAATTTCCTTTGTACTTAACACCCGGGAAACAAAATTCTAAAAATGTTTAAAAATTTCTAATGTGTAGTATCTTATTACAATATCTTTTGAAGATAATTTAACGAATTGCGGTGTAACGCGGTATGCAAATGCTTAGAACGAAACGGTTAACCCCTTTTAATTATGAATGCTAAAATCATTGTATCATTTAACCTGTTAATTATATGAACGCTAAAATCATTGTATCATTTAAACCCCTTAAAATTTGTCTAATTCTTCCGATTTTTCCCACCTAATTACGCCTAATTATCATAAACGACAAATTGCCTTCAATTGATAACTTAATTGAACCTACAAAAGACAGTGAAAAGGGAAATTGCAAATACCGCCGTCATAAACTACAAATGATAAGGAAAAAGTACATTTGATAGCAACAAAAACCTTCAATTGTGTGATTTCCCCCTTTCTGAATGGGTTCGTATTGTTCTACTTGCCCATAAAGTGTCGTAGTTGCTTGAGTGTGGAGAATATTAAATTGTGCTTGCGAAATTTGCATGCTATTGCGTCGTAAATCGTGAAAATGGGTGATAACTACATAACAACATTGGAAATTGGAATTATCGGGGAGAGTGGCGCCGGCAAGTCGAGTCTGATGCTTCGTCTGACAAACGAGGAATGGGATGGAGATCAGGAGTCTGCTCGAAACCGCCAGACAGCGCGGACGCCGCGTAAAGAAGAAGCGAGTTGGGAGTGAGAGGAGATTGCGGGCTGATCAGAATATCGCCGAGACACGTGGAAAAGTTTCTCGCGTAAAAGACAGTGAAATATTGTAAAAAAAATAGACGATAAAGTTATCGTGCAAATTGTGAACGCCTTGTTAGTCGTGTGGGTTAGCGAAAAGTGGAATAAAACTCGTGTTCCGTCAAAATCTAGTGGAAGTGTTTTCGCTTGGGTGTCCAAGGGTCTTTCCTTTCCTCCATTTCTAACCGGGTATAGGACCCGGTACGGTGGCAGGCTTCCCCCTCAAAATATGAGCCAGTCACCGGGTACAATTTAATCCTTTTTATTTCAGGTGACTTAATGGGTTGAGTGGCCCAAGCCAAGTGCCTTTTTATGGCATAAAGTTATGCAATTCCATTGTATAATTCTATGACATAAATTGGTCACCGGGGTACTCCCCTTCTGATGGGAAGGTTCATACAATTCAAGTTGTATGAGTTTTCCACTCAGAAGAGGAATACCTGGCCACTTCAACGATTTAACATTGGATTTATTCCGGTTGGGTGGGCATGAAGGGGCTCCACCACCACCCGGTTGCCCCTCTTTCATTTGTGGGCCCTGAATGTATTTGGGTAAGGACGAGGTCACCCCCAAATTAGTCTTTCTTGTCAGGTTGCACTTGTTCTCGCAACAAGTCGTAATTCCTTCGTGGAGGTTATCTACTGATTTGCGACTTCGGTCGTCCTCTCGAACTCTGCAAGCAATTCGTGAATGCGAAATGTTTTGTAGTGAGTCCTCGTGTCGGGGAAACGAACCCGCCCCACGACACCGCAATGCTAGCCTGCCAGCGCATTCACGCGTCTCCGGACGAGGGCATTCTCGGCAGGAATCAACACCTTCCTCTGCCGAGGCAGCAGAACATCGCTGCGGTCCTTCACGGACATATGAAAATCTTTTATTCACTACAAATGGCGCCCAACGTGGGGCCCGAAAAGCCCGGCTGTATCATCAGTCGTGAGCACGAGACAGTCCATCGTCTCTAGGTGTCCCCACAAGGTGTTAGAAATTTTGGCGGGTAGATAACTCCCGAGGGTTTTTGCACTAATCGTGCCCCAGCAGCCGAGTAACTTCCGAACGTGTGTTGTCTTCGGACATCAATATCGTTTGGTCCTTCTTTTGATTTATACCTTGGTGGTTTACCACCATTGTATAACTAGTAAGGCCAAATTATATTAGAGTCCCTTTTTGTGTTCGGAGGTTATTATCCCAACATCTATTTTGCGGAGGATTCTGATCCGCTCCCCAAACCAGCGGTGCCTAAGTGTCTTAAATTACATGGATTTTGATTTCATGTGATTGGCTGATTAGCTAATCCATGACTATCCATGACAAGACACGCGCTGCTTGTGGATTAGAATCCCACCCTGGGCTGACAAGCTGTAACTTGAGAAGTTTGCTAATGAGGGATCACTTCGGAACCCTGATTTTCATGGTGCCACAAGAGAGTGTCCCTGAAACGTTTTAGAAGGATTGTGCCATGGTGTCCATACTTGGGAGGAAGGACGGAAAGGAAAGACCGATTATTTTTTTTGATAACTTAAAATTTTTTTTTGAAACTTTATCATACATTTTTTTTTTTTTTGTGAGGTTCGACTATAGTTCGCCACTGACGGCCACTTACAAATCATAAATTTTGCATCATTTTTTTCACATTTTCATTATTTATATATATATATTTATTTAGGTTTTTAGTTAGCAATTTAAATTTCTTTTAGCATGCCCACCAAAAGAACTCCCGAAAGGAGAAAGTTGCGGTCGGATGCCGGACCAGCTCTATTGTGTTCCATCTGTCACGAGGACATGGACGAAACTACAAGCCAGAGGTTGCAGTGCGGACACAGGCTACATCAGCTGTGTTTGGCACAACTGCGGCAAACTTCATCCACGTGCCCGCTCTGTCGACAGCCTTTGGAAATCGCACAGCCAGCAACAGAACGACCTCAGTCCTCCAGTACAAGTGGAGCTGTCCCCAAAAGCGGACCCCTTCCATCCACTACAAGGAGTGCACGAGACGATGACTACAGGGCTGAAGCAGTTCCGCCTGCAGAAGAAGCGAGTCCACCGGTGGCTGTGGAAGCCACAGTTCTACGAGATCTAATGGCGCTCGTACAGGACATGTCCACCCGGCTCGCCTCTCTAGAGAGCCAGAGAGAGAACCCCGCACCATCCCGGCCAAGAACTCCTCCTATGTGGGATTCGGACCCAAATCCGTGGGACTTCCCAGTAGACTCGCGGCGTGATCCCGAACGGATCCGGCCAGGTACAGCCATGAATCCGTTGGCTCCAGTTTACCGGCCCCGATTGAGCCAAGCACCGCCACCAAATCAGGCTCCCGTGATTCCGCCGGACCAACGCTTCCATCCACACGACATGTATCGGCTGAAGCCGACACAGATCCCCAGCATCATCCAGGGATGGAATCTACATTTCAGTGGGGAACCCAATACGATAACGGTGGAGGTTTTCATAAGTCGGGTGGAGTCACTGATTGAGCAGATGCTAGCAGGAGACCGCACAGCGCTCGCAGGATACCTGCCAATGCTGCTTAGGGGAGCAGCCCTGGAGACATATTGGAGGATACATTCAGCTCCACCATCCATACGCTGGTCACGGCTGAAGGAGGTACTCCGCATGGAATACCCTACGGTCGACATGGACGAATTACTCCTGGATAAGATGAATGCTAGATGGCAGCGTCCGGACGAGTCCTTCCATAAATATCGAGCCGATATCCTTCGGTTGAATGACCAGCTGTCAGAGCCATTGTCTTCTACCCAAATTCTTCGCCTGCTAAAGCGCAATCTAAGACCGGAGATTCGTCGGCATATCGTGAACTCCGATCCACAGAGTATGGAGGCCCTGCTGAGAAATGTGCGTCGTATAGAAGGGTTTGAGGAAGACCTACGGGACCGGCCATACTTACTAACCAGGACGGGTCCTCGACGAGGAATCGCGGAATTGGCCCCAGATTATACCACCCTAGATCTGGAGGATGATTTGGACCCAGACCAGCTTGCTGTAGCGGCAGTGGGAAGTCTTACGACCTGCTGGAATTGTCACCAAACCGGACACCGGTTCATTTCATGCCGCGCAGAACGTAAGGTTTTCTGCTACGGTTGCGGCAAGCCGGACACTTACTTCCCGGACTGTTCTGAATGTGCCGCACGAAAAAACGGCCAAAAGAGTACCCGACCACCTCAGCGGTACTCGAAACCCCAGCAGTAGCTCCTCAGTCAGCGGCTCACCCCAACCAACCTGACGTTAACCCACCAGCCATAACCATTACGACTGCGGATGTTCACTCTCTTCCGGAGACCTCACCAACGACAATATTAAAACGACCATCGCAGTCACTGCCAGAAGAACCGCGGCAGCCTCAAGTACGCACTCTAAAACCTTATCATGTTAGACTGCAGGAATATCGGGTGGCTCGAGAGCGAATATTTGCTTCCGAAGTTGTCACTTCCCGTCCGTGCACGACAAAATGGTCAACCCGTCGTTGGCGGAATTTCCGCAAGAGAGTGCGCACCTGCCGTCAAACCGTAAACTCTTGTAACATCTCGGAGGTTGCTGAGAATGAGATCAGACCTTATCATCCAATTAAAGTGTTGGGCGAGACCGTGTTTGCATTGATCGACACGGGTGCCAGTATCAGTTGTCTTGCCTCGAGCTTTGGCTCGAAAGTGCTCCAAGAATACCCGAACTTGATTAAATCCTGGCGCACTGAAATCAGTACAGCTGATGGCACCAAACACCCTATACGAGGTAAACTAACAACACCCGTGACGTTCAGGGGTCAGACGAAGGATATTACCTTCTACATTATCCCGTCTTTGACTCAGAACGTATACCTTGGTGTCGATTTCGTCCTTCGCTTTGGACTGGCCTCCGATTTATTCACCGATTTGTCTTTAAAAACCAGAAATGTCAACGAAATCACTTCTACTCCCGATAGGCATGACCTGACGTCTAACCAACGGCAACGCCTGGAAGCATCCATTGCTGCTTTCCCATCTTACGCTACCCAAGGCCTTGGCCGCACCACCCTAGTCTCACACGCCATTGACGTTGGCGATAGTAAACCGATTAAACAGAGACACTACGCCATCTCGCCAGCCATGGAGAAATTGGTGTATGCGGAATTAGATAGGATGCTCGAGTTGGGGGTCATAGAAGAGTCCCAAAGTGCCTGGTCCTCACCGGTAACCTTGGTTGTAAAGCCAGGTAAAGTCCGCCTCTGTCTTGATGCCCGTAAGGTAAACGCGGTTACCATCAAGGACGCGTACCCTCTTCCACTCATCGATGGAATACTAGGGAGACTGCCGAAAGCCAATTATATCACCAGTCTCGACCTAAAAGACGCCTTCTGGCAAATTCCACTCGATGAGGGCTCGAGGGACAAGACCGCCTTCACAGTGCCTGGACGACCATTATATCAGTTCGTCACAATGCCCTTTGGCCTGTGTAATGCGCCGCAAACGATGACCCGGTTGATGGACAAGGTCATCCCACCTCACCTGAAACACCAAGTGTTCGTGTACCTCGATGATCTTTTACTCATCACGGAAACGTTCGATCAACACCTCCTACTTCTACAAGAAGTAGCCCTGCACATCAGTAAGGCGGGACTCACCATCAACGTACAGAAAAGTAAGTTTGTCATGAAAGAAGTCCGATACTTAGGCCATGTCATAGGACATGGCACTATCAAAACGGATCCAGACAAAACGCGTGCGATTGATGAGTTCCCCTTACCAAAAACTGTGAAGCAGCTACGACGTTTCCTTGGTGTGTGCGGTTGGTACCGAAGGTTTGTTCGGAATTATGCAACAGTTTCAGCGCCCCTGTCAGACATGTTGCGGAAAGGGAAGTTCGTTTGGACCGAACTCAGCCGAAAGGCATTTGAAGAGCTTAAACAAGCCCTCACATCAGCTCCTGTCTTGCACAGCCCCGACTTCACGAAGCCCTTCTCCATTCATTGTGACGCAAGTCAACATGGAGTAGGAGCCGTGCTGGTGCAATTGACCGACGAAGGGGAGGAAGCTCCCATCGCCTTCATGTCCAATAAGCTGAATTCGGCCCAAAGGAACTATACTGTTTCCGAGCAAGAATGTTTGGCAGCGGTAATGGCTGTGAAGAAATTCCGAGCTTATATCGAGGGCCACCAATTCGAGATCATCACGGACCACGCGTCACTACAATGGTTGATGAACCAGGCAGATTTAAGTGGACGCCTAGCCAGATGGGCTCTTAAACTGCAAGGGTTCAAGTTCTCCATCAAACATCGGAAAGGAACCCAGAACATCGTACCCGACACTCTCTCACGGATGTTTTCCCCAGAGGGAGCCGAAATAACAATAAATGACGAGGACCCCATCGAAATAGATTTGGACAGCCCACATTTCGAATCAGATAGCTACAAAGAGTTGAGGCAAACCATAGCGACCCAACAGACACAGCTGCCTGACTTGAAGGTAATAGACGGCTATGTGTATAGACGAAACGAATACGCCACTGGTGATCCATGGCAGGAAGAAGAGTCTTGGAAACTCTGGGTACCGGAGGAAATGACACAACAGCTGATCCTCCGCGCACATGATCATCCGTTAAGTGCCCACGGAGGTTACGGTCGAACACTACGGCGACTAAAAAAATACTTCTTTTGGCCTAAAATGGCATCCCAGGTCAAAGACTACGTGAGCGCCTGTGATACCTGTAAAGGCACCAAAGCGCCCAACCAGCCTCTTCGACCTCCTATGGGTCAACTCAACGTCCCAGAACGCGTGTTCCAGCGTCTATACATCGATCTACTCGGTCCATATCCTCGGTCTTCCATGGGACACATCGGAGCTATAGTCGTTCTAGATCAGCTCTCAAAATTCCCAATGGTGGAACCTATCCGTAAATTCACAACTCCATCGATCGTGAAATTCTTAGAGAACCGGGTATTCCATGTGTTCGGAGTTCCAGAGAGTGTGTACTCAGATAATGGAGTACAGTTCCGGTCTCGGCAGTTTAAGAGCCTACTTGAGCAGTATGGCATTGAACACCAACTGACGCCCATATACTCTCCTCAGTCCAACGCGTCAGAACGGTTGAACCGCACCCTATTGGCCGCGATCCGTTCCTACGTCCACCCATCTCAAAAGGATTGGGATCGGCGATTGTCTGCCATCACATGCGCCCTGCGATCCTCGTATCATTCCGTCACCGGTGTCGCCCCTTACTTTGCCGCCTTTGGACAGCACATGATTTGCCACGGTAAATCATACCGACTGTTACGGCAATTAAAGTGTTTGGGAGACCCGGTCGTTGCGCTGGAGCCCCACGAACGTTTAGGAGACCTCCGCCAACAGATCGGACGGAAGATTAAGGCCGCAGGTAGTGCAAATGATGCGCAGTACAATCTCCGGTCACGATCTGCTAATTTCAAAGAAGGAGATGAAGTTTTCCGGCGAAATTTCCGCCAAAGTGACGCCGCGGGGCATTACAACGCCAAGCTGGATAGGCGATTCCTGAAAAGCCGCATAAAGAAGTTAATGGGACCTAACCGTTACTTGATAACGGATCCATCGGGAAAAGAAGTGGGGATATACCACGCGAAAGACCTGCGCCGATAGATAATTGGGCACGTCTGTTTGTCCGTCCGCATATATTTTCAAAAACGCGCAAAGATTGTATACTTCCAGGCAAACATAGACATAAGTCAGTCCGTCCGTCTGTTAATTGTGTTCTTTTATTGTTCGTCATCTCTAGTCCCGACGCCGAAGGCAACCCGTGAGACACAGAAAGATCCTTCAGCTCCTTTTTCGTAATCCGCATTGCCTTGGGATCACGAGAAAATTAGCTGCCCTGTAGTAATCTAAGAACTATGGCTCTAAAAGCAGCGCTGACACAGGCACACAGCACGAACGCAATTTAATAAGGATTCAGTCGATTCAGTCACCTTCCCCATCGCAACACTCGTTTTTTTTTCGCAGGAATAATAAGTGGAAAAATTTCCTTTGTACTTAACACCCGGGAAACAAAATTCTAAAAATGTTTAAAAATTTCTAATGTGTAGTATCTTATTACAATATCTTTTGAAGATAATTTAACGAATTGCGGTGTAACGCGGTATGCAAATGCTTAGAACGAAACGGTTAACCCCTTTTAATTATGAATGCTAAAATCATTGTATCATTTAACCTGTTAATTATATGAACGCTAAAATCATTGTATCATTTAAACCCCTTAAAATTTGTCTAATTCTTCCGATTTTTCCCACCTAATTACGCCTAATTATCATAAACGACAAATTGCCTTCAATTGATAACTTAATTGAACCTACAAAAGACAGTGAAAAGGGAAATTGCAAATACCGCCGTCATAAACTACAAATGATAAGGAAAAAGTACATTTGATAGCAACAAAAACCTTCAATTGTGTGATTTCCCCCTTTCTGAATGGGTTCGTATTGTTCTACTTGCCCATAAAGTGTCGTAGTTGCTTGAGTGTGGAGAATATTAAATTGTGCTTGCGAAATTTGCATGCTATTGCGTCGTAAATCGTGAAAATGGGTGATAACTACATAACAACATTGGAAATTGGAATTATCGGGGAGAGTGGCGCCGGCAAGTCGAGTCTGATGCTTCGTCTGACAAACGAGGAATGGGATGGAGATCAGGAGTCTGCTCGAAACCGCCAGACAGCGCGGACGCCGCGTAAAGAAGAAGCGAGTTGGGAGTGAGAGGAGATTGCGGGCTGATCAGAATATCGCCGAGACACGTGGAAAAGTTTCTCGCGTAAAAGACAGTGAAATATTGTAAAAAAAATAGACGATAAAGTTATCGTGCAAATTGTGAACGCCTTGTTAGTCGTGTGGGTTAGCGAAAAGTGGAATAAAACTCGTGTTCCGTCAAAATCTAGTGGAAGTGTTTTCGCTTGGGTGTCCAAGGGTCTTTCCTTTCCTCCATTTCTAACCGGGTATAGGACCCGGTACGGTGGCAGGCTTCCCCCTCAAAATATGAGCCAGTCACCGGGTACAATTTAATCCTTTTTATTTCAGGTGACTTAATGGGTTGAGTGGCCCAAGCCAAGTGCCTTTTTATGGCATAAAGTTATGCAATTCCATTGTATAATTCTATGACATAAATTGGTCACCGGGGTACTCCCCTTCTGATGGGAAGGTTCATACAATTCAAGTTGTATGAGTTTTCCACTCAGAAGAGGAATACCTGGCCACTTCAACGATTTAACATTGGATTTATTCCGGTTGGGTGGGCATGAAGGGGCTCCACCACCACCCGGTTGCCCCTCTTTCATTTGTGGGCCCTGAATGTATTTGGGTAAGGACGAGGTCACCCCCAAATTAGTCTTTCTTGTCAGGTTGCACTTGTTCTCGCAACAAGTCGTAATTCCTTCGTGGAGGTTATCTACTGATTTGCGACTTCGGTCGTCCTCTCGAACTCTGCAAGCAATTCGTGAATGCGAAATGTTTTGTAGTGAGTCCTCGTGTCGGGGAAACGAACCCGCCCCACGACACCGCAATGCTAGCCTGCCAGCGCATTCACGCGTCTCCGGACGAGGGCATTCTCGGCAGGAATCAACACCTTCCTCTGCCGAGGCAGCAGAACATCGCTGCGGTCCTTCACGGACATATGAAAATCTTTTATTCACTACAATTTGTTTTCTTAGATTTAATACAAATAACAAAAACAATAAAAATTATAGCGTCATTTGTTTGTGGTAATTGTTTCATAAGTGCAAAAAAACTATTGGTACTACTTGAGGACTTTAAGGGACAAAAATATTAGTTATCTTTCAAGTTATTTTTAAGAAAGACATTGAGACAATTAATATAGAAGTAATAGCTTTTGCAGTGTGGACAAACCATTGAAAACATTCCACTTTGCTTTTAATTCTGCCAAAGGATATGTCGTTGTCAAGAAATGATTGTAGCTCAGGCTCGAGCAATAATGATTTTCATAGAAAGAGTAGGAACTTAAGTCCCTATGGAAGCCTGAGCAAGAAATTCCACACGGCAAATACCTTTGCGGGTTTCGTTTTGATTCCTATATAATTGAGTATTTATCTCCTTCGATCCTCTCATGCCGTGACAGCCCAGAGAAAACAGAAATACAATTCAAATGTATCATCAGTTAGTTTTTACCAATTTGAAATATAAATGTTTGCAATCCGTGATCTTAACGCCACTACGTTTCACTTAAAAATAAGTCTATTTGGGCACCGTCACATATACGCAGATACACGCTTCTGAATTGACGACTTCAAACATGCACGAATTAAAAACGATTACTCACCAGTTCTCATTGAAAGCGTGACTGTGACTACGATGCATTCCATTGTGTCCCCATTTACGTCAAGACTCACCGAATTTGGAGAGCTATTTGCAAAGAAACTTTATATGGTTATATCAAAAATTTCTACTGAATTGCCCCGCAGTGCTGTATACTCGGACACTTCGATTTCGGTATTCCCGTCTTAATCGCAGCAATGATAGTACGGCAATCCGTTCATTAAAAGGGAAAACTTACTTTTCTAGTTCACTAAGAAATTAGCTTCGATTTGTTTTGTTAATTCACTGCCAGTCACTCGAGAAAATTTTCGTCGTTAGTTGTGTCTTGCAACCGTACAATTCACTGCACTGCAGTTACTTTTATGGAAACTCAATCTTCCATCAATTGGCAAAAACTTGCCAACAAGTATTAACTAAAACGTGATGTTAATATTGCACACGGCTTGATCTCTACAACGCAATCGTAGCTTTTCTTCCTTTTTCTTCTTATTCGTTTAACTGAACAGCGCCCAGAATTCGCGACTGACACTCAGTAATCTCCCTTCCAACTCGTTATAATTATATCCGCATGATCAGCATTCTGTCTCTGTCATGAGAATAAATTCAACCCGCTAATTTGATTATTCGACCGCTTAAGACAACACTGACTTGGAATCTCTATTCTAACACATACGAGGTCAAAGCTTTCTTCCATGTTCGATTATTGTACAGCAGTTTCTCATATGTAAATGCTTTAGGACTTGTCAACAACTGGATTCAGTATGTACATAATCACAAACAAGATAAAAAAATCATTGGCACCCGCAAATAGCTTAACTCGGACAAATTTTGCAATATTCTCGCTAACTAAAGCGTTACACACGAAAGTAATTGCTAACACTCGAATATTATTCATTATTCAACCTAAATATCCAAGCTCATCTCTAGTTGTCCGCATGAAAGTCGAAAAACACCGCGCGATCCACAGCATTCGACTCTTTCGTTTCTTCGAATTTCCTTGATCCAATGCTTGTGTGCAGTTTGCTACGAATCAAGCTCCAAAGACGGAATGAAAATTTCAAGCACGATCAAAATGGGGAATTACACTTCGCAATCAAGCACCACGGTTATTATGAATCCCATTGATTTCTATGTTCTCTACTTTTAAGGCTTTTCCGTCGTCGCGCTAAAACATTATTCTTCATTCGTTTTGCCGTATTGTGATTTAGCAGACATATCTAACGATGGAAAATTACACTTCGCGACCGAATATTTGTTTTACTTCAAGTAATTTATTTTCTTGCCGGCCGTTCTCGCCGTGTCGCGGTCGTAAGTCAACCCCACGATCCGCCCTCTTTCTCATCCCGTGCATACGGTAAATCACATCAGCTGAGCTCAGCCTAGTTAGCTTGCCTTCGGTAATGTAATACACCATTGAGATGCCCTAAATCAGTGCGCCCGTGTTCAAAATTTTAATTGGCAGATTTAGATTTTTTAGGGAAAATGAACTGAATTAAAGAAAAATGAAAAAAATAATAAAAGTTAATCTCATGAAGAATATAATTAAAGGGAAACGTTTAAATTTAATGTAGAAGAAAATTGATATAAAGTTACATTTAATGATAATAATACAATAAGAAAGAAAACTATTTTACAAATTACGCTTATGAATGGAAATAATTAATTATTTTTCTAATTCTTGTAATGATTTACGAAATGTCCGTGTAGGACACGGGTGCCGATGGTCTGGCACAGGTGTCAGCGAGCTAAAACAACACCGAGCTCAGCTAACTAGCTTCGCTTAACGACCGCGTACGCGTGCTTGACGACTAGCATTTGCGGGATCATATGAGGCGGGTTCTTGTCGAACCACGAAGCTACACTACAAAATACTTATCACGCGTACTCTACTCTACAAGACGCACCGATCAATTTTTATTGTCTTTAGAAAAGTTCTATTAGGTGTCAATTAATCTATTCTACAGAAATTCAATATTGTTTGGCCTCGTTAAAGTTAGCGGACACGGAGGCTTGAGACAAACGCAAACATTACACAAAAAGCAACCGTTACTTTCACAGAAGAAGGTCGTTGCATTACAAGGGGAATGTCAAACCTAAAGATGTTAAAGTGGCTGAAGTGAACCACTCATCTCTGCCTAAAGGATGGAAACTTGACGGATGCAGTTTACTTTACACTAGTAAAACAACAAACTAAGCAGTTTCGACGGGGTGACCACCTTTTCTCTTCAGGAGCAGCCACTCCTGATCACCACGGGGCTGCTCGACTGCTTATGTTTATTACAGGGCAGTCTGTTCGATGCCGACCCAGGCATGGAGAGACTGAAGGATTTCGCTCTACACTAGTGAAGAAACAATTGTTTCCGCAGTGGAGAGATGGTTGTTATAATTTTAGGCCCCTCTTCTTGAATACAAGTCCCTGTCTTCTACGAAAGTATGCTAATAAAAACCGCTAACCAATCATAAAAACAAATCGGGTGTCGGTCAGGACTAATTGATGATGCGGATTTTATCACTGCCGGTCATCAGATTAGCTCCCAGCAAAAACTGACGCGATTCCAAGCAATGTATTTGAAAACCCCTGGCACCATCAGTTTGTTCAAATTAGAACTGTCCGACTTCAAACTGTATAAAAATGTGCAAACCTTTCTTTTGGTAACATTAAGGGACGCACTACTCTATAACATCATCGGCATGTTCAGGCGACTGAGCAACCACGAACGAAGAACTCCAGAAGATGCTATAGACCTTATTATACCGAAGACAAGACAAACAACACCAAAAGAGAGTTTATCGGTGACTCTATCTTAACTTTATGGAACCCTCCAAAGTATGCTACGTTAATATCAAATGGTGAGGGCGACAATAAAAATTGAATCGGTTCATCTGCCGACAGCAAAATTAAAAATGTGAGAACTCGAAGGAGAGTGGTGTTGTTTCCCCTTCGGGCCCCACGTTGGGCGCTATTGTATTCTGCTATTAAAATTTTGTATAGGAGATAGGAAAGTTTTCGAGCAGTTTGCTTGTGTGACTGCTCTATTACTACAATCCTTCTAATATGAGCGTAGGTCTGTCTATTCAACTTGTTTCGAATATATTTGCGATGGTAATCCCATTCCATGACTCACTTGTAACTTCTGGATGATTCAGATGCACATAAACATGTTTATTTGGTGAACAGCTATGACAAAATGGCTGTTTTCGTTTTTTGTAAGGGGGATTAATGAATCGCGGTTCAGAAGAAATAATAATTAGCGATACAAAATTCATGGCATAAGGATTAGACTGCATATGCAACGAAACTTAAACCGTTCCAAAGGAACGGTAATTTGGGAGCATATTTTTTGCTTTTTGAGCGTTCTTGGATGAAACGTTTTAATATTCAAATTCTTTGCCACACAAAGCTGATTATCATTTGAATGTAGCAATTGAATATGATCCAATTTCAATTCCAACGATTTGCCATGTACTATATATGCATATGTATGTATATGCATGCTTGAAATTCTGGATAAAATACCATTTCACAATGAAACATAATATTTAAAATAAAAGCGCGAAAAAAAGGATTTTATTCACGTTTTAAATATATGTAAAATAAAATTTTATATGAAATTAATTGAAGCCAATTGACATTGATGGATTTCAATGCATGGGAATGTTCAAAATGGAAATTTACGCTTTATTAAATATTTAAATGGCAAAAGTATACAATATGATTCACGGAGCACTGAGCAGGCAAACATTAAATATATCGAATTATTTTATGCACTATCATAGAATAATCCTTCATTAAACGTTGCATTATCTTTTACCACTTGTTGCTTGCATTATTTACATAAGTTTGTTGGAATTTTTCCTCTGTGTATGTAAAACACCTTTTGTTTGCTGAATTATGTGAGAAAGGATTATAGCTTTTCAAAAAAATTAACGTTCTGTCGATTTTGGATGCATAAATTTTTGCCCTTGGAATGTTAGATAATAATTGACTTTAAAACTCGATAAAACCAAGTTGTATAAAATTTTTTATAAGCCGGAAGCCTCAGCGATTGTAAGACTGCGGAAGCTGCGATGGGCTAGCCCCGTGAATTGTATGAACAAACCCAAAAAGGTATTCGTTGGGAGATCTGAAGGGCGGGGACAAGTGGGTAAACCAAGGAAATGCTGATTTGACTCGGTCAACGGAGACAGTTCATCGATGCTTAGATTTCCAAATAGGAGGAAGCGGTCAATGGCACCGAAACAGTTCGTGGCGCTCTTTGCAGGAGTGGGGCTGTAGTGTTACGAAGAAGAAGAATTTTTGTTTCAAATTTCATGACAAGCTAGCTCATATCATGTAGAAATATGCTTCTAGTCATGTATGGAGGTATCTTGCCTAGTATTGTAACCTGCACATAATAACGAGGGGGACTTCAATTATATGCTCCCATGTCAATGAAAGCAATCAAAGTCAAAGTCCTCTACGAGAAATTGGCATTTTTCAGCGTATATATGGCACGCTGTTAACCTGCTTCGGTTACATCAGTTCAAGTGTAATTCTCTCCTATAATATGCCAAGCTTGTGTAGCATAATGCATATCTAATTCATATAAAAAATGATAAAATACACTTTTTGCATGCCTAAAATTTACTTTGCACAGTCCACTGTACATCTATACATTTTAGGACAGCTAAATGAAATGCATGTTCAACTCCTTTCACTAGCAGCTAGCTTGTAGAAGTTAACTCCTATTCATTTAACTTTTGATGACATTAAAAGCTGAACAGATAAACGAGCTGATAAAATTTTCACTTCATAAGGAGCACTACTATATTTAATGTAGGCGGTCTTAATTTTACTGTTGAAATTCATCTCGAAATCGTAGAGAACCTCAAATTTTTGTCGACACTCCCTCGTTTTTTCATATATTACCATATAAATTTTCGAAAATTTCAGCTTTTATATAGCCATGTACATGCCATTAGGTCAATGTAGAATTTTCGATCCCCCATCGGATGCATCTTTAAGTAGTGGACAGAGGGGTGCCCTAACCGGTTAGCGGTGTGCAGGTGAGACGAGGTTAAAATGGTTCTGGGTGGCTTCAGTGCAAAAGTGAATTGTGCATAGGGAAACAATCGGAAGACAAAGCCTTCATGCAAAGACCAGTGGCAACGGACAGCACCTGATAGATTTCGCTACTAGAAGAGGCTTCACAGTAAGTTCCACACTTTTTCCTTACCGAGATATATACATGAGAACGCGAGCATCTCCAGACGGTCACACATTCAATCAGATTGACCCTGTTCTCATACAAAAACAAATAACCACCAGCATTCTCAAAACGCGATTGTTCTGTGGTACTGTCTGTGATTGAGATCACTACCGTATAAGTGTAAAGCTCAGCTACCGTATCTTTAAAACCTGTAAACAGGGAATATCAATTAATGTCAGGTATAAGACACAAACTAAACACTAGCTCAGTAATGTTCAAATACACGTCAGTGCTGGTAAGCCGCGTCAACACATGCTTGCAGGTGGGAGAAAGTAATGATGATATCGAAACCTTAGGGAAGAGAGTAAAAGATACGGTAACAGAAG